>JAODIE010000005.1:2733325-2870772 GCA_027575565.1 Diploeciton nevermanni
AAATCAATTTTAAGTAAGTGTTATAGTGCAAATTTTCAACAATATGAATCTTAAACACTTCGTGACCACACTCAACATTACTTATTCTATAATTTTGCCGCACTTAATTCTTGAGATGGAATTTTTTAAATTTGCAAAAGTTACGCGGACATCTGGGCAGATGGCGTCGTTCTCATTCGTGTTTCAATTGTTTCCAAGTTCATCGATTTTCAACAAAACCTGTTTCGATCATTTATTTCTACAAAGTTAATGAAGTGTCAGACAATTAGTGAAGAGAGTAAGTTTTAGATTATTAATTTCAATACATTGCAATACGTAAATGCACTGTGTTTATATTAGGCATACGTATTATTGTAAACACCACAATGGAAAATTCATCAGGTGCCATTACTTCCGAATGGGCAGAAGTTAACAAATTGTTAGTTGAAAAACAAACAAAGTATATTGAACAAACTGCAGCCATAAATGGTATTTTCTTTACAAATAGATTATTTTTGTAAATTCTAACCATACTTTTTGTATTTAAGCTTATAAAAAATCAATCGAGAAGATTAGTCTAGAAAAGCAAATACTCATGGAAAAAATAGATAAAGAGAAATTGCTTGATACTTATTACAAAGAAAAAATAAATAGTGACATCAACAAAAATGATTTGCTACAGCAAAACAGAAAAGCGATGAAACTAAATATTGCACGTATAGAAAAAGAAACTCAGGAAATGGAAAACTATATTAGCGCGGAAAAAGCTAAACATGCAGAAACAATTAAAGATAAAGAAGAACGAGTTGCCGCATTAAGAGATATGCGGTTCTCAATGGAGCCAGAGTACTCAGAGTATTGTGTAGCTCGCGAAGAATATGAAAAAGCCTTGGCGGATAATAAAGCGCTTAAAGATCAATTACATGCTAAAAAGAAGTTTAACAAAGAATTGCATGAGAAAAACCTTGATGAGAGAAATAAACAGATTGTGGATTTTGTACAACGTGTAGTTCAGTATCGGAAGGACGAACAGATTATAGAGGATTACAGAGAAGCTCAAAAAGAATACTACGATATTACTAATAAATTACGTAACATGTTTAATTTTTTAAAAATGGATAATTTTAATCAGAATTATGTTTTAGTGAAAGCATTAAGCGATTCAAATTCGTCAAAAACTACTATTGCAAAGGACGTTCAATCACTTTCTTCAAAAAATATAGTACTAGCTGAAGAACATCCACAGACTACAAGTAGTAGTTCGAGTTCCCACCCAATTTTCAAAGTACCCGAAGTGCCTATTCGTTGTAGTCCTGTAACACAATCAAAAGTTATGGTTCAACAAAACGTTGTTGTACATCAATTGCTAGAGAAAGCAAATGAGTGTAAGAAGTCTTTGGTATCAAATTCACAGAAGCGAAAGAGCGACTCATGTATAAGTAAAGTGATTGGCACTAAAATTCACTCACTCGATCACAATACTTTGCCGTCATTGCCTTTTTCACCTCCTAATGTAGTAAGTTACTAGATAAAATACTAATTATGACTATAACAATGCGTTTTAAGGATGTATTCTCGTCTACATCATTTCAGGCTAATGCTGCACCAATCGGGTTGGAAGCTTTTAATTGGCGGAGTACTTCAGATGCAGAAAATTCATTAGATCAGCGTAAATATTCATTTATTGTAGTTTTCGTTTTATATATTTTGTTTACTTTGTAGAGGATTTTCTGGGTAATGATGGCGAGAATAATTTTGATTTCTTTTAATTTGTTTTCCACATACTCTTTGATACGAAGAACGTTTAATTTTATGAATACTTTACTTTGTCATTGATTTTGTTTTATGATTATAAAGTTGAATATTAATTCAGTAAAATAAAATTATTAAAAAGAATAAGTTTAATTTAATTAAAATCTTCAGATTTTCTCACGTTAATTACGAAATTTATTGTATATTTATTTGTTATTTTTGTACTTTCTTAAAAACACGCTTTAAAAATAGTAATTCTCAAGCGCATTTGAATAATCAGGAAATGGAAACAAATAAACTGTAGAAAACCTCAATACACGAGGGTCGTAATTATACCATTTATAATTTATAATTAGTGTTACAACTTATTACCATCTGGTTCAATGGTACAGGCAAAAGAATCATGGACGCTGATTTGTGACATTTTAGTTCTTGCAGTAGGTTATCAGTGATTTTTTTTTCAATTGCCACCTTGTAGATGACACAATTCTTTGAAATAACCGGGTACAGTTTCCGCAGGATTTCAATTCTTTGTTCTAGTGCATTCGAAAAAAAAAAATTCGAAAAACAATTAATGTGTTTATAGTGCAACGGTACAATTAACCTTGGTTAATGTTGTTTAAGTATTATATATTAGAACTGGGGTGCAAACAATTTGAGAGGAAATCGTCTCTCTCAGCGTAGTCTGGTGGTGCACTCTATTACACGCTATCGTTAATGCCAAAATTGGCATTATATTGTGAATACCACAAAGCAAATAGTGCAATATTATTCTGACACTTGTAATTCTTCCGGCATTTTTCATATTTTCGACAGCAACATCGTGTAGTATGTTTGCAAATTGTCTTCCCGCTCTCTTTTGCCAATTTTAGAACAAAAAGCATTAAAATTTCTTAATAAACCATTTTTAAGACGTTGTGGACGGTATTAACGTGCGTAATCTATGTGCTGCGCGTGGCTTGAATAATATGATACCAATTTATATAGATTTTTTTGCACACAAGTGAATGGAAGAAAAAGCTACTGATAAAAATAAATAGTCTATGGCAAGATTCTCTTGAGATTGGGGAAGAAATGCAAACCCGTGTTATTATATTGGTTTACAAGAAGGAGAATGTAGAGGAAAGCAAATGTTACGAGGGGATTACCTTGTCAAATCTTGTTTATAAAATCGAAACAGGTGAGAAACAGAATAGAAGGTAAGATGGGAGAAAGGAGTGTAACGAGGGTTATGTATCAACACTGACTAAACAAGATGGATGCGCTTTGGCATAAGAGGAAGAGGATAAATTTTGAATGTTTGGGCTGGAATGAGAGTATTATCGAAAAAGTAGATAAATACTTGGGTATGTTTTATAAAAGAATCGGGGAGTGAGAGAGCATATAAAATAATGTGCTTCGAAAGCGAAAAGGGAATGAGCAGTAAACTGAGCTAAGGTGCGTAAGGTTAGAGATAAAACCATGGGTGTAAAGGGTGGGGGATGAATGGGAAGGAGAAACTCGAGATGGACGATGAAGGCAATATTGGAACAACTGGAAAGATCGGTGCCGGAGTGCATCGTCCTCTAAGAGTATGGAAGGTATAGACTGGAAAATGTAGTGATTGGCAACTTTTTTCAGACGACGGGCAAAAAAAAATTCTGGCGCACATTGAATTTTGTTTGGTTTTAGTGTTCCCTTTTGTAGCATTGCTAAGACAAAGGATTGATAATTAATAAAAGAAATACGCCCGACACAAGAAAATAATATTCTTCGAAAAGATAAACTGATCATAACACTAAATTATTTAAATGTTAATTAATAGAACAATGGACTCTTGTGCTCCAAGATACAGCGTGAGAAATAAATCGACAAAAAGAAACAAAGAAAACAATAATTTGTCAGCAGTAACGGCGCGATATAAGCTTGTTGTTTTAAAGTTAACTTGGTGCTTTGGCCAGCCGTTCAAAAGGTTGCTGGGGGCGTGTACGGCCCGCGAGCCGTAGCTTGCCGACCCCTGATCTCAAAGATGGTACGTGTCGCCGATTCATAAAATAATCGCACCATCGGCAATTTTCTGTAAGGTTAGTTCAGCACCTATTACGCCGTTTGAGTCATGTATTCATCACCCTTAATTAAATTAATTAATTGCCTTCATGCATAAACAAAACTTCTTAATTACTTAGAAAAGTTCTTACTCAAGTCAGTCGCATGCTAAACGCGATTTCCGTTCTCGATGTGTAAATTATTCTTATTAAAAACAAATCTCATTGATCAACTACATCGTCAATTCTCTTAAATAAGAGATTTGAACGAGAGACCGTTGATTATAAGTAAGAGCAGGCTGATGAGAAGAATATGAAAAAGTGTGACGATTTAAGGGGAGAGGTAGGGTAGGCAGCTGTAGAAACGGAGCGATATGTTAGTAAGGAGGGTTTAAAATGAGTGGGTATCTAGATTATCGTTGGCAGAAAAAATAAAGACAAGGGAAATTGAATATGGCGCAACGGGAAACTGTGAAATGAAAAGAAAAATAATGGGCGAGAGTGAAGTGTAGTGCTGAGAAAATGGGGCAAGAGAATGCCTGAAAAGGTTGGATAAAAGTTATATTGCAAAGGAGAAAGAGGTTAAAAGGAAGTATGAATACGAATAGATAAGAGATAAACAAGATGGTGTAATAATCATTAAGAAATCAGGAGTAGCTCAAAAGCTGAACTGTCGGCGTAATAGAAACACCATTAAAGTATGTAAAACCAAAAATAATGCTAATAAAGCTAAAATAGAATTTCATTTTTTCAACTAAAAAAAATTCTACCTCAAAAACTAAATTTGCCAAAAATTATTGAGTGACCATACTTTCATTTCATTCCAAATGTATATTTGTTTGGAATATGCGTTCATATCATTTTCTGCACTTTTGGAACCATTAAAGATCAACAAATTACGTTTTTACACATTTTTCCAGTATCTATTCACGAATTTTTATTGAAGACAGCTAAAGTTGAGTTCTCTTTTGTGTTGTTTTATTGTTATTGATGTGTAGATAATGGTATCATTCTATGTTGTTTTCTATTAGGATTGTTAAAATTTGGAAGCTTGTGAATAGTCCGTCATTTATTGTATATAATTTGTTATTGAATATGCAATAATTTTGTTTGAAAATGGTGTTGGAATGTGCTGTCTAGTCTTGATGAAAGCATTTGCATTGTTTCTTGTAAGAGAATGACCTAAAACAACTTTATTAATATACCCAGTCACACTTGCAAACAATTCCTAAACCCCTACGACTTATGAATTATGGGATTAAATTCTCAAAACCCCCACTTTATTCATTCCAATAACCAACAAAAATATATATTAACAAATTTTTACAACATAATTTTATGCCGAAAAAAGCAACAAGCCGAAAATGTTTTGTAAAGAAATAAACATACTTGTTTGTACTTGTTAAAGTAGATTTATAGAAGCACAATATTAAAGAAGTTGAAATACATTATTTCTATATATATATATATATTAGATTTATAAATCATGTTGAGTGAATTAAATTATGATTAGTATATACAGAGTGAATAATGATAATGTATTTACAGTATCGTTAATATAAAATGAGTATTGCCAAATTTTAATGGACATATTCAGTAAACGTGATTAAATTTGAAAGTTCCAAATTGCCTTCAAAACTGGCAATTTCGATACACATTTAAAATATTTACAGTGATAAAGCGTATGCCCCTACAAATAATAAATAAATTAAGAACATGTTTAATTAAAATATTTAAATTAATACTGGCAATATTTTAACGCGTTGCGTTTTATTCTGTCATTATATTCTTATGTTTTATAAGGGAAACTTGATTCCAAGAATATTCCCTTGATTGCTTTCAATAAGCCATTATTAATCGTGAATTAAGTTTGCATTAATCTTTTTCAAGCATCCTAAATTTGTCTTTGCCAAATGTTTCTTTAATACTTTACGTGGGACACAGGACACAACTTTCGACAATTTTAGTATCGTACAAAAATGCACTTGTACTTCTTCCAGAAACTTTAACGCACCCCTTTTTTAGTAACGCCATATTGCAGCTAATGACAGAATAATTCGCGTGTTATGCACTTGGCAGTATGCAAATAAGTTTTTTTTGCTGGCATTAACTAAGAACTATACTCAGTAATGCGGGCAAAAGAAAGCTGAATGAACACGTGACGAAATATTTGGAAGCATGGTGTGAAGTAATTAGCTGCATTCGTGCCGTTGTGTCAGAGATCTGCACGTCTTGCACTTCACATAGCAGCAGTAGTAATATTTGCACTGGCATCGTTCGATCTTTTCTTCGACGACTGTTCGATATCCTCGACCGCAACAGAGTTGACGACAGCTCTCGGTTCCGTTCGATGTCACGTTGCAAGTTCTGGAATATTTGCAAAAAAAAGTTATGAAATTTCTTAACATATAAATTAAATATACAGGGCTATTCAGATATTATATTCAGATATTTTTTATCTATAAAAGTAAACATGTTAATCTTTAATATTCATTGTGTCTACATTTAAGACTTCTAAACTATTTCTATTTACAACATGTTTGCTCTTTTTATAATTTATATTGATATCCTGTATATTTTTTAGATAAAGAAGTATCATTTTATTTGTTTTCTTGCTTGTGGACTGGATGTCCATTTCGTTTAACTTTCAACAGTGTAATTATATATCATTAAGGGTTCGTTGGGACCGTCCGGACCTTGGAATGTCTGCGCGCACGAGATGGTCGTGAAGGTATTCAAAGCAAAAAACATTTCGACTGTTCTTGTTTGATATTCCTATAATTAAAAACTCACCGGCCAGTAGTCCCAATACTGCCGAGCCGTTCATCTTTGGTGCAATAATCCGGGGACTTGGTCAAAAAAACCAGCTGATCAGAAACGGATTTCCGAACCGGTACATCCGGCATATCATTCTCCAAAACCATATAGGACTTTTGAATCTCCTTGGCATTAGTAAACCTTCTTAAAAGTCTCTCACCTACAGCCCTTAGGTCAGGAATTGCTCTCCAGCAAGTTTTAATACTGCATGAACCGGAAACGCCGTGACATTTGCATTGGGTTGATAAACTTTCAGCAATAGCCTGTGAAACAATGAAATTAATAAAACACTATATTCAAAGCATCAAGCAAGAACAAGTACCTTCCGTCCAATTTTATTATTATGCAAATTAACAGCAGCTGTGTACGTCCTCATTTTGATCGACTTCTTGTCGTCCTGCTCACTATCCGGAGGCTTCCGAGCATTCTGTTTCTCGATGGTGTCGACGAAGCGCTTGGCAAAGTGTATGCCCCACTTGATGTTGTCGCCGCAGCCGCCCCACTTGAAGTTGCCGAAAGGGGGTTCACGCGGTGGCACAGCACACGCACACTGATACAGGGTACCACTAGCGCAGGCTCTCGCCATTGTGTACGTAATGGCGGCGGAGCTGATGGCATAGACGTAGGCTTGTTCGCGCGTGGCTGGAATCCAAAAGAATCTTAGACAATACAAGCACATCTATCCGCAATTGATTATTCCGCACACATTTGAGATAAACACCCTTAATCAAATCAAAGGTAAACGAACTGTAAAGAGCAACTATAGGGAGTTGAAGATTAACCTCAAGTCAACGCGATGAATGGACGACATGCGGTTACTTAAAAGTGTCTTGTTGCTTGAAATAGCGTGGAATAGCAATCTAATCAAGTTTGAAGCAAAAATAAAGGACTATTTGTGTTGTAGTCATTTTTTGGCTTACTTTTCAGTTGGTTTTGCGGAATATTGGGAAATTACTTCCGCCAAGCGTGACCGGAATAACTGCTGACGCTGGGGAAAGCCTTGCTATCTAAATTGGGGAGCATGAAACAACTACCTCTGGGGCGGTGCGGCAGTGTGCTGGGTGCTTATTTGCTTGTGGAAATTGTATAGCGATGTAGACGGAAAAATGGAATGAAAACAGAGGCAAAACGTTCTAGTTTGGTTGATTATTGCTGATTACACAAACTCATTTTGCAACGGACAAAACTAGTAAGCTACAAAGAATAGATTTTTGCCGATGAATGCTATTGTCCGTTACAAACATCATACATTTGGAATTTAATTTCGTAAAATACTCTTAGATAATTTCCATAAAAGACTTCTTATAAAGAAAACAATTGTGAGACAATCTTGTCTGTTTGTTGTTTTGTGTTGTTGACTGTAAATTTTCATTCACTTTGTATCTCTTACCGGTCGTTTGAAAACTCTGAAAATTGCATACCTCTCGTGAGGTCCGGTGTGAGAAAAGGCGCCGTGTCGATGGAAGTGCAATTCCAGCGGCGGTCGCTAAACATTGCCTTGCACGTCTCGGCGGCAAGTGCTGCTGCCGCCTGTACGTAGGGCATCGCGTCCATCGAGCTCCTGCATAATTTCGTCTGCAATTTGGCTAGCCCGTAGCGGCGGCGCGCAATTGAGCACGGTGACTTGACGCCGGAACGTATGCCACGACTGCCGCCACCCTCCGAACCACCGCTGCCGCCTCCAAAGCCCACACCATGATTCCAAACAAGTTGCGAGTTCTGCAAAGATCTGTAACATGATAAATATATTTAAAGAATGTTAAGAAAGTCAACGCAATAACATTAAATATTAATTAAAGTCAACATTCCGTGTAGACGTAAATTATTATTTATTTTTGCGCTACAGGTTAAATCACAGTCAAAGGTTGTGGGTTGTATAAGGTTGTAAAGTTGTGATGTTGCGGAGGCGAAAATTAAAGCGTATCATGTAATCATGTGCAGGGAAGAAGGTAAGAGGGTGCCTTCTTTAATTACAGGTGTGGCGAGGTGATTATTAGGTGCCAGACAGACGGCCCCTTGTTTCCCAACAAATAAAGAATTTTGCTTTCTTTCAAATGTACAAACCGGTAAAATATTTTATATTTTATGACATTATTTATTTATCAACTTGTGCTATAATAAATTGCGTTATTGATTTAATCAACATTTTGTTCACCTCTTGTCATGTGCGCTAAACCTTCCCCCTCAAAAAAACGAAAAAATGTTTGATCGTTAAACATCATGCCGCATTATCGCGCCCGCCTCACTGCATGCTTAATATTCCCGTTTCTCTGGGATCCCACCATATTTTTCACGTTTTAATCACGTTTTCTTTCACAAATTAAGCGACTTTATGCCGCTTCATGTTTCCTCGGCAAAATTGTGTTTTAACGTAAGAAAATTCGCTAAGAAAACAAAACAACAACAAAAACCTTAAAATAAGAACAAAACCTTAAAATGAAAGACTTTATTCATTTTACCCTGTGAGTACTTTAAGTAGTTACAACACTTGGAAGATTGATTAGATTCGCATCGACATGAACGAGAGAAAAATGCACCACAATAAAAAGTAAACAGAAAGGAAAAGTTCATTGCAATTACTCAGAATTGCTACGGATCAAAGTTGGACACAAGCGACTGAAGCTCAAGAATCCTGAAATTCTTAAACATGTGTGGTCTCGATGCGTGAGTAACATGTGTTTGCGCAAAAAGTACGCCATTCATGTTTTCAGCAAACTCAATAAATCCGCGATTTGTTCTGCTAGAAAGAACACAATAGCTGCAATGATGAACTTGACCATGCGAAAACAAAGAAGAGTTAAACATTATTAAACTACGCTTTAAACACTAAATGTTTTACATTCAACAATTAATTTATTGATTCAAAATGCACATTTTAAAGCAAGGGCGTGGATCTTTTATTGTTTAATTTCTCCACCTGTGTGTTGTAAAAATATTTATGAATACATGAATCATAAACTCTACTAATTAACACCCAGCGCATCTAGAGTTAAGCGGATTATTCAAAGTTATTAATATTAAGGCGTCTAGAAAGGTGTCGTATCTCAGCGCCTTGCAATGTTATATTTTATGCACCGCGACGCATTCTAACGCATCTAATAAAAATCAGATTCTACCTTGCGTCGACACTTATGACAATAGGATCCACCCGCTCTAATCACAGCTTACACTCATCGCAGTCTTCACACACCTTGGAAACTTGTCCAACATTAATATATGCATCAGGCACACATTCATAATTTCATCAATTCTATTCAATCATAAATGTCTACAATAATGTCCTATGATAAGTAATAATCATGTGCCATCTTCAATAGTCTTGTAGAGATCTCTAATGCACGAGTGAAGAAAATGTAATAAAAAATGTTGTTTATTTATGAGTAACATTGTCACACTGATAAATTCATGCACCGTGTGCGAACAAAAGGGAATTAGTACATAATAGGAAAGTGTTTATATGTACACGCCCACGTTCACGTAGTGTAATCACTAAGATAGAACGCAATATTTGTATCATCATCTTTGTTGTAATGCGTGAGATATCAATCATGCCTCTCTTTTATCATAGATATGTCATGACATGACTGAACTCGTCCTACGCGTCTTCAAAAGGTATGGAAGAGGGAAAAGTTTCGTGCGCTTTAATTAACGTTAATGAAGCTGTAATTGATGAATGTGCTGGAAAGGCGTACGAAAAAGTGTGTAAACAGATGCGTAAAGTAATGTAAACAAAAGCTATAGTATAGCGCAATAAGGAAATTATAAAGTTTTTTCTTTCGAAGTCAATAAAGCTTTTGTTTAGCGTTAAAGTGTAAATTGAAGCATACTTCAAATACTTATGTCCAGTATTATTGCCAAACTCTAAGTTCAATGAAATAATCTTGTTACATTATATAAAATAAAGAATAGTTATTTAATAATTTTATTGTTTATGTGAAATATTAATGTAAAAATGGAAGATACGACAAACAGAAGCTTGAACTTAACTATCTGTTATATGCAAAGAATAAAAATACTTACAACCATTTGATGGCTTCCAAAAACTCAAAATTAAAACACAAAAATATTAGAAATACAAATTTCATTTTCAAACTTTTGTTTCAAACAAAACGTGAAAATTGTTTCTATCTGAACTTTAAACAAGCCTTTCTGCTTATTTCAATGCTATTTTTATTTTATTATATTTCTGCACAACTGTTTTAACTGCTAGATATTTCCTCAACAACTTTGTTTTCTTTTGATCCTTCCGACACTAAAGTTCTCGTCGCACTAACTCCAAAGCGTGGATGCTCGTAACTCCGACGCCGGCAGCCCGAAGGCGAATGAAAGCGTCCGACGTTGGATCGAGCGCAACTCCGCTAAAAACAAGTAAAAATCTGTGTGCGAACCACAAGCGCTTTAAATCCCTTTCGTCCTTAATTTCTCTTTCATTCCTTCTATATGCCTTACCTTTCCGGCATTACCCACGCACGTAAACACAACAATTCTACGATTATTTTAGCATGCTTGCACGAAATCGCACGCCACACGCGACTTCACAAACGATTCATCACGTTCAATCCGCGTTAGTTTAATTAAACAACAAATTAAAACACATTAAAGAAATTAAAAGAGATAAGAGATTTGGGTAGGAATCTATTAGTAATTTGTTTTTAGAGTTTCTGAATTTGCAATATTTGAACAGTGCGCCGTTTATCTAATTCTAGTTCCCAATCAGAAACTCCCACATATTGTATAACAAGTTGCATACATTTAGTCTTTTTCGTTTATTTTCCGGCAAAGCCGGCGTGCGTGGCTTTTACACTAGTTCCCACCGTCTAGCTTTCCAGAAAAATGCATTTAGAAAGTTAAATTTGAGCTCTAAATAATTAAAAACTATTTTTAATTAAGTGTATGATAACTTTGTAAGGGTGGAGTATATTAGTTATATGTTCATATTTTCTTCTATTTTAATGATTAACCTATCTACCTAGTGAAAATAGTAAACTAAACAAGGTAAGTCAGTATACATAAATCTAGCGCTAAAGAAAATTATCCGTATTTGCTTCCCAGAATGTCTACTGTAAATCTAAATAAAAAACCAGTGGCTACCACTGGAGAAAAACAAGAAAAATTGCTAACGTTATCAATTTTAACATTAGCAGCAATTCTATGTAAGTATTTCACAAATGGCAGATAAACAACAGATGAACATTTTAATTGTTTTTTTTTTATTGCCCTAGCATTTGCTACAAGATTGTTCTCTGTTTTGCGATTTGAGAGTGTTATCCATGAATTTGATCCTTACTTCAACTATCGGACAACAAAATATCTTGCTGAGCAGGGATTTTATTCATTCCATAACTGGTTTGATGATAGAGCATGGTACCCACTTGGAAGAATTATTGGGGGTAAAATATTTAACAATTAAAAGTTAAGCACATATTTTAATTTAAAATGATAAAATTACAGGCACAATTTATCCTGGTTTGATGGTAACTTCAGCAGTATTTTATCGTATTTGCTGGTTATTTAACATCAGCATCGACATTCGTAATGTCTGCGTATTTTTGGCTCCATTATTCTCATCGTTTACAACGATCATCACTTACTTGCTAACGAAGGAGATCAAAAACTCCGGCGCCGGATTAGTTGCCGCAGCTATGGTGTCGATTGTTCCTGGATACATCAGTAGATCGGTCGCTGGTTCCTACGATAATGAGGGCATTGCTATTTTTTGCATGCTGTTGACTTACTACATGTGGATCAAAGCAGTTAAAACTGGTACTATTTTCTGGGGAACATTGACTGCTTTGGCATACTTCTACATGGTATCATCTTGGGGTGGATATGTTTTTCTTATCAACTTGATCCCTCTTCATGTGCTTACGTTAATGATAACTGGAAGATTTTCACATAGAATTTACGTTGCGTACAGTACTTTGTACTGTGTTGGAACAATTTTGTCGATGCAGATTTCATTTGTTGGTTTCCAACCTGTTCAAAGTTCAGAACATATGTTGGTAAGTACAAACTTGATGTAAATTAAAGAAAATGAATCAATGCTATTGTTATACGTTAGGCTCTAGGAGTTTTTGGTCTTTGCCAAATCATGACCTGTGTCGACTACCTAAGAAGCCGATTGTCCTCTCAAGACTTTGAAACACTTTTCACTGCATTACTTTACACCGTCGGAACACTTTTGGGTGTTTTCCTAGGTGTTTTAACATATTCTGGAAAAATCTCACCATGGACTGGTCGCTTTTACTCCCTGCTGGATCCTTCGTACGCCAAGAATCACATTCCTATTATTGCTTCTGTCTCTGAACATCAGCCGACATCATGGAGTTCATTCTACTTTGATCTGCAGATCCTTGTCTTTCTTTTCCCAGCTGGATTGTATTTCTGCTTTATGAATCTCACCGACTCCAACATTTTTTTAATCTTGTATGGGGTTACCAGCATTTATTTTGCTGTAAGTATATCAATTTATATTCTGCATATTTGTTTTCCCCCAAATGAACATGTTCTTGTTTCTAAACAGGGTGTGATGGTTCGATTGATGCTGGTCCTAGCTCCAGTTATGTGTATCCTCAGTGGAATTGCAATTTCCCACCTTCTCACCAAATTCATCAAAAATTCCGACACAGGAAAGCCAACGGAGCATAAAAAGAACAAACACAAACTCGAGTCCAACTTCGACATGAAAAACAAAGTTTCCATCTTTTACGTTGCTATCACGTGCATGTTGCTTGTTTCCTACACATTCCACTGCACATGGGTAACGTCAGAGGCTTACAGCTCTCCTAGTATTGTACTTAGTGCGCGTTCTCATGATGGCGGCAGAATTATCTTCGACGACTTCCGCGAGGCTTACTACTGGTTGAAAATGAACACGCCTGAAGATGCACGTATAATGTCCTGGTGGGATTACGGTTATCAGATTACCGCAATGGCCAATAGAACAATTCTAGTTGATAACAACACTTGGAATAATACGCACATCAGTCGCGTTGGTCAAGCCATGGCAAGTTCAGAAGAGAAAGCCTACGAGATTATGAAGGAGTTGGACGTTGATTACGTACTTGTCATTTTCGGTGGATTAACTGGATACTCGTCTGATGACATCAACAAGTTCCTCTGGATGGTCCGTATTGGTGGTAGTACAGACAAGGGGGCGCATATCAAAGAGTGGGATTACTATAGCTCGAGTGGAGAGTTTAGAGTAGACAAGGAAGGTTCATCGACTTTGCTAAACTGTTTGATGTACAAAATGTGTTATTATCGATTTGGACAAGTTTACACTGAAGGTAAAATTGTATATGCAACGTTTTGTGTATATTTTAACAAGTATTATGTTTTATAGGGGGAAAACCACCTGGTTATGACCGCGTCCGCAGTGCTGAAATAGGTAATAAAGATTTCGAATTAGATGTTCTCGAAGAAGCGTACACCACCGAACATTGGTTGGTGCGCATTTACAAAGTGAAAGATTTGCCCAACAGGGGTGTGTAAACATTAATGTTTACGTAATGAATGAGACTTACACCGGAAAAAACGTCACTAGATAACCAGATGTTATTATTAATTAAGTTTGCTTTATTTCCACTAACACCTACGCAAGTATTTAAAAACGATTTTTTTTATTCCGAAATATATTATGTAATTATAGTAACATGTTTATCACACTTTCTAAATAGTTGAACATACAGTCAAATTATTATTCACGATGAAAAATAGTACCTTTACATTATAATAAATATTATAAAAAATATTTCCTGGGTCACGTTTTCGGAAATTTCCAAGAGTAAATATGGCAATAATATAGGCTCCCATGAAACGTTTCATTTTGTAAAACATTTCAATACCCTAAAAATACGGTAACGACGATTTGTTTAATTCATAACTCGCAATTTTAATAGGAATATCACTTGTGTTCCTCTTCCATAACAGTATCCAAATGTTGCCGGTTGTAGTACTGTAATAATGAGTTAGTTTCTCAATTTTCAAGTAAAATATCAGTTTTCAAACACGTTACCTGTTCTGCGATCTTTCCAAGTGTTTCCGACATTGACCTTCCGGTTTGTTCCACCATCTTGAACAAGAACCCATTATGGTTCTTCAACAAAATATGTGGATGCCCAAATTCGACCATAGCGCCCGCATCCATAACTAGGACTTTATCTGAGTCCATAACAGTATGCAAACGATGAGCGATTGTAAGTACAGTACAATCTTTAAACTTCTTCCTAATTGTAGTTTGAATAAGCGCATCAGTATGCGGGTCCACATTAGCTGTGGCCTCATCCAAAACTAAGACTTTGTTGTTCCTTATAATAGCACGTGCCAAACAAACCAATTGGCGTTGGCCCACACTGAAATTAGTCCCCCCTTCTGACATGGTAGAGTTAAGACCTGCGGGCAGGTCGGATACTGCATCTTTCAGCTCAACATCCTCTATAGCCTTCCAGAGTACAAGATCAGTGTACTCATCGAAAGGATCGAGGTTTTTACGCATTGTTCCTGAAAATAGTACCGGTTCTTGTGGAATTATGCTCAGTTTAGAACGAAGATCATGTAAACCCAATCTGTGGATGTCCACACCATCCACCGCAATAATACCCTCTGTGTCCGCTAGTTGAAACAGGGCGGATATAAGAGATGATTTTCCTGCACCAGTTCTGCCTACAATTCCTATTTTTTCTTTTGGGGCGATGGTGAAGTTAAGATTACGCAAAACTGGTGGATCACCAGGTGCGTACCGAAGGTATACGTTTTCAAAAACAATTTCTCCTTTGTTAGGCCAGTTATTTGGTGGTGTTGCAGAAGGTTTTGTTTCTAATTCACGTTCGGACTCTAAGTTACTATATTCTAACACTCTTTCGACTGAAGTCATCTGGTTCTCTAATTCTGTGGATTGTCGCATCCCCCACTGGAACATTCCAGTTAGGGTAATGGCTTGAGTAATAGCTAGGCCCACATTGCCACCAAAGTTTTCTGTGGAAATAAACAAAACTCAAAATAAAGATTAAAATAAACAGCGAGAATTAAACAACGGACCTGTTCCTAGTAATAAGAAGCTGAGTGTAACAATTGCAATGTATCCAACGCAGACAATATCCAAATAGAAGCCAAATGCTCTTGATGTGGACAAAAACAAATACCATGCAGAACTATGAAGGTCCTGATGTACATCAAACTCCTTCTCCAGAATATTCTGAGCTCTGAATGCTCTGATCGTGGTTAATCCTTGAAGGGATGCACTTAGATGCGAAAATACAGGACTCCTCGCTATAAAAATCAATTAATTAATAATATGCATCATAAATCCGCATTAAGATACATACTAATAGCTTCCAATCTCTTTACTGCCCTTCCGGTATTCAGATAAATAATTCGAATGCCATAGAAGACCAGGCCCACGAATGCAGTGGGCACCAACAGCAACGGATTGACCACTCCAATAACAACTACAATACCAACTAGTGTAAGGCCGATTTGTAAACAATCAATAAGAGCACTTGTTAGCAGTTCATCAATGGCACCCATATCCTTGGAAAATCGATTCAAGATCCGTCCACTCGGATTGGTATTAAAAAAGTACATAGTAGCGCGTGTAATCGATTTAAACATGTTGTCATGCAAATTGATCGAGGACTTCATACACATCTCAAAAAAAGCGAAAGTGCGTACCAGGGAAATGACGATCGTGGCGACGGAAATGCCAGTGTAAATGTAAATGCATGTCATGGTCGTTAAATCAAAATAATACGAATTGTTGACTGCGTTGATCGCGTCAAGCGTTCCATTTCCAGAATCATAACGTAATTGTTCTAGGTTGACCCTGAATATAACGATAACAGTAATGCATTGACTTTAATCAAATGTTAAAGGTGTTAACGTAGAACTCACCAGTAAGTAATAAAATAGTCACCGCCACTCCCGGCAACCTGAGCTAGGATAAATAGTAAAAATACGATAAAAACAAAGCAGTAGCCGCCGCCATTTTTGAAATACTGTCGGAAGACATATCCCCCAATAGTACCCGTGCTTTGTTGCTCCTTAACTTCCTCTGGTTCCTTCTGAGTCTCCGAAGCAATACTTTGTATCGAGTCATTTCTTTGCACGGATTTCTTCTTTGGAGTGTCTTCTGAACCCTCGGAATTTTCTGATTCTTTCTGTAGTAATTTGGCAAAATCCAAACCACTATTCTGTAATTCATGGAAAGTGCCTTGTGCCACAACAGTACCATTTTCCAAAATGATTATTTCATCAGCTTCTTTTAAGTATTGCAATTGATGCGTCACAAGCACAACGGTCTTCGATTTTAAATATCCAGCAACACATGCCTCGAATAAATGTTTACCCACGTGTGTATCAACCGCAGATAAAGGATCATCAAGAAGATAAACATCTGCGTCTTTGTACACAGCGCGAGCTAAATTAATTCTAGCACGTTGCCCACCGCTTAGGGACACGCCACGTTCACCAACAATTGTTTTATCGCCATATGGGAGCAATTCAAAATCCCTATCCAAAGCACATCGTTTAACTATTAATCGGTAGCGTTGTTTATCCATTGGGAGACCAAAGAGAATATTTTGCCTCACAGATCCAGCAAATAGCCATGGCTCCTGAGAAGCGTAGCTAATTTCTCCACAAACCTCAATGGACCCTGCTGAAGCAGGTAACTCTTTGAGAATTGCATGTAAAAGACTTGATTTCCCACTTCCTACAGGACCAATTACAGCGAGAAGCTTACCAGGACGTACCTCAAACGTTACATTAAACAGGTTATTGTCAGTATGCTCAGGGATCCACTTGGCTGTTAGAAGATTTGCGAAGATGCCTTTTTTTTCAGAAGCGGCTGCTTCAACTGCCTTTGTTTCAATATCATTTTGTTGTCCACTCTGCACAGATTTGTCGTGTTCATTCGCAGGTAATGATTTCTCATCATACAACATGAATTTGTTTAGACGACGGATAGAAACCATTGCTTCCGCAAGTTGCCCAATTCCTTGTGGGAAGAATACAGTCATATTTTGCCTGAGAATTCCATAGAAAGCGGTTAAAACAAAAACTTGTTCAGCTGATATTCTGTGTCCAAACATGACGTAAGCTAAGACTGTGAGGAAAACTGAGATCCTTGTACTGAACATGATGAAAGAGATAAGAATACCACGAATGTAAGATGATCCTCGGACTGATTTAATTTCAAACCTGTATGTAAATGAGGAAACAATAAAATTCATTTTTATGATTTAAAAGGACAAGTTACCTTCTAGATAGAGATACTAAATAAGTAAAAGGCTTCTCCCACGTATACATTTTGATCACTTGAATTCCAGAGATAATTTCATTCATTAAACGGACACGTTCATCAGTCCTAAGGGCGGTGCGTAGACGTAGTACAGACATTCTCTTCCCAAGGTAAACTAAACAAATTAACATAAAAATACATCCTCTATTCATTCCTCACTTCACAAATCCCTTACTTTGAATTGGAATAACTACCAACATACTAGCAACACCTATCACGGACGAGATCCCCACTTGAAGATACATCAAATACGTAATCACTATGGTCTCCAGAGGACCAATCCACAATTGATTGGCGAAGAGTACAGCGACATCAAATCGGTTTACATCATTAGATAGTAAATTGACGACTTGACCAATTGTGGTCTGACCAAGAGCGGTCTTACTTAAACGTAAAGCTTTTCTGTAAATTAGCGAACAACAGCCCACTCGCATCTTCATTCCAAGGTGGACGGAAGCCATCATGTAGGGATGAATGAAGAAGATGTTTAGTAGTGAGCACAGGACAATAGCAGCAGCGTAGATATAAGCCTCATTTCGGCTAATTTCATTCGGATTTAATGTGTAATAGGAAACAAGTTGCCCAAGTGCCAGCGGCTGAGCCAATCTAAATGAGAAAAATAGATACAACAAAGTCATGACTTGAAACAACATGAGAGTACAGAGTTAACAAATAGATATTAAAATCACTCGGTAAGGATAACAAAAATGGCGTTCATTGATTAGCAAAGTATTTGAAGAAAACAGAGTTAAACTATATTGCAACCAGAGAAAATATTCTCGACTACTTCACACACTTTGTTATTTACTTTTCGGAATCATTCACGTGATTCGGGTAGTTCGTTTTGGTTTGCTCAGTAACAGCAAAGTCATTGAATGGATAATAATTTCCGATGCCGTACACGTTGAGGCTTTGCACGAAGCGCGCTTCAAGGACCGTAAAATGGCGTACCAATTTGCCGAGAAACACCGGCTGGGCTAATCTAACAAGATATTTGTTTATGGGTATAAAATGATTAGATTTGGCTTACACTTGCTCTCGTTCGATTGTTCTAATGTCATTACCTGATTGTAAATTCGCCAAATGCTAAGAATATTCCATAAGAAAGAAATTTCCACAGAAATACTCGTCGCAATACACGCATCAAAGAAGGTGTCCGTCCTGCGGCCTTCGCGTACTTCACTTCCTGATTCCATACCGCTTCCAATTTATCTCCCAGTTGGGCAGATTGATGCTCAGAGAGCGTCTCTGGGAGGTCAGTAACTTCCAAGTCATGTTTCAAACCTTTGTAGAAGGTTGGTATAGTATAACTGTAAGTAATTATAATTTTTAAATCTCTTTATTTGTCAAGCTACTGATAATGACGTCCATACCAAAATACTGGATAAAGATTTATATTTGATTGGAAAATGAACTGTAAGAATTGGTAAAGTAAACAATTCATTGCACAATTGCAGACATATACATTTTTTAGTTTTAGCAAAAAAATCAACAATAACAATGATAATTATCGAAGTGTTTGTATGGTGATTTTTTGTTTGATTTTATCGATAACCCTCAAGATTTTGTATCAACAATTAGACATATTGCAATGCATCTAAGATCCAATTGTATGCGAACTTGTTGACAACTAAATTCTGGGTTTTGTTGAAGTGGCTTGTTTGTCGGACAATAACGCAATACTTAGCATTTGATTACTGGGTTATCAATTGATTAATACGTCAGGAATTAAAAATATTTTTGATATTAGTGTCAATGACAAATCTCTTGAAAGTGTATTGCACTTTATTCTTAATTCAACTTTAAAGAAATGAATAAGACACATGAAATTCAACTTACGAAAAGGTAAGATTCGATATTGGATTTGTATTCTCCCGAAGATTATGAGGACGCTGTTTTTTCAACTTCTCACTGTCCATCGTCGCTGGAAAATGTCGACGGAATCATGTAACACAACAAAGTAGATGTTCTAGGATGGAAACGGATGTTGATTTAATACTGCCTGCAAAAATACGACAAACTGTAGATTTCATTTCTATTCCCTGATTACTTTAGTATAATGGATATTATTTCGTTTTGGTTTTTGATTTTAAATTTTGGCAATGCATATTTGGTCACAAGGCCCAATGCTAAATTAAAGTCGATTGTTTGGAAAATTGACTTGAATTAATGGAACAACTTTCCCGATTACTTTTGCAATCAAAGAAAACTCAACTTAGCACGGTATGCGCTGATAAACAATGCAAGTAAGCATTCGCCAAGTTTGTTAATGGAATATTACTGAATTCTGAATGTAAAACTAAGTCACACACAACTGAACATTTTTATATTACATGGCCGTGAAACAAGCCATCATTTGTTTTAATTGATTTTAAATACACTGAACTTGTTTTAAAAATATTAAATATTTTCGAATGTAGCTAATTATTTCTTTATGTAACTCGTCACAAAGATTGTGCCACGCGATAAATTCGACTGATAAAGCTGAAATAGTATAATTGAAAATGTAAAATTAGTTTGAATTAAGTAAATTAAAGAAGTTTGGCTACTAATTTTACGTTCTAGATTTCAATACACACTTCTACCAACCATATTCCAGAGAAATATACAGGCCTCCGTCCTGCGGTGTTTGTTTATTACAGTCGAAAATATTAAATTTAGACAAGCTTCAATTTTCTTTGTTCAAACCACTAATTTTGGTCCACTCTAGTCGACATTCTTCGGGTTAATATGTAAGTCAATTATTTATTATATTAAAAAGTTTGACTTTTACGTTTTCAATTTTACTAAATTCTTTCGTAGAGGTAGAAGCGGAATTATTAATAAAATTTCAAAAAGTACAAATTATATCATTGCGACTACGTTTTATTTATCCTTGATCAGGGGTCGGCCCCCAACAACCTTTTGTGCGGCCCACCAAAGCATCAACATAATTTAAGAAAAAACAACAAACTTCTAGCGTGAGCGTGCCGTTACTGCTGACTGATTATTGCTTCCTTTGTTTTTTCATCTATTTGGACTTATTTCTCACACTGCACCATGAGACACAAGTCTATTGTTCTATTAATCATCATTAAAATAATTTCGTGTTATGTTTAGTTTGTCGTATCGAAGAATATTATTTTCATGTGTCGGGCGTATTATTTTATAAATTGTCAATCCCTTGTCTTAGCAATGCTACAGAAGGGGACAGTAAAACCAAACAAAATTCAATGTGCGGCCCGCAAATATATTTTTTATAAATGATCCGCCGTCCGAAAAAAGTTGCCGACCCCTGTCCTAGATGTCAACGAATCCTAGAACGCACACAATATCCAGCAAATCATCAACTGCAAAATGTAAAAATTATAACAAGAGATAAGGATAGTGGAATAGTTATTCCACGTTCAGTAAACAAAGTAATCAATTAAAGAAAAACACCTCGCCAAGCATTCCAAGTATTTGAACAATAAATCATAATTGTATCTTTTGTTTTGTTCTATCGCCAATATGCCTATGTGCATACAATGGCAGCATTAAATTTCACTTTATTCAAACACCATCGAGTTGGTTCGCAAAATGCAGCGTAGTAAACAAATCTCTACTTGCCAGGTTAGAAAGTCACGGGATTATTTCATTAACCCCATTGAGGTATTTCCACATTTCTGGAGCATGGACTTCTCCAATTTCTAAATTACTTACACTCTTAGTCCTAATGCATAAATGCAACAAATTTCAATTAATCAATATAAGAGGTTGATGTAACACCTGCACTTATACTTGCAAAGTGGCAGTTTGCTATAAAAATTGACCAAAACACGAGTGAAAATTTGGCTGCAATTCAAAAATGACTGTCTGTATCCTATGGGATGATATAATCAGCCAGCCTTCAAAAGAATCATGAGCGCATAGTTTTTAATTTCAATGTGAAGCACTCTCAGCAAATTGGGATGAATCTCAATAAACAGTACCGAAAATATGCCCTAATATTGATAAAACTAGAACAACTAAATTTGTGTTAAAGTATACTTCAGTTTTATACTTTGAATATACATTTTTTTTTAAAAACATTTTAGGCGTAAACGCTTCGTGTAAACTCTAGTGCATGGCAGTTTTTCTTGCCCGGACCCTCCGAATATTCGATACAACGTGTGTTGAAAGCAGTAACACGCCAAGGCAGTTTTTCTTAGAGCTCCTTCAATTTGGTGACCCTGAGCCGGCGTTTTCTATGTCACTGATTTTTTACGTATTTTCCGAAATATCAAGCAATTTGGAAATATCCGGAATTTGTAAGAATTCCTTATCACATTTAATTCCGACTCAGTATTTCTCTAATGCATTCTATTAAATTCATTATTAATGAAGATATCTTTATCACTCTCCGAAACTAAAATTGTGTAGTAAATGATCGTTGTAAAAAATCATTCCAGTGCAGGATGAACCCACCACGCTTCATTTGTTTCACTCCTAGAAGTGTTTTATTTGCCCTGGCACTTCATGACTGTCAATATTGGCTCAGTCTTGAATTAACAAACCATATTAAGCACGAAGCACTTAATTTACTTAATTTACAGTCTGTTGCACCGTATCACAAACGCGTATTCAGATAAACCATATATATATATATATATATTACAACAGCAAAATAATTCCTAGAGAATAATCAAGATGGAATTTGTCAATTTCGTGACTTTGGCAAGCATATCACTTATGCCTATGAATAAATAGATAATAATTATGACTGTAAATCTGATAATTGTTTATAAGTGTCCGGAAAAGTATTGTGAGTACAGTTACCAGGCCGAAAAATTGAAAGGCTCTTTTAATATGAGAGGAAAACTAAATAGAGTTTTAAATAGATCTTGTTATGTCAAGTTGAGTGTTATTGAAAACGTAAAATTGGTGCAGCCGGCTTCGATGGAAGTGGCAAATCGATAGAAATTTCATATCGTTTTAAATCGAGGAGTAAAATGAAATGAATTAGAGTTGTTTTATTTCGTAAACAATATTCCAGACTATCATTGGGATTTATAAATAATAAACTAAATATTTTGATCCAGAATTAATTAATTAAATGAGTAATAAGAAATGAAATTAATAATTAAACGTGTTCAACAGGTAGAGCAATTTATAATTATTCTCAGTTTTCAAGAATAATTCAAATTTGAATCTACCTAAGTTGGTTTATATTAATTACTGGCAACAATTAATTGATTATATTTAAAATATAATTTCACATTTTATAGCTAAATTTTTACCACGTGTTTTCTTCGAACCATTATTTACAGTTTTGTAATTCAATTATGACAGAAAATAAGATTTTCCTTGCTTACCTATTCAATAGATTAAAGCTTCAACTAGATTCAGATTGTTTGAACACTTTCAATCACTTACAATGCACATGCAAGTCCCTCCGTCCACGTATTAGAATTTAATTTCCTTTGTGCAATGTCGCAATTATAAAACGTTTATGTAGGTGCGCGACCGCGTGAGATCGATTTGAGTTCGGGTTTCCTGCTGGCTCACATCGACGTGCCTGTGCTCGCTGCCAAGACCGTAGCGGCACTGACATGATTCTCAATTAGAAGCGCGAACAAGTCGGCGATATTGCCTGCGATGCCAACTGCAGGAGTTATTCCTACGCGATGCCGCCGCCAGTCGCGGCCGCCACGCTATGACCGTGAGCGGTTGCTCATCGCGTTGCCGTCGTGTTTGGCTTTGTTCCTAACCTGTCTATATATTCGATTCTCCGCAAATTTTATTTATTCAGAGCTACCGATAACGTGCTCTTCTGTAAAATAAATATCAATATATTAACTAAAGATTAACCACATCAACTATGTCCTAAAATCAGAAGCCAGGGACGCAAAGTTAGATATAGGCTTGTTAGTCACTGCCACATTTATTGCTTGCTTCACGTATCGGTAAATAACTTTATTCCTTCAATACATCAATTAGTTTAATGTCATAAATATTTACTATTGTTTAATGTAGCTTAAATAATATCAAAAGTTGAATTCGTCTTACCTTCCGACGAATTCCTTTCGGAGAAAACCGCGGCAACGGTTAAACGCCACGAGAGGTTATAAATATTTGTTCCATAAAGATCTCAAAATAAAGTTCGAAATAATACACAAATGAATTTCAAACGAAATTATTTTCTGTGCGTGTGTACTTTGCTTACCTATGTGGGGTAAATATTTGTAATTATTTAATTTATTATCTTATCAAATGATGTCAAATTCAAATGAATTTCACGTACAACTGGAAGTGTTACTCAAATTCCCCCCAAAATGTTGTTATCAGAGTATTTTTTCCAGTTGACTATGTCTGAGGGAACAACATTATCCGCAATTAAACGTCTTGCCTTCTCAGCCAAACCAGGTGTAGAACAACAATTTGCTAGAAATGATGAATTGCCAAAGAGTGTCACTGAGAAGCTAGAGTTTCTAAAGGCAAATAAGCAAGCCATACAAAAACATGCCTTAAATGATTTTATTTCAACGAAATCTTTAAGTTTGAGTGGCAATGAAAAGGCCTGCAGTCTGAGAAAAGAAAGTGATCTAACAAAGTTTGGTGTGGTTTCCAACAGGACTGCCAGTTTGGTTAATAACACATCTAAAACACTTTTATCACCTAGGTATGTATTTATTAAAAAATTAATATTTACTTAGAAATTATCTAGAATTTATAAGATTTATTATAGGTTAAGAGAATTAAGCATTAAACATAAGGATTCAGATACATCATTATTTTTTACACCACTAAAGAATTCTAAGATGCCTACAAATTCAAATGGAATGGATGATTTAGATTTTGATTCAATATTTGGTGATGATAATGACTGTATTGCATCAACTCAAATAACGAAGCAAGTGGAACCTGTTATAACAGAAAGCAAACAAGTAGAGGAACAAAGTGATGAAAAATATGGGAAAATATATTTCAGCAATAAAATATTTTTAACTTCTACCAAATCAACACCAGCCTTGGAAAGTACAAGAACCACAAATGAACAAACATCTAATGCAGAAACTACATTTACAGCTTCTTCCTCAAAGGTCTCAACTAATGGTAAAAGAAAAATATTTAAATTTGGAAGAGTTGCTAAAACAGATGTGTTATTTAATCCATTTACTGGGTTCAGAAAGAATCCAGTAGCAGCTTTAGAGGTAAGAACACTGCCACTACCAAACTCTGTTGCTGAGGCATCAAATGATTTTAAATTTGCACAACCAAATAATTTTGAATTATTAAACAAACTGGAGTTGCCAGAATTAAAATGCCAACTTTTGCCTAAAAAGTTATCAATGCCTCGAGCATATGAAAAAGGTGATGTCAATAAGAAACAGCTAAATAAATCACAAGAGAAAATAGATGAATTTCTTCTATCGAATATCAATTGGGAGGATGAGGAAGCTTGGAATAATCCCGATTCTGACTTAGATAAAACATTATTAAACAGTCCTCCCCGTGAAACAGAGACCCGGTTTGAACAGGGTGATTATGTTGATGATGACTTTGATTTCTCTCAACTTGGTGTGGAAGATCAACCGAAGGCAACCACTTCAAATGCATTAGAGTTAACTGATACATTTAGCTTTGATTTTAATGAAGGTGATGGTGAGACATCTGCATTAAATTTTAACTCATCCATTAATGTTATGAATAATCAACCTGGTAGTTCTGGACTTGTGAAGCAAACAGGATTCGTTCCAATTGATAAAGATGTTGCAACAAGAAAAGATGACACTGGTATGCATTCAATTCATTAATTAAAACAAATGATCAATTTAATAATGTCTTGTATTGTAGCTGCGTTTCAAAAAGAATACCCTCACTCATTTGTTCTTAGAGAAATTCTACATGAGAAATTCGGTCTAAAACAGTTCAGGCCCAATCAACAAGAGATAATCAATGCAACGTTGGAACTATATGATTGTTTCGTGTTGATGCCAACTGGAGGTGGTAAAAGTTTATGTTATCAGCTGCCCGCAATCATTACACCAGGGGTGACAGTCGTGATTTCACCGCTAAGAGCTTTGATTGTTGACCAAGTCAATAAATTAACTTCGTTGGATGTATTTACATTGCACCCACTTTCCCATTTGCAAAGTATTTATTCAAAAGTATTTGTAGGTTCCTGCGGCACACATGTGTTCTGATTTGTCAAAGGAAGATCATAACGCTGTCGTACGTGCACTGACTCAACTGGAACCATCTATCAAATTACTCTACCTCACTCCGGAGAAAATCGTTGGATCCAAAACTACATTTGATTTACTTCTTGGGCTGCATTCTCGCGGAAAACTAGCGCGAATAGTCTTAGATGAAGCACACTGTCTTTCTCAATGGGGGCATGATTTTAGACCGGATTACAAACAATTATTTACACTGAAAAGAAATTTTCCAAAAACTCCGATTATGTGCTTAACTGCAACGGCGACTAATGTCGTACAGCAAGATGTTATAAATATTTTAAAGTTAAAGAATGTTAAGACATTTATAAGAAGTTTTAATCGGTCGAATATCAAATATGCCGTGCTTGAAAAGACGAAGAGTATGGCTACTGCGGAGATAATTAATTTAATTCACAAGCAATTCAGAAGAATGTCAGGAATTGTGTATTGCTTGGTGAGGAAGGATTGTGATACGCTGGCGATGGATTTGAGGAAAAACGGCATAAAGGCAAAGAGTTATCATGCAGGTATACCTAAAGAAGCTAGTTTAATGGAAAGTAATATATGGAAACAATGTAATATTTGATACTTATAGGTCTTGCTGATAAGGAACGTGAAAAAGTACAAACTCAATGGATGCACAATGAATACAACGTGATTTGTGCCACGATTGCTTTTGGAATGGGTATTGATAAACCGGATGTACGATTTGTCATTCATAATTCGATGCCTAAATCTCTGGAAGCTTTCTATCAAGAGTCTGGAAGAGGAGGAAGAGATGGTGAAATAGCTTATTCATATTTGTATTATGCTTTTGCTGATGTTGTTAGGCTGCAGAAAATTATCCGATGTAAGTTTCTATAGGTACCTGCTGAATTGGTTAGAATACTTTAATTGAATTGATTTTTAATAGTGGATAAATCAATTACAAAGAAGAATCTAGAAGGCCATTATGATCAAATTCAGGGGATGGCACAATATTGTGAGAATCGAATTGACTGTCGACGATATCTTCAGTTATTACATCTAGGAGAAAAGTTTAATCGTCAGTTTTGTATCCAAGACAAGAAGACAATCTGTGACAACTGTGCTAATTTCGGCACTATTAAACTGCAAAATGTAGCTAAAGAATCTCGGGAATTGGCACAAATTGTCTATGATATTGGTAAGGATCGTAACTTTACAATGCTTCACTACGTCGATATTTATCGAGGTGCTAAAGTGAAGAAAGTACTGGACTTTCGTCACAATAATCACAAATATTATGGATCTGGTAAACATTTGAACAAGAACGACGTACATCGAATAATGAAAGAATTATCATTCAAAAAAGTGTTGAAGGATTTCTGTGAGTACAGTGGAGAATTTCCCATAATTTATGTTAAGCCAGGACCAAACTTTCAACATCTGTTTAAATCTGAGGTTGTTATTACTATTCCAATTACGGGTAAAAGTAAAAAGACTACTGATGAAGAAAAGGCTGAGATTGAGGCTATTCCGGACTTTTATGGTGATTCATTCGATGAGCCTGCGACGACGCCTAGTACGAGTGGTGCGAAAACTGCGGTAAAACCATCCGCAAATCCAAATGTTTCAAATGAAATGCGTATTCTCAGAATAAAAGGAAAGTGTCATGAAGAACTGTTGGAGAAACTGGCTGAATTTGCTACTCAGCAACGAACAAATTTATCTGCGATTATGAATCTTGGTGCTATTAAAGCAATGTCTGATGATCTACCAGGAACAGCAGAATCTTTTATGAAAATACAGCATGTCACTAAGGCAAATTTTGAGAAATATGGGAAAACATTTTTGGTTATTACGCAAAAGTATAGACGGGAGTTTGATCAGATTGAAGCTGAGGCTGCAGTGCATGATTTAAATGCAGATATGTTGGCTGATGATGTGTGGGCGGATTCATTTAACACCAGTTCCTCTTCGGGAAGTTCTAAGTATAAAAGTTCAATGAAGCGGAAATTTGGAAAAGCAAAAAGGTATTACACTCAATTTTGTAATTTGTAAATTTATAATTTACTGCTTTAATTACAGGGGAAGTTGGAAAAGAAAAAAGAGGTAAATGAAGATCTGCTGGTCAGAAATTAAGTAATTGTCTTAAGTAATAGTTAATTACGTACATGAATATAAAAAGATCTTTTGTATATAGTTGAGTATTAAAAATAATTGACTGATTAGAATCATTATATTTATGTTCTGCATTACCTTTTTATATCAGATTAAGATGTACTCTTAAGTTAAGTTTCCTATTATCTATTTCTATATTTGATGAGAAAATTGTTTGTGGAATTCATTGAACGCTGCTAATTTATTTACTACATTCAAATAAATCCCAATTTTTGTATGGAACATTTTTTCATCAATTTAAGGCATCAATTTCTATATTCGAAATGATTGGCAGTTGGATTCGAAATTAATGTATTCATTGCGTAGAACAACTCAAACTTTTAAAATAAAAAGAAAACAATTCATATGTTGCAGCATTGTCTTCGCTACCGTTACCTGCTTACGGTTAAGTTATAATTCTTTAATACTCGGTGGTATTAAATATATTTTAGAGAATTGTTGTGTAGTTACGAAGTGTTTAAGATTCACTATGTTGATAAAACTACTTTAATACTTTTATTCACTTAGTAAAACCTTGAAGGCATGTCGCCTTCTTCAGTATAAGAGTTATTTATGATTGTTTCTGATTTATATAGTTTTTGAATCGGCAACATTCTGAAAATGTTTTACCAAGTGAATAATAGTAAGTATATAGTAAAGTTTTATCAACATAATAAATATACTTTGAAAAACAAATCTTGTTCTGCCTTAGAAAACACATGTAACTAAAATCCCTAGGATTCCTACATTTTAACGAACCTAAAAGTCGGCTTCAATCAAACGCCAGTAACCGCCAGAACGGTTGGATTCGTTTAATTGTTTTACGAAAGAATTCAAAGTTGATTCATTTACAGGCAGAACATTTATGTGCACAGTTATTGTCGTGAATTTTTAACAAGAATTTATAGGTATACATTAATATTTTTAACATTTTAAAATCTTTGAGATAAGATGAACAGACCATCTTCATGTAAGTACATACAACAATTTACAACATTAGTATCAATTTCCTTCGATTTTCTTTTTTTAATACATTTCTAGTTAATAATAGAAGTGCAGGACAGAGGAGGACAATTGTAAACAACAGTAAGATATTCATAAATAATTTGGGCACCAATTATTACTATACTAATATTTATTTGCATTCTAGAAATTATCAAGAGTTCTGAAAAGAAGAAACAAAGTATGTATTATTTTATTTATATATGGGAAGTGTATTCTATTTAATATACAATGTTTTTAATAAGAATCTGAACAATGTAAACTATTGGAGGCTGATATTGAAAGGTATCGCACCAGTTTTAAGGTTCTGCTTGCAGGTATGCACCATTTAGTCATTTGTTTTAATATACTAGAAAGGAAGTATGAATGTTTTAGGCAAAAATACAACACTGAATGATCCCACCCCACTTAACAAACCACAGCAAAACAGCCACAACAAAAATGACAAGCATACAAGTACAGAAGGTATGATGAATATATTGTACATTACAACTAAAAGTAACTTGCTTTGCAATTATTATTTACAGAAAACATAAATGGGGATCAAGTTCAAAATTCAAGTAATAAGCAAAATACTGCTCCTTCAATTAGTTATGCTTCATCAATTCTGAAGAAAGGTCAGACTTCATCTTCAAAAAAAGTACATTTTTCAGGTATATTTTAAATTAAAAACTTTAGTACTGTTTATTAATGCATTATATCTCCAGATAACAAATTAGGTTCTTCACCTTCAAAACAATTTTCAAGCATTGCTCGTAATTTGTTTAACAATGGTAATGCGGTGTGATTGTTATTGAATATTTAATTTAAATCTGTTTTTTAAGATAAAATATTAACACCATTACCATTAAAACGGACTTCATTAAGAAGTGAAGAAAATGTACTTGAATTTATGGTGACTGATGATCCTGATATAGGTGTTTTGAACAGTTCTAATATGAGTGTTGATGATAAGCATAATTCCAGCTTAGAATATTTGAAATATGAATTCCTTTGCAATAATAAAAAGGAGGTGGAGCCACTTCCAGTCAAACAAGATATTTCCACAGAGTTAGGAGAATTCATCGAAGCACAAAATACACAATTATATGATAAAATAGCGATACTGATTAAGGAGCATACTGAAACAATTTTGGCTAAAATTGCACTAGTTCAGGGACACTCTGTAACTGAATCATCCGCCGCAGATGCAAAAGTCGAAGTACCGAGTCAAAAGCGAAAGGTGAATGATTTACGAGTAAATGTTATAAAGAAAACAATGGGTGCTATTTATTGCCCAGATACACCAAGCACTAGTAAGAAAATGAAGGTGGCAACCGATATGTACAATTGCTTTCGAAAAGACTTGGATTCTCCATGTGAGTATGCGAGTGCATTGGCTGATACTACAATTGATAAGCAGGCACCAAAATCTGCACTGTCGCGAATTATACAAAAGCAATGCTTATCATTGGTTGAATAAGTTGTTAGTAATTAATTGCATCTGAGTGTTATATTTAAAGTCTATGTCCTGTACTATTTAAGTGAAGGAACAAAATGATCGTGTCCAACATATTTAGTAATATATTTATATGTAACGTTTTTAGAATTGCCAAATAAAACACAATCTAAACAAATTCTTTGAATTAGCCAATGCGCTACATTTATTTAGCAATATACTTGAAAAAAATTCCGCGGCTTTCTCGCCGTAAATAGGTTTCGCTCTTTAAATCACTGCAAAGTCTGAACGTAATCTTCATTGACCTGCCAGATTCCATTGCCGTTGAAATGATGATCCCTCTCTAGATAGTATAAAGCTAGATTAAGGATTTGAGATTTATTTGCGCGGGGTTTATGTGTTGACAAATAATGGTCTCCCTTGATGATATTTAGAACTTGTTCTATTTTCTCCCTAAACGAAAAAGTGTAAAAATCCATTGAAAATTAGAAAGTATTAGCTATAAATTTGCAACTTACTTTGGATACAATAATATACTTAACGCTTTAATGATCTGTGCATCCTCGAAACGCCGTTTCTTCAAAAAATAAAACGTTTTTTCGATGTCAACAAACGGAACATAGAGATAATAAGGATGTTTCTTAAAATTGACGTCAACATCGTTCTTTGTGCAATTCAAAAGACTGCAAAGAAAGATGTTTGCTTCCTGTTGTTTATTAACATCTTTGCCTTCTTTTACATAGTTGTCAAAAATGGTAGCATCGAACCCAATAACGAATAAACTGGTGCATTTTAGACGTATTTTATGTAGGAATTGCAAACGACTTTTGGCGCGATGATAGTGAATTATCAGTTGCAATATGTTCGGATTATTCATGAGAACTCGTGTTTCTGGAGTGCTTTTTATGTCATTTAACCGTTCTTCAACTGTTACAGGCGAAAGCGTAAAGATATTCATTGCATTTGAGATGTAGTCATCTGATATATCAAATTTCTGTAAAACAAAATTAATATATTATCATAAGATAATATATGATTTCTTTTTAGTATTATTTGCATACTTTTAAAATGTCATATGTGTGATTAATCTGAGCAATTGAAATCCCCACCAATTTGGGCCACTTCTTCATCTCTTGCTTCATATTACAATTTAAAAACACAGGCAGCAATTGCAGGGTGGTTTTTGTTACATCTGGATCTGTTTGGAGTATATATGCATTCCGAATAATTCTGGATGGAGTGTAGCCAAGATCCAAAGCTAGGTTAACATTCTCACAAAATGTTTTTAGACTCTTATTGTAGATGTAACTGTGAAGGCGACTTATCATTTCCAGGTCATCATCTCTTGCACCTAGCTTGTTCACTGAAACATAATGTAAAGTTCAAGATACCAATTAATTTCTCCTATAAATTAAAATATTCAGTTATACTTAAGTATCTGTGAGTTACTGCTCTATGTACAAAAGATAAAGTATGCACATCATTTCTTAAATCACTAATATCCTTCTCAGGAATTGGTTCATCTAATTGTTTTACTAAATTGTCTGCCACTACTGCATTATATGGTATTATTCCTTCTTCTTTTAATTCACCAATCTGGGTATATCTAATTCTCCGAAAACTACAAGAAAAGCAATATTACTTTGCACTAAACACCTTCTAATTAATATCTGGCTTACTTAAGAATATTACTGATAGGTACAGATGAACACCCACATTCAGTGAAGTAATTATAATAGTTTTGCCATGTCTTCCTGCCACATTGTTTGAATATTCTGGGATTCTTTATCACATCTTGCGGTTTATACCTTTGTTTCTTAATAAACTGTATGGTGTCATGCAGTTTAATTGGTTCAATATTATCAATTGCATGTTTGACAATAAGATCTTTTGCAATATCTGCTTGTATACCTATTGATAAAAGAGAAAAACATTTAGAATAGTTGATAAATTGAAAGCAAAAACAAATACCTACCTAATTCATTTACTAATAAATTCTCAGCATTAACATCGCTGTTAAGGCATCGGATATGAGATAAATTGTGAATTGTGATTAATCTAATGAATCTTTGCGGTGAACTTTGGAGCATAATGTGAGAAATGTTTAGGATATTCACTGGAATTTTAAAAATAACTTGATGAAATGATTTTTTAGGTTAACATTCTGATATGAGGCGATTTCTACGACTTCTAGCGATTTGTTCAAAATCATATTAATTCAATTATTCAACTAAATTAAATCTAACAAGTATGTTACTCGCTATCAATTGAATTATTTAATTTTAATCTAAATTTTAACTTCAACATAGTTTACAGTTCTACATAGATGTTAAAGTAAAGCATAATAGAGAGCGCTATTATTTGCTTTTTAAGTTGCAATTCTCTTCTAGATAACGTAGTAATTCAAAACGATCAAAACAGCTTGATATTTTCTTAGTAATTTCTTAATATCGATTATTTAAATATATTCTCAACTGATCTAATGGATATTTGCACTTGTTACCTAAGTGAATCCATCAAACTGTAGAATATAAGAAGTTGCGAGAAGTTGGTAAAACTTTTCAGTTAAATCTTTTCGTAAATCGGTAATCCGCAACATTTATTGGAAAAAAATTCTTAAAAATCTGCAAGAAATTACCACTCGGCAGTGGTAACTGCTGCATAGCTAGTCGGCGTATTTTCCGGGGGCGTACGAGCCAAAACCACCGCGTTCGGCGGCGGCGGTTGGGTAGAAGAGAGCAGCAGGGGATGCTGGAGTATGCGCGCCGCGAAGCCGGGCGGCCGCAGTGTGTAGTCGACAGCTGCTAGGGTCTAGCGGTGGATCTGGGTACCTGTGCACGGGGCACGGTGCAAGATCAGTGCGTTAGTGCGGCCGGATTATTCGGATTATTTGCGACGGACACTGCACTGATAGTAAAAAAAAAGCTGTGCGGTGATAACACGTTGCTATCAGCATTTCATCGCCACCGAGCAAGCATCGCGGGTGCGCGAAAAACGCGTGAACGCTGTCGACAGTGCACGACCCGGGGAGGCCGAAAAAGGGAAATCTCGTAAACTTCACGGGACGCGCGTGTTGTGCCTGTACCACCTTCTAGACGCATGCTGGGAGAGATTACTTGGTGAGTGCTTTCACCAACGGATTTTGCCCTTTATCTTTTACTTTGAGCGAAGGAAAACGCAGAAAAGGTTTATTATTTTTTTACATCAAGTTTAAATCGTTTTGTTTTCTTCGCATTTTACAGTGTGCGGCGTGCGCGCTGAGATAAGAAAAGGTAAATTGTTTGGGGGTGGTTGCTATAGGGGCAAAATGCGCAGACAACGCGTATGTGTATACGCTGAAAACAACCTGTAAGATGCGAAATTGATTTTTTCGACTTTTTAGCGTGCTCTCACCTGAGCGAGCCACGCTTCTTTCACTCTGCTGGAAAAGAGCGATCTTCAGGGAATACCCATTATTTGTAAGGTTTAACATGGGCTTAGCTAATCTATAACATATACATTTGGTCCCTAATTAAATATGGAACTACCATTACGGTTAAAAACTACAGATGATGAAAAAAGCTGTTTTGTAAATGTAAAAATTATCATTATATTAGCGTTATATTAGGTTGTCAATTAAACTCGCCAACGTAGAGATAATTCGTTTACGTGTCTCTCCCTCTCTTCTAGTGCGCTCATGCCTGATTGCAGGATAATTTAACGACTCTCCGAAGGAAGATTTTATTCCTCTGCAGAAGTATCAAATCCATGCGCTTAGAGTTCTCCTCGTTACGCATAACACATCCCTTGAAGTAGAAATGAGTTGCGAATAAAGCCATTTTACTAGTGCGCCCCACCGATCAAGGAAGAATTTTGCTCGTCTGGCCTAGTTCTGCAAATAAAAGTTCGGTTAGTAATTCAGTGTTATCGTTGCGTCATTAGCCGTCATTAAAGAAGCCAGAATGCATAAAAAACGTGTCAGTCAGGATGCCACAGTTCAATGTTGCAAGATAAAATCCCATTTGATGAGAAATATTTAAGTTGTTTGCACTTTCTTAACGCATTTAAATTCGACACGTTCAAGTTGATGCAGAGATAACACACTTGGCAGAGACAATACTCGTTTGCACTTGACGATAGAAGAGCAAATGATGTGCACTAACTGCAGGAGCAGCTACGAAGCAGGCAGTCTGCGGCAGTTTTGAGCGTTTAGAGTTTGGTATTAAAGCAGGGCAAAGTTTTGAGTTGCCGCAACAAGTGTGAATCTATAGTTGTATCAGACTGTTGTGTTACTTGTAATTATCGTTATGCGGCGGCGCTGCAGCGCGCACGCTTAGGGCGCAATTTATTACACTGCAGCAAAGGGGCGCGCGTTGTAGCACTTGGGCTCATGCTGACGCTGCACGACATTAACGTTCACAATGTTATGCCAAGTTGGTTCTCGCGTTTTTAATGGTAATCTCGCGTGTGGAAAAAGGCCAGGGTGGAAAAAGGTGTTGTACTTACGCACTTGTAGAATTAACGGGCGTTAATATTTGAACATGTTAAATTAGATTTTTTGAGTTAGAACTGCTACAGCATGAAGTAGAATGTCGGCAGAATTTTCTTAGTGTACCTTGTTAATTAACAGAGAAGAGGTCAGTATTGAACAAATTAAATCAGGACTACAACAAAGAGAGATGAATTAGTGTAGAGTCGGTGGCAATTGTTTTCTTCAGCGTGGAAAATTAGGTGGTTTGGCTAAATTTACAAACGATGTTTGATATTTGTAAATTTAATTTCGAATCCATGTAGAATCTATGTAAAACTCAATCGCATTAATTTTGTTTAACATGCGTGATAATCACGCATGTATTAATAATTTTAAAAGTCATTATTAAAGTAAAGTATTGATATTTCAGATTAATATTTATATCTTGATGTTATAAATGCACTTGAAGTACTATACTTGAAATATAGCTACAACTTTAAAATAGTCAAAATAATGAGTTTAAACCTGACAAATACTGACAAATATCATCATTTGTGGGTGAACTATATAACCCAGTTTCAAAACAATCAAATCAGCTAATTAGTTATAATTTTTACTTCCGCAATCATTATAACGCTTCTAATATTAGCACATTATCCGACCCAGATATTTAAAACATAATCTGGTTGATTTCTTTAATTTATATATAATTCAAGCAAAACTAAAACTATTTTTTGTGTAATTTTCGAAGTGCTTACTCTTCTATCATCGATCTATACAGCATTTTGGCTGTGGGTGGCTTTGGTCGCCCCCACCGACTCCACTTCTAATAGTAATACGTTGGCTCCAGTTGTCTAGCGGCTGGTTGCGCAGTAGCGACACTTAAATGAGGGTCAAAATCTTGGTGCGCGTCGCTCTATCGTCCGCGTGCGCCCGGCCCACGTCGCCGCCACCACATTCCTTGCGACCGCATTCGCTTCTAGCGTCTTCCGACTTTTCTTCTTCATGTATACTCCGGCCAGCTTTCCTTTATTTCATTCCGCCACATTCATTTCGAGCGACGCCAAGCGGCTATTTTGCTGTTGGCGTACAAATGTACAAAATAGAAATAAAATTATATGTACACTGCTCCTATTATATATTGACTACGATAGTTTTAGTTATACAATGAAATGTTGAACAAGGCGGTACAGGAACAGAGTGGAATTAACGAGAATCTAGAGTTAGGATTGATTGATTGATTTAAGAAATATATGGAAAGGAACCGAAACAAAAGTGTAGATTACAGATTTCTGTAATGTGTTCATTGCGGCGAACTTCTTTTAAAGTATATCATTTTTATTCAATTAGCTATTACGGCCGCGGACACCACGTTGGTGTCCCTTGCAAAATAGCGTAAGTAGTTTCGCTCAGTGCTCGACTTAAATATCATGAAAGTAAAGAAACAAGATAGAGTTTTACATTACTATTCATAATTATTCGATAATGAAAACGGTAGAGAACGCCCGGCAACAAGCCTAGTAGTCCGAATCAGCGTTGCCGGCGCAAAGCGAACTTTTACGAAACGTGCGGACAGCAAAGGCTTAATATTAATTATATTGGTAAAACTGTACAATAATACCTACTATTATTCGCTTGGTAAAACATTTTCGGCATGTTGCCTACTTCAGTATAAGAGTAATTTATGATTGTTTCCGATTTATATAGGGTGGTCGTCACACTTCCAGACAATCTTTAAACTCTTACAATTAATCTCATAATCACCTTCCACTCAATAGGACTAATTTAGAAACGATTTAAATCGGAAACAATCATAAATTACTCCCATACTGAAGAAGGCAACATACCGAAAATGATATACCAACTGAATAATAGGAAGTGTTATTGTAAAGTTTCATCAACATAATGAATCTTAAACACTTCGTAACCACACTCAATAATACTCTATTAATAATAAATAACGTAATTTCAAGTTTTAGGCTGATAGCATCCAATACTTTAACTTAGATCTAAATAGAAAGGATATCAGCTGAAGGGAAATCATTTCTGCTTCATACATTTGCACGTTTCACTTTGAGGTGGTCGGACCAAGCAAATCTGATTATTCTATATTTGCCTAATTGAATATTTAAACCCTAACTGTCGAACGTTGAACTACTGACGCGTTGGTAATGTTGGTTTAGATTTCGATTAATGTACAGGGCGCAGAGTAAACTTGCATAAGCCAAACACCTCGGTGTTTGCACACTGCACTGTTCGCATAAAAGTATCACCTCGTGTCATAAAGGGAACACACAAAACGGGTAATAGATGTATTCCATGGTTGGGTTTATCAATCAATTTGTTCATTTCCACTAACATTTAATTGACTCTGAATATATAATGCTATCAAGTTAGTCCAGGTGATTTATTAACAGTTAGTTATTTCATTCAACTGGCGGAGTGGCAGACCTTAAGAAATATGTATCAAGTTAGAGTTAAATTGGAATTATATCTTAGGGCTATTGCAAGTTGTAGTCGGAAAATGCCGAGCGAAAAGGAGTAAAAACAAGCTGGCGCTAAGCGTAAATCTCACGCTGGAAAGTTTCGGTGTGAGATATCTCATCATCCTATTACGTTGGTTTGGAATTTAGTGAAAGGCGGCAAGAAAATTGTAAAAAATGTGGATTAAAGTGAGAAAATAACCTATATTCGTTAAAAGAGCAGGTTCAAAATAGGTTGCAAGTAGAATGGATGAAGACGTTTTGAATATATGCGGGGAGTTCTTGCGAATTGAAGGGTAATGTAGAAAAATGGGAGGAAGTGATGTTGACCAAGTGAGTGTAAAGAGGAGAATGGAGACTACGGTGGTTACGACGACGTTTATATTGATATGAAGTGGTGTGGATAACACTTACTTAATTCTTTGTGGTAGCACAGTTGGGATACAGTACTAGGTTTCATGCATGCGCATTGCCTTCGTTTGAATTCATCACTTATTATATTAATAAATTCCTATCTTTCTAGGTGATTGTTTGTAACGATGATTGAAGTTAACGTGAGCACACACATTGCGTCCATGCCGACGCTGATGGCCGCAGAGGCGGGCGTCGCCGCCGTGCGTCCAACTGAGCGGCAATCGCGCGAAATGGCGTGATGTCAACAGCGAAACGGCTCGTGTTGAGCTGGAGAGGCCGCAAGCAGTCGCAGGACAGCACCGCCGTCGGTAAGCTGGTCGGTCACGGCGGCTGCGGCGGCGGCATCGCTACCCTGACGCCCACCGACGGGCACGAGCTGGACGAGATCGCCGTCGTCTCGAGCAACGCCGATCCGTGTCACGTCAAGTATGGCAGCGGCCCGCTATCAACCATCAACGGACCTCGATTGGTTCCCGGTGAGTAAACATAACCAATTTGGAGGGAATGCATGCCACAATGGCATATTTGGCTGTATTATGTGTAATGGGAATTTAAAGGATGAATCTGTGCATTTCGCTCGAGTCTCTAGAGTCACGGAATGTTTGTGAGAGCCATCAATATAAATCTCTTTTGATGCAATTCTTATGTTCGTGTGTATAGTGAGGATTTTGTATTGTATACTTATATCAAATGTAGGGTAACACACAACAAGAAAAAATACTTTTTAAGATGTTAGCAAAGTACTAAACCTCTTTGAATCATCTCGCAAATGGCGAAATTGGACATAACACGTAAAAGAAACGCACTTTCATTGCAATTTTAATGCAATATCCAAAAATTGTCTTGTCGTGCAATACTTCTTCTGGAATGGCCGCAATTGCGCAATTCTCAACGCAATCAGATAGAAACAACTTTACAGCTTCACATTTGTAGCCAGGAATGATATATCTGCCGTCGTTAATGCGCATTTGGGCAATATTGTCACGTACATTTTCCTGCATGCATATTTCATTACACTTTAGACTATTGGACACTTGAACAATGGGACTTTTATGTTTAGAAGCAGACAAAAGTTTGCTTTGCAGTGGTTGCGAGGCAGTTGCCAGTGTTGTTGTTTCGTTAACATGCATTGCGGCTATAATAAAACGAACACTTCCTTACGAGCTAATAAAAGTGCGAAACTAGTATTAACAATTGTCGACACGAACGAAAACTAGACAGGAACTCAGCTAGCGCACGCATTCCGACACACCAAGAGCAGCTGTTTGCATTTGCCATTCGTCCTGGCCACACTGAGAAACGGACAGGAATGGCAGTTTGTTCCAATGTTGTTGTTTTACTTATTCCGAGAGGGGATGTTTGGAAAACGGTGGAAAGTTTTGAAGCGCATAGAGCACGAATCTCGGCCTAGGCAACTTTATCTGCACCGGAAGAGCTTAGTATTGCGACAACGTAGTCGACGTAACTGCATAAGTGAAGTTGTAAATTTTCCTATGAATGTGGCAACTTTGAATGTTTTCAAAACAGGATTCGTACTAAAGTATGAGCTAAAGTACAAATAGAACAAGAAATGAATTCATTTAATCTAATGTCAATTATAGGGGTGACATTGCACACGAAATTTGCCTGGGAGCCTAAGCTATTATTCATTATGCATGCAAATTTAAACTTTTATTATGTTTATCTGACTGATATTGTATGTGGTAATGTTGGCAACGCAATCTCGAATGACAGTTTGAACTCTGGTCAATTCCGGATGAAGACATTGAACATGTGACTGCCGCCTCTCTGGTATAATATTGAATAAATGTTTGATTGGCTTTGTTAATACGAGTAAAAGTCCACTGAATAATTGACTTTGTAAATTCACACGGATGGTCATATTATGCGATAACTACATTGTCTGCAATGGCAAACAACCCTCCGCAGATGCCATTATTTAGTAAATGTCTGCATTGTTTTATCCTATAACATTTTTTGAGAATATTGATCTTTATATGCCATTGATGTTAAGTAGCAGTTTTTCAATGGAGGTTCTTTTAATTCTCATAAATATTCAAATTTTCCGATTTTGATTTCCTCTTTAGAAAAGTGGAGAAGAGCAAAAGTGTCCAGGAACGTTTTTTAAACGCATGGCACGGGGCAAAGAAGTTGGAATTAATTGGGCACGTTTTTAATTTATGAACATTTATGAATTACTGCACTCTGTGGAGGTGGGCATTACCCCGGAGGCGGGAGAAACGGAAACGGGATTGTGTTGAACAGCTTTCAAAAGTTTATGCTTGCTTTCTTTAAGTGGAGCCTAAATGAGTGGATATTAAAATTAAAGTTTTTAATAAGTGACAAAAAACGTAATTAAAGCAAAGAAGGCCAAGAAAGGAATGAAATGAAATAAACCGGAATTGTTCACGAAGTAGCTACATTAATTTAAGTTATTACTACTTAATGAACCTATGGTGTAGATGTGGATTTATTTCTTTTTAAGCACAATACCTGCATTAAAGTCTATTTGTAACTTAGTTTAACTCTAAAGTCAGTATCTAATTGAATATCTGCGCGTTCCCGCAAACGGAGAGATTATTCGCGCATCTTCTTTGCTAACATAATCGAAATATTTCATATTAAACTTGGGTGTGCATGGCGTGCACTCTATGATTGTCGCCGTTCTTAACATTGGCTGCGTCTGTGCGCTGCTCCTAGTGCGCGGCTCAAGCGTAAATAAGGGATTTCTGAGCGTGTAATAAGATCGTCGAGTTGTCGCGTACTCGACAATGACTGTGAAGCTGAGCGTGCTGCAATACAACCCTAGCGTAGTGACTCGGGGCTATTGTCTATGACTCGTTTCTACTAAAGTCGACCTTCTATTCGTCTAGGAATTAATTTGGCTTAACATTCCTCTAAGTTCACCTTTCTTCGTTAGTTTATATGAAGTAGTAGTAATTCCTGCTTACTGTGGTAAATATTTGCATATATAAAACTCGATATTAAAGTGATGATATAAAGTAAAGATAATGGAAGAAAATTTAAAATATCAAACACTTGTCATTTACTATTATATACTTTTAGTAGCTGGTAGTATATTTTACAAATAAAGATACTAATAAATAGTGTCAAAGTAAAGTTATCTTAAAAGAAAAAATCTAAAGAGTTAAAAATGTTAAATTCAGTGTAAATAAGGTTGCATATAGTGATATCTTTATTTTTTCAAAAACAAGAGAATTGGTCGCACATTTTTTGAATAATTTATGTGCTTTTCTTTTAATAAAGTATACCTAAAATAGATAATAAAGTTGTTTTATTTCAAATGAAAATCCCATCAAAAGAAGGGGTCGAGAATGAATACTTAAATAGAGTGTAATTAGAGTTACATACACTTAGATCATTTTGAAGTGCAACTAGGTGGATTGTGAGTATTGTTGAATGTGGTTACGAAGATTCATTATGTTGATAAAATTTCACTATAACACTTACTTTTAGTCACTTGTTAAAACGTTTTCGACATGTTGCCTTCTTCAGTATGAGAATAATTTATGATTGTTCAACAATACTCTAAACATAAACTAAATAACCTAAAACTCTTTAATAAGCACACCCAATCATACTTCCAGGCAATCTATAAACACTTACAATTAAATACATAATCCTCAAAATACTCATTCCCGACGGAAGAAACAGCCGATCACCCTCCACTCAATAGAACTAATCTAGAAAATATATAAATCGGACACAATCACAAAATATTATCATACTGAAGAAGGCAACATGCCGAAAACGTTTTGATAAGTGACTAAAAATAAGTGTTATAGTGCAATTTTATCAACATAATAGGTAGATTGTCTTACCAATTTTCAAATAACCAAGGGAATTGTTTACAAAAACAAGGTTTCTAAGTTTGTTCAATAGATTCTAAAGAATCCAGAATATTTTCGCTCTTTTGTATTGTACGTTTCATTGTAATTAACGAGCTGAACAAAATTCGAAAAGAACAACAACAAAAGAGACTACTAGACGTAGAAGGGAATTAATAATGGAAAGCGACATGCGCCGGTAAAAAGTGAAGACGTTGCTGTAACTTCTAAAACAACGAAATATCTTACAAAAACACAAAGAAACTGTTTGGAATGAATTCCTATATTCTACTCGATTCACTCTTTTTTTAACAAACTAAGAAAATGCCTTAAAATAAACAGCACAAGAAAATAGCATAATATAAAATATGCAATATTTTCCTATTTGTGGCAGAACGAGTGAGTTGCTTTGAAAGAATAGAAGAAGGTAGTTTGTTTCTTCTGCATGGTGCGCATTGCATAAGAAAATAAGACAAGAATATGTTTTGAGGTCTTCCCTCCTGCATGTTTCCAATTTTGGCAGAGTTTTCACGCGTGACGAGAACTAAACTGACTGAACTAGAAGTTGAGGTAGTTGTGATGAATAACAGGATACTGACTTGAAGTCACTCTCTGTGAGCGAATCGAATTTCGTACAATTTGACTGTAGAATTGTATCAACCGAGTGTTCCTTAGATGTATAATTGTACTGCAAGCGGTATTTCAACTCACTCAGCGTCTTCCTGACTAGGAAATTGCAGGAAAGGCAAATTTACATTTAAAAGCATTCAAGGGATAAGGAAAAAATCAACCAATCATGAATTCCAGAATGCGCATGTTCCATGGCATAAAGTTGATTTGATCAAATAGACTTTTGTGTAGTTTTTTGTAAACAAAAAATGTTAATTTATTTTCTCAGGCGAGAAGAGTTTTGAGTAGATAGATTGGTCCATCATTAATTATGCAAATGGATAGACAAAAAGCTATTCACCGCTGCCGAATACATTACGATGTTGAACAATGGAAAGACTTGTGGGAAATTTGCACCTGCTTGGGCTCTTCTTATTCATTAAAAGCAAACTACATTCCCTGCCGTTTCGCATCACATACGCGGCGGCTGGGAAAACCTGTAGAAAACTAGGTGTTGCAAAAATGTAATTGAAAATTGTTATCTGCATGTTTTTACTGGAAATGTGTACTCAAAATTCGGTTCATTTACTTGATATCAAAACCTGGGCGTAAATATATTAGCAATCTTTCAATGTCAGTGAAATTTCGGGTGAGTTTTCCGGCAGGAATTACGTCACGCGTGAATGAGTGATGAAACGTCGCATTGTTCGTGCGACGTTGCTTGCGTCGTTGATAATATCTCCGACGGCAAGAAGCTTCAATCATGTATGCGAATCTGGTGAATATTAATTCACTTTCTGACTCTTGCACAACAAATATTTTATAATCAATCTTAAGATTCAAACAATAGATGATTTATTCGGTCATTAAACGTAAAATGAATGTCGTGCAAAAAAATGACTGTTTAGCGCGTCGCACCAAATATATCAACCTGTTTCTTTTCTCTTCTAACTGCTGCGCATATGCTGACACTCTGTAAAAACATTTTCTTCTATTTTCCATCATTTATTATTCGAATTTCACATTGTTCTGCTGCACATCGTCTGCAATCAATTTTTTTACGATCAACCTTCTATCAAAACCCATCTCGAATAACTTTAAAGCAATAAATACATTTCCTATTATTACACCGAGCAATATTTCAGCTGACTTGTGGGCTACTCGTTGTCCAATCTGGTCAACAAAAAGCGGAAAACGTGAACAACCCCAACATAAAATCGGTCTCGGATTGTTCCTGACTACTCCATTCCTGACGTGTGCTCTATTTCTTTACTTCACTTCGGTGCAGCGGCAGCGGTAGCATTTCTATTTGTGTAACTTGCGGCCCTTAAGTTGTTCTAAGGATTTTATCTTCCGGGACAACTAGTCGATGCTGGAGTTTATAAAACAGGTAGTAGCTGGCTGTTTGAGAGGTGGCGAGGATGCGGCGGAGAGGGCACGGTAGTTGAGAAACAAGCATCATTAGCATTGACGACTGAACACTACAGATGCTGCCAGGTCGGATTTCTGCTTACTGTTTTTGAGAGAATACTTTGGGGAATTTTTTGGTGGAGACATGTGCTTGGCTTGACTGCTGCGAGTGGAAATCAAGTGGTTAGCAGTATCAATGCTCCACAACGGGAAACACAATCAATGGGATGTTCTGGAAAAGGCGGAAATTTGCAAGTGTAGAACAAAATCTTCATTTATTTGATTGCTAATATTTTTTTGCGTATTTTTTAAAACAAGAAAAACTTCCATTACCCGTCATATTCTTCTTCTTTTTGTGTGTATCCGTTGGAAATTTCCAGATTTTCTTACATTTCCATTTGACAATAAGTCGTTTTTCCGTTACGACGACTTCTTTTGCATCATATTTTTACACTTTACGATTATTCTATGAATACAAAATCTCAGCGGATGTGCAAATGTGCAACCGCCTCCATACCACCTCCACATACGACTAAAATGTATATTTAATCGATCGGTGCTTTCTCGCGAGCGGAAAATAAATATGGCATTAAATAAAACTTTAAAACTTTGATGATAGGATATAAATATTTACTGCATACACAAAACCAGGATTTTACATTAACCTATGCAGATAACCAAATGGTTATAGTGAATACTACTACAAACATGCTTTAATTGTACATATGGCATAAAAGGAACGCAGAAAATTCATTCATAAGTTAGAACTGAACATAGAGAATTATTAGTTGCACATAGCTGAAGTAATAACCTGGGGTTAGTGGATGATGATCAATGATCAATGATGACCATATAGACACACAAATCGTAAGATGGTTGGTAAACGTAGCAGTGATGGGCGACCGCGGTCAGGTTTTATTCTTTTATTTGCGTCAAAGTTTTATGTATTTCTATGAAATACAATAAACTGCGAAGCTTGAAGAGAGTAGCCATTGATCGGAAAATGGTTAACACTATTAAAGTGAAAACAATTTGGTTCATTTTTATTCGGTGACAATTCAACACGCAGAGGTGTGATGAGAGTTGCAGAGGTTAAAATAAAATAAAAAGGGTAAATGTACAAAATTCAATTAAATTTAAATTATAAGTATTAAAAATATTAAATCACATTTATTGTACTATTGTTTATACACAAAAATGTACTAATTTTAACGTTCAAATTAGGTTCAATAGGTTGTAGTAATTCTAAATTTTTAGTATTGTCAGGTACTGTTTTTTTTTTTTATAAATGTTTAATATTGTATTATCTTGTATATTGATTTATTTTATCTTTATCCGCAACATAAATCGTAATTTAGTGCAGAAATCTGTGCCGAAGGCGTTCTTTTACACATCCGCGTTTGCGTTTTTATCGTATTAGATTTTCGGCCGGTCATAATATTCGCCGATGATTTCGTTTCGCCTACCCCATCCGCCAATTTAGTTGTCCTGCCAACTGTGATCCTGCGGACCTTATTTTCATTTCAATCTGTACTAAAGGAACTGGAACTGGGAACTGGAACTGGGGCAGCTGGAATATATTTGGTATACATGGCAATAAATGAAGGTTTTTCAGCTTCTCTAGAAACCGATTTTCGCTTTGTATATAATAAAATATTCTGTTTTTTAAAGCGTTGATAAAAACTAAAGTTGATTCTTCTGGTTGTATTCTTAATATTTGTAAATTAGAAAGAGTACAATTCATAAGCATGTTGCAGATGATAAGAAATGGTTTTTAGTTGGGTTTTGTTTTTACGTGGTAAATTTTTCTTTTGTGGGCTTGAATAAAAAATTATGGTGGAGCAGTGACAGGAGAGTTGTGAGTTGTTGGACCGTTTCAATTGAGTGAATGTGACGGAACTTTTTGCGCTTTCAGTAATAAACTCATTTGTTCACACTCATATGCCGGGAGGAAATAAAGGAAATATGAAGGAGTTAATTTAACGCCAAAGGTAAAATTAACGAAACTAAATTTTGCTCTTCCAAGGGCGCACAAAGTGCATAAATGCATAAAATTTATTTACTGCAACCGGTAGTAAAACATTCATTTGCAAAACAAAATAAATGCAGAATGTTTTTAATCGACCGGACTTTACTACCTTCACTGAATTTTCTTTTTTCTGATTTTTCCGAGAACAGAAAAGCCTAAAACCGCTTGTCCAGCAGAATAACCACTAGCAACGTCATACATTGCTACACTTTGTAGTGTGTGCTGGACAGTATCATATTATTTTTGTGACTTGGGGGCATGTGACGTCAATGGCATTTAATGTATATGCCAGTGTCGCTTTGAAAATTGAGGACAGAATTCACCACGCAACGGCGGTGGTAGGACTACGTTCTTCGTATTCATACGCAAGCTGTTATACCTGGGATGCGCTGTGGGGCGGCGAGTGCAAAGCGGGGAGTCATTTGAACACGCGTTACGTACAGTATGGCAGTGGCACAAGCTCGCTGCACTGCTTACCACCAGCTGGGCACTCCATTGGGACTTTAGTCGACGATGCTGCTGACGGTAACGGGGGGCAATGGTTTACACGCGTCAACTGCCAATTGGGTTGCTTATATCAGGGTAAACATGGGAAAATTAGGGTTAACTTAAATTTAGAATAAGGAATGATGTGGAGTTATTTTTTTTTTATAATAAAAAACCAATTAATATTTTACATTTAATTTTGTAAACAAAACAATAATGTAAGAATGTAAGATGTAAGATTCTTGAAAAATCAAAGTTTTAGCATTTTGCTAATGGAAATAATAGAAAACTTGTGTAGACATTTTGCTTAGAGAAACGCAAGTTGTTGCAACTGGGGAAATCCAATTTTGTACTACTAATGCTTAATAACTATTTTTAGTGCAATTCTAAATAATGAAGTAGTTAAATTATTCAGTAGGGAAACAAGGAATATGGTGTTAACTGGGTTGCATAAGTACAACAACATGGAGACATCTTAGCTAAGTTTTCAAAAACAAAATAAACTTTCAATGTAAATAAAAAATGCACTGTTATACCAAAACCAGGAAAATATAGGAATACCAATAAGATACATTTATTTTTTAATGGTAACTCACTGGAAGTATCACTAAAACTTTAATATGTTATGCAAATTTTCTTTTTATTCTAAATATTTCTGAATTGACTAATTATTGAAGTGTATTTATTCATGCAGAAGTCATTTTTTTCATCATAAACGATATAAAATATTCTCTTGAGTAGAATTCTACTTAATTTTTACGTACGTACAGTACTAATTAATAAGTTTTATTAAAATTGTTTGCATTCCAAGCAGTATTAGCGCTCTCATCTTATTCAATCCACTCGAGAAACTTGGGCAGCCAGCGAGATTAATGCAAATTGATAAAATAAAAGAGAAACAAGAATAAGTAAAGCAGGCTGTTAGCTTGATTGCATACTTACAACTTTGGTGGATTTAAAAAAAACTAAATAGGCCATTAATGTAAGTCAAAAATGCAGTTATGAATTACATAAGTACAAAAGTTATTCTTATTTATAAGAAATGTAAAATATAAAAACTGATGAGAGTCATTACTAAACCTGCACAATTATTACGAAGCAATATTATTCCTTGCTTGTGCATTAATAATTTTAGGTTGCTTGCACTCATTGCACTCGAGAAATTTGTACACACTCGGAGATAAATGCAAATTGACTAAATATTTTATGCGTGCACTTGTGCCGCGTGCGCTGTGTTTGGGAAAATATTTCCCATTCTAATGCGAACGCACGGCATGAATTGAAACAGGATCTAAAAATATGAATTTATCGCGCTTCCGTTATTAATTTGCGTATATGAATTTATGTGCATCATTTATGCATATTTAGCTACTTTACAAAAATGAATACATTCCTAAATACCAGAAATGGATTTGCTTTATAATATAAAATTTTCTAGAAATGTTAAATCATTAATTTATCTTATATTTGAAATATACAACTCTGTGTGTAACAAAACATTATCGTTGTATGTAATAATCCTTTTCATAACTAGAATAGGATGTGTTCGCACAATGTATGCTTATTACTAAACAAAATACTTGAAATAATTGCAATGAACATTTCAATTCCGGTACAATAATTACATTCATTTGAAATTGTGTTGCATAATAACACAAACTATGTTGCACACAATTTATTTACAATGCCTGCATGCAAATTAGGTGATGTTAATGAATTATCTTTCGATGATATTGATAGTGATCATTGCGCAATAAAAAATGCTAATCGATTAATTCATGATTGAGTCAGTGCATTTAAATTGCTACTTTCACTTACTTTCTAATCAGGTTGAATAAATTTTTTTTAATACCACACACAGGCACATCAGTGAGTTAAATACTGAAACAAAAAGTAGCACATTGAAGAATGTCAAATATTTGCAAATCCTGCCTGCAAACGGAAATGCTGTAAATAAGAAGAGCAACAAACTTATTTGTGTGGAACTTTGTTATTCTTGATTTATTTCAGCTGTAGTACTAGGAATTTCTATGAAGGCTGTTGCTCTATATTACTGTTTATTAATTATAAAATTGTTTCATTCTGAGTGGGAGATATTTGTTGGATTTTGAGTAGAGTAAATGTGTGGATGATTCAGATAAGTCTATTTAAGTAGCCACAGGATACATGCCAGGGTAGTCAGCCGCATATTATGAGTGCTACGTGAGCGTGTAACTTTGTTATTTTCGGCGGGGTACGCTGCCATTGCTTTCATTGAGTCACCTAAAAAGCAAAGAGAGTTGGTGCAATAAGAGGTGGGCAACGCGCGTCGACGATACTCGGAAATAAACTACACTTGGCTAGAGGGAAGTTGGACACTATTACAAATTCGGATAAATTCTAGAAAAGGCAAATATGAATCTGAATTTTATTGCAATGTTTGAAAATTGAAAAGGTAATTGGGTCCTATTGCTATTTGTGTTTATTGGATTACATAGTGTACCTCCGCGTTTCTCTCCAATAGTAACAGGATCTACTATGTCACTTTAACAGTATCACACATTCAAGTATTAATCAATTAATTGGATAATAAAAACTAGATAAACTACAGGATATTTTGTTGAAGGAAATATTTCATGGTGTCAAATTCGAACGTTTTTATCTAAATCTTGGAACATCTACCAAACTATAATTGTTTTTGCATCTGCAAACATACAATCAATAATCAAAACATAACAATATAATTTAATAATGCTGCACCAATAATTCAATTTGTTTCAAACGAACTGTAACTGATATTAATCATAAATATTTTTATTTTTGCAGGTAAATTGATTTATGTTTCTTATTATTTACTTAACACTTAACAATATATTCTAAACCAACAACAACTATGTATTTTCTTGTTGTATGTATGTTTTTCTTCCTTAATATTCTTCGTCTACTTGTTGAAAGTTCCTAAGTGAAAATTGAAATATCTTACTTGGAAAGTTCAAATTTATGCCGAAATATTTGTCGCCATGTGTATTTTTGTTACTTTTTAACGTTGGTCGTCGCTTGCACAAATATGATTGCCACTGCACTTTGCATGCCGCACAGCATGTGCAATGTGTCTATTCTCAATACGCTAGTGGCGGAAACACCAATCAAATTTTCAACCGGTGCTGAACGAAATATTTATCTAATACTTTTAGCGTAAACAAAGAAGAAAACAAAATTCTGCAATGAATTGTATTTTAATTGTATATTTAGTGTAGTAAGCTTGCAATTAGAATTTTTAGATTGTTTTTTAAATGAGTATCATAATAATGTAATGATAATATGTTAAAGTATTCTACAAATATTGCCCAATTTTCATGAATATTAGCTATTTATTATGTAATTAAAGAAATTAGAAACATTTTATATTATGCTGATATTTTTGTCTTGTTGCAACACTTGTTTACATACGCCAATTGCGGCTGTGCCGTGCTTTGTGTTTCGCTCATGGTGGAGGCGTCGGGTGTCAAAGCTCAACCATTGCGTTGTGAATGCCTCTTGCGAATACTAGCTCTGGCATATTAATTAACAACCGTAAATTTCTTCGCGATGCCATTCTACTAGTCTCGCCGAGGTTATTAATTTTGTTACGCCGCGATACACATAATTCTGTTGATCAACATACATGTAATATTGATACAACAATTAAAATATGATATTTTCATGTTGATTTAGACGTTGAGTTTAAATATAAATAATAGTTTAATATCTTCAGATTTTTATTACAAATTGATTCTGCAAAACCGCATTTAATCCTCTTTGCAACTCGATTAAAACCTTCTTAATGAGAATTCTAAACGACAGATGACTGCATTAATTAATCCAACACAAGGTTATTTCTTATATTTTATTGCCTTTGATGCAGCCGCCTCTTTAATCGACGTTGACTCTAAAGATCTGTGACTGTGCAACACACAGTGTTACTAAATGCATCTGGGTAATTGTGAAATTATGCATGCGGATATAATTGCTGGAAAGCCGTAACCTTTTCACCTATCCGACTGCATTACCAGTGCCACCAGCCACCGGTATTCATAATTACGATCGCTTGCAGTCGTTGTGTTAATGAAACCACAAACTGTAATTGCACTTGCTCTCATCGTTAAATGTTGTTTAAGCGCCTGACGGGGCGGCTCACTCAATACACTCAATTTTCCTGTGTATGTGACGCGTGATTGATGACAATGTATAGATTTGAGAGGTATCGGGATTAATCAGTGCTAAATGATGTAAATTAAGGTAATTGTTAGTTTATTTTATGCCAATTTGATGCACAAATCTCTTTGTTACATGTTTAATTAATCTGCGTTGCATGCTGCATTTGATTTGTGCAGTTTTGAGCATTTCTTTGTTTTTTTAAACAGCTTGTCATTATATTTTTAGTCTGCACATGATTCTTTTGATGTTTCTGTTTTTTTTTTGTTTTTTTGTTTGTAAAAACACCTCTTATGTGACTTTATAAACATTTAATTGCGCTGCGTAATATATAACTAGACAGCAAGGGGTATTTATATTTTATATTTCACTTCCGCTTCAGTTTGTGCTCATTTTTTCTTTATTTTCTGCTTCAATTCAAATTAAGTTTGCAGACTTGTAAAATTGTTTGCATATATTGGAAATAATGAAATGAAAACGCTTTGTTTGAATTAATTAATTTCAGAGTAAAAATAACACATTTGAATTATCTATGTGCATTCAAAGTTTCTCGTGCATTTGTTAATGTATTTTGCACGTTGCATGTGTATACAATTTTAATTCTATGCAAAGATAGAAAGCGTAAATTCGTGGAATTGAAAGCACAAAATAACTTTTGCTCCGATTTCTCGCAGGCTACGTGCGGACTATGGATGTATGTGGAAAAATGAGCTGCACATTACGCAGGAGGTGAAACGATGTTTGGATACTGAAACTGCACTTGGCGTGACTGAGGAATATCGACGCAAATTTTCCGTACGACGGTGCTTTAATATTGCGTCGTATGCATCTCATTCGGTATTCAAACAGTACTGACTCTCATACGATGAGAGGTGACTGGTCGTAAACATAAATTGCGAATGCATTCAAATTCATTTCGAGCGTGTTGAAAATTTTGTAAAAATTTCAAATGATATGTTTTCCACATAACCTAATGATAAGCTTGCACTTGTCTAAATTAGAGCAAGTCGAATAGGTAAATTTGAGAATGCATATGGTCAGGGAAAATTGCGCCAGCGACAAACCGGAAATGCATGTATATATGCCGAATGTGCACATCTCTCGCGTGAGCGACATCTATTTATGATTTCACTATGGTGTTGATGGCGGCGCCACAAGCACTTATTACGCCTTCTGCGTTGATGGTCGGCAACCTGCAATACACCCGCGAGATTTGCGCCCTTGGGATGGGTAATGGATTTCCCATTATGTCATTTTTGCAACATAAACATCATTAGAAAAGAATCGATGCGCACACGATGTGCATGTTGTTTGTTGGCGGACGAGTGTCTCTTGAGCGAATGCAGCGCAATTATCGACACCCGGAGGCGGAATTCAATTACCGCGATGAGTTTGATAGGATTTTGAATTTTTGTTTGATGAGACTAGAGAATGGGCGATGATTTAAGAAAAATATTAATTATACGTATAATTAGAGAAGATCAGTTGACTTGTGAATTTTTGACTTATTTGCTGAGATTTGAATAGGTGTCTGAGATTGTACCGGAGAATATTTGTGATTTGCATGTTGTATTTTTGAATATATACAATATATTTCCAACTTGAGAAACTATATACGTATCTGGCTATTGTGGATTTTTCTTCCGGGCGACGTTTTGCACTTTCTTCCGATTGGATGGCGGCTGCAGCCACCGTTTGCCGGAAATCAAGATTTCGTATTTGCCAAATTAATTTAACGAGACGTGTGCGGAATTTCAATCGAGAATCAATCGAGAAGCAACCCTAGGCGACGTTTTTCGATTCCAAAGCGGAGCGACATGAATCCTCCATCGAGTTTTTCATTCTTATTTCGACGTCATCAACATCATTGCCTTGAAAAGAACTCCATTTATACCTTTCTGAATTTACCTAGAAATACCAAGGCATAATACTTATTGTCAGTTTAATTTATTTTTTCTTTTTCTATTTTCTTTTTAAAATAAATCTTTATTTTTTCTATTTATTTTTGCCTTAGTTTGAATTGTTTTCTTAAGATTTTCCTATATGAGTATATTCTAAAACTATCATCTTTTATGGGTTTCGTTGAAATTCGAATCCAGCTTCCGGTTCTAAATAAATAAAGAGTTGTTTTCCAGCTTGGGAGTATCATAATAGAGAGGGATTTGCTGATACTGGAGCAGTTTGTAACAGTTTGAAGTTTGCCTGAGTTTGATTACATTGTTTACCTTGCTGAACTCACTAATGTATAATAATGCACAAGTTTGCATTGAACTATAAAGACAGCGGTGGATTAATAAGTTTAGGGAGGTGTGGTAATTTAACTAAAGTTCAGATAAAATAGAAATAAGATTCAAGTTTAATAAATTGATTCACTCTAGAATTCCACCTTGGAAGGATCTTCTATTTCTTCTTTTCTTCATGATTTTGTCAAATCAGCACAAGTCGCCGAAGGCAGTAAAGTTTGTGTTGATGAAAACTGAAGCGTCTGTGCTGTTGACGTTGCTAATTGGAAGGCAGCGTCGGGAAAATTCGCACCTCTGCATTGCAGGGTCTAATGGCAAGGTGGAAGGTGAGATGATGGAAGTAGTGGAGAATTTATTATACTGAGAAAGGTCTAAAATTGTTTTAATACCTCCAAAGTTACGGTTAAACTAAATTGTTGTAACATTTTTGTTTTAATGCATTTAGATTAGGTAATACTAAATGTTATTAATTAATTCGATTAATTAATATGATTTTTTTCTAGTTTTTCTTTAAGAAAAATGTTTGGTTTTCTGTTATAATTTGTTATTTTCTGGGAAGAATTTTCTTTTAATATTCTTTTCAATTCAATGTTTTCTATTGAAAAAATCTATTAAATTTACTGAAGGACTTGAACTCGTATTCCTTGAACCTGCACCTACGGCTACAGTCAGAAGTTTGAAGTACTAGAAGAATTGCAAGTTTCTGTGAACAACAAAACAATCAAAACTCATTGAAAACAAGTGCTAATTAGACGTAATTTATAGTTGTTAATTAGCTCTGGCAGTTCACCTCCAATTCAACTACTTTTGCTTAAAAGAAATGAATTTAAAAAATATGGGTTTAAAATACGTAATTATTTCTAAAAAGCCAATGTTTGAGAGCTTCCAATCTGTTAAATCTCCAAAACATATTATATTAATATTAACAATTGGCAAAGTACAAAGTGAAACTATGTCAATTTGGATCAAATATAAAAGTTTCTTGTAAACATGTTTCAATTCAACATCTTATTGCTTTGTCTCATTTTTTCAGTTTTCTTTTACGTCTTCCGTTTGTATCTAATATGGCGTTTTACGGTGCCATTACTGCCAGTGTTGCAAAGCTCAATAATGAAGGACGTGGCGCAGCTGATTATAAGTCGCTTTTCGTTGTGCGCACAGACCGCCGTCTTTTATTCTTCTAGCAAATGTACACATCAACTGAACACCGCTACATTTCATATAACCGCCCCTGCCACCACTACATATTTGTTCATGTACAAAGCTCACCAACTCCGGGAAGTCAAGACACAAGTTGTGCTACGTTGCTAGCCTTTCTGAGTCCCTCACAAATCTTTTTGTTATGACACCAATATACCAGCAATTCGTTGTTATTATTAGCACCACTCTTACATTGTCCTGTTTATTTTTGTTTTGGGTGAATGTAATTAACCCGGTGTACGTTAGTGTATTCACTACAGTCGACTACCAACCAGTAATAGTCTTCTTTGTACATACACTTGCATCTTAAATCAACATTTATATCTTTGAGTGAGAACACAATGAGATAGTTGCTTCTCAACATGAATCGCTGCGATCGACCACCCAAGAGTGTGCAAGATGGGTTGCCTCCTCGCTCTATGCCAGGTAATTACGTTATAATATTAACCGTTGATGTCCTAATATGTTGTCGGATTTATTTGCGCAAATTATTCATGATGTATTACATTGAATGGATACATTGGAATAATCAGTTTGGGTGTAATCGGTAGTGACTTGACAAATAAATTATAATTTTTTAGCTTCCTGACAACAATCAGTGCAGATTGCATGCAACCATCAAACAAAATAAAGACAATTGTTGTTTGAGCAATTTGCAGCATTTACATTTTATCATTCTGCTATTACAAATTTTAATAAAAGCGTACGCGCTTTGAATTGATATTAATGAAAATCTGAATTATTAATGACTTCATTAGCATACTAATCGTATGGAATAAAAGGCAATGTAATATTTTATTTGTTTATTTTTTATTGTTTTATGATTTATTTAGTTGTAATATAACGCTTTCTACTTTTTTTGTGGGGGAATTCAAAATACGGGATATTCTTCTTTCCACGGCGCAAATTTGCAAATTTGACGGGTTGCAAACGACAGGAAAACAAACGCCAACAAAGGTGTCAAAGGTTCGTGGTGATTTGTTTATAGTCTTTGTGTGTGTGCTCTTGTAAAATTGCGTTGCGTGTAAAATATTTGGAATTATTCATTGCACCACGCAATTGTACTTCATCTATTGTAGATGGGAAAAATAATCTCAATGAGAGCAACATAACTTGCACTACAAAGTGTCGAAACTCTTTTGAAATCAAATATTTTAACAACATAGTAGCGAAATGGTGTTAAATAAAGTCAGTATGAAACGGATTAATATTGAGCTATATTTGCGATTTTGTCGATAAAACAAAATTTGTTCAAATTTATCTCAATTGCGAAGTATTATGGATAGGCAACTTCATCAACATAAAATATGAAACTGAATAATCTACATGTTTTCACAAAACTCCAATTGCGCAGCAATATAATTTATGTGCAAACACCTAAATAACATTTCAAATTTCCTATTAATTTATAATTACTGTTTATCTGGAAAATAATTCAAATTCTGCAATATTATACCATTTCAATGGATATTAAATTATTTTCAGTAAATTACGAATTCGCCCATGAATTAAATTATTTCTGATTGAACGCAATTCTGTAACGATTTGCCCGCCAATCATGCGTACGGTTCTTGCGTCAGTTCGTTAAATCATCGCTCGAAACAAACCTATTGAGCTCATTCATGCAACCTTCAGCACGTTCCATTCGCTTATCGCGTGCATCATTCAGTGACGGGCACCCTCATGGATTGGACATCGGTCAATTATTATTGGATATCATTTGATTTCATTTCTGCCGCCGTTTGCTCACACGCCTCGACGCCTAGCTAACCAAACAGGCAAATAAGTATAACCAATAGCGACGTCAGCATGTCTCTGATAGTGACTCGGATGATTTGGCGGATTTAATCGATATGTTATGTCTCATCAGTCTTATCAAAATGTCATTGACTTGAAGGTCAACCAGAGAGCTATGTGGTTAGGTGGAAATATTGAATATGTTGGTTTATTAGTTTGTCACAATTTTAGACAGAATCCACTTGAGCGTAGTGTAAACCCCGTTTCCAATGTTGGTTTGCTTGATTAGGGTTTAGGAAATCTTAGGTATAAATCTACGCTAATAAGCTAACGGAGGCTAAAGGCAAATACCTTGATGTTTGTGGTGTGTACATAATACCATAGGCAACCAAGCATACCACATTCGAAAGTAATGCCAAGCCTACACAGCGCCGCATAGTACTCTCTTCAGTAAACTATAACTCGAAGGGGCATGAAGCTACCGAAAGTACTTAGGTCAGCTTGACTCTGTTCTAATTATGAGAATCAATGATCAGATATTAAAATGCTTCGCTGCTCTCCAGCGAGTACTCTTTGTGTTCTCTAACGGACCGAGAGTTTATTAATTATTGGCGTCGGGGATTGCTTATCGCTTATCATGCTTATGAAGATAATGCTGCGATGGCTGGCTGGCCGGGGATAGCCGCCACCATTGCGGCTTACGCGCATTAATGCGCGCAGGGTCTCTTGTAATAATCTATTTGCCCCATCGTTTCATGCGAATAGCGGTCTATAGCAATTACAGCGTGTACTAATTCGATTTCCCATTAATGCAGACATAAAGAAAAGAAGCTTGATGCCTTCAGCTGGCGAGAGTGTTACATCGCGTACATCAGGGGTCGGCAACCTGCGCCCTCCCCCAACCCCAACAAGTTTTTGGACGGCTCGCCAAGGCATCAACATAATTTAAGAAAAAACAACAAACTTATAGCATGAGCGTGCAGTTACTGCTGACAAATTATTGTTTTATTTGTTTTTTTATCTGTCTTGTCGATTTATTTCTTAGAGTCTATTGTTCTATTAATCAACATTGAAATAACATACAAATAACACCATTGAGATTGCCGACCTCTGGTGTACATTATTGCTAATGATCTAATAGGATGAATGTGATGTGCGTAAAAAAGGATAAGTCTAGACGGATTTGTACGCATGGAAATAGAAAATGATTTTTTGTACGGGGATTTGAAAATGATTTTTGAATGCGTTCGCTTAACGTGTTATGAATAACGTGAGCGTGAGGTGATATGAGAGTTGCATACAAAAATAGGAATTTGTTTCACAGATGGTTTTGATTTGATATCAAATCAACCAGAATACATCAAGTTTTTCTATTTTTTTTCCATAGTTTTTAAATGGAGTGCATAATACTACGAATGACGTACTTGGCAAGCTTGACATCAGCAAGGGTGAAACAAAAGCATATCGCAGAAAGACCTCGTTTATTTCTGGCATCTCTGGGCGAGCAATAATTATTACGTTACAACTGCTTGGTAAAAATAGAAAAATTCAGGACACGTCAGATGTGTGTTGAATTACTGGTAGTAAAACTACAAATTAAAAAACTAATTTAATCATAAATGATTTGTTGGACTAAACCAGATATATGCCAAAAATAACTGGACATATTTTAAGTTAATTAACACTACTATATATTTTCTATGTTTCACAGTGCAACATATGTTTATATTTGTTGAGTGGTGGCAAAACTTCAGTATTTATGAGATTACAATGTTATATTTTTGTTATTTATGTTATTTTCTACTTGCTTGTCGCTGCCGTCGCCATCTCCGACCACCAGCAGCAAAAAAATATCTCTTTAGCAAATGTCTTCCAGCTCCTCAGGCTGGAATAAATTAGACTGCTTCAGACGTAACCTAACCTCCCAACGGAAAAAAAACCGGATGTAATCTGATAATTTGATATTATCTCGGAGAAGAATCGTCTTTTTTGTCTGTACTTTTGTTTTTCTTAGCTTGAGAACGTGTTTGCATCTCGTCGGCGGACATTTCGCATCTGGAAACTTTCCGCTCGAGTTTACGCAGGTTGCCAGTTTGCGACTTTTCTCCCCTAAAACTTATTTTTCCTAAGTCGGCCGCAGTGCATACATTCGCTGGCTTTCGCAAAAGTTGCAATGGATCGGCGAAAAAGTCCCTGCAGCGGCGTGGTGCAAAATAGCAGTGCCTCTCCTCGCGATGCGAGTTAAGCGATCCATTAAACTTGGTCGGTGCCTTAAAGACTTTGTCGGAGCTTAGAGTGCAATGGCGTTTTCTACTACAACCGACAACCGCCAATCGGCAGCGCTAGGAAGTGGATCCAGATGCTTCTAATAAAATTCTAACAATGAGATTTTTAACTTCGCAAGTACTGACTGCTTGAACACTTATTAATCTCGTGTTAATACTGCAAGTAGTTTGTGTTGACATTTGTTGCATCTGCATTCTTTGCTTTTGCGGTAAAGTACACAATTGACAAATGATTTGCGGCCGAACTCAATTCCACTTCAATTTGCTTAGCAGGTTACTGTTCAATCCGCTTACCTCCCTTTTCTTCTTTTCATTCGCTACTGGTCGATGCGAGTGGACTGTCACTAAAACCAGGACGACAACGTACTATTAAAGCGATTGCGCCTTTGAAAAATATTTGCAACAACAGCGTTAATACGACGTGCAAATAAAGCTAAGCAGAATAAGATCAATAATGCAACTCAGTTGCTCAGTTTGTACAGAGTGTACTGTGGTTCTAACCATGGTTTAGTGGCGGCAAGCAAGCGGATAAACTGCTGAACTACATTTTGCATAGTCGGCGACAGAAGCGCAACTCGTCCACAATTTGTTTTCTTGCAGTTTTAATTACTTAAAATACATTGCTGAAATAGGGGGTGTACTGGTAAACTTGCAGGATTCAATTAAAGGAAATTATTCTGAAACAATTTGTGTGGAGCAGATATGTCTCACGATGTGCGTTACAATCAACGCTGCTATAAGTGGATCTTATAAGCTTCATTACATAAATTTAATAACTAACATATAAATTCTAAAGACATAGAAACATTCATTAGATTACAGTGATATATCTAAGCTTCTTTTTGTGATGGTGGATTTGTCAAGATCACGATTTTGCACCCATTTATTCACTTTCAAGATCCTCCACATTTGTCGAGTGTCTTCCCTTACTTCCTCTTTGTCCCCAAATCTATATCCAGTGATTTATAAGCATTTTGACAAATTAGAAAATTTTTGGCATGTTTTGGCATAAAACTTATTTTTTCCATAAAACATAAAAAATAGAATTCTTCTACATATAATGTCTTCTTCTTTGCCTGCTACCATATTTTTAGCTTCACACTTGTTTGCAGTTAAAATTATACTTACATAGTAGAAGTTTTTTTCACCTGGAATTCAATATGTCGCTAGGAGACACGCAAAATCCTTAATTTGAGATATTGTTGAGTGTGGTTAGAAAGTCTTTAATATTTAGTATGTAGTCAAAACTTAACACTTACTAAAAATATTAAGAAGGCATCTGAAGAACACGCAATACAAATTAATATTAAGTAAGTGTTGTAATTAAGTTTAACTCTAATAATGAATGCTTAATTTGTTTGGTTCTAATCAAACGCGTCTAATGAAATTTTCCCCACCTTGACATGACTTGTTGTTATGTTTGTTAGCATTGCGGGCGTGTTTGTTTTCCCTTGTGTGCAGAAATGAAAATTCTATGCCAGTGCGCTGGGTTATTTAAAATGGACTCGGCTGTTGCTTAGAAACACACTGAAGTGTGTCACTACAGTGAATTTTATTTTAAATGGATATTTTTAATTGCACATTATTATATCTTATCATATAATTTCATATCTATTAAATTATGTTAATACGTTGGAAGTACTCAGAAGGAGTATTCTACATTGTTGAACGTTAGAATTATTGCTTGTATGGCTAGAATTCGTTATCGCTACTTGTGTACTTTTCCTGAAACCTGGGGGTTTTCTTCGGCGTAAATCAGGTCCATTGGAAACAAAACCGTTTTATGTGCAAACGATATCGTTGCGTTTTGTGTATGCCACTGGTGTAGTAGTATTCAAAATTTAATCGAGTGCCAATACAATAGTAATGTAAACTCACTGTCTTCTAGAAACTAAAATAACTAATTTCACTTAATAAATATTACAATGTATTACTGTTGTTTCAAAATCATTACTAATAATTGTTATAGCGATTTTCATCATCCACAGTTTCTTCATGTTGACAGTTTGTAAAGTCAATACGAGAAAAATCTACTAAAATACCAATTTTTTCAAAAAATTGTAATAGTATAACTTTATTTATCATCACTATCAATCTCAATCTTTTTGTACTCAATTTCCGGATGTAGGGCGTCGTGTCGTACTGCAACCACATCCGTACTTGACCCCTACCACTGGCCGCCCGGTAGATGCACCGCTTTTCTGTTTGGCAGATTTCAGCTCGCAGCTTGGTTTTAAACTACAACGCTGCAAGGAACAGAGGTGTTGGCGGGAATCAAACCTGCGACCTGCAGACTCGCAAGGCAGCGCACTGCCACGTGTGCTACCAAGACGGTTTAACTTTGTTTATCCGCGAAAATTTGAAGGAGGGAGTAACTTATTGAATTCCGAAGAAAATTGTACATGAAATATGTCGAAATCAATGATTGTTTAAAAATTATTTAGGCATCGTCTCTGCATGAATTGACTCTATTATACCTACTCCTCTCACTCCTAAATTTATTTGATATTTCTCCGTGCGACTTTCGTTTTAGAAAGTTAGGTTTATATATTTTAGAGCGCCCCACAAATCAATTATATCGATATGACGGTGTTTTCCGCATAAAAGGCGCCCGCAACGTTTTAGAATAGCTTGGAACCGTTTATTGCTACCGAACGGTGTAACATAATCGTTAGTCGAAATGCGACCAGCAGGTTGTAATAACTTAATGACCATATCCGAACAATTTTGTTATCGGGCCGCATCATTATAGGTAACCAATAAGAGCAATATCAATTGCTTCCCAAGGGAGCCAAAAAGTGGTGGATGATATAGATACCGTAGTCATTGTGAGGATCGTTGAATGATAGAGGTAGTATCCGAATGTGTCTCAATTCTCAGTCGTGAGAACCTTACTTGAAAGTCTTGTAATAGTGTTGGGTAGAAGTAGGATACCAAGGGGTGCTTGAGTGTTAACTATCAAAGCATGCAAAACTTTTTGAAAATTTTCTCGAGTAATTTTAGAATTTCCAATGGAACTTGTTTGAATTACAAATGAGTTTATTTGTGATACTTTCTGACATTCATTAGTGCCATACACTAAGTTGCTCTGTAGAGTTATGATATATATTATTTCCGCAAGTATCTCTCATATTGAATAGCAAACAGTGATATCTCACTAAATCCACCAAACGGATCAATAGTCTGTCTGACTATTTGATATGATGATTAATACAAACCAAGACTTTGGCTTGAAGCAAGTTGAAGGTAGTCAATTTTCGATAGAATATATCTATTTGATTTAGTAATTGCATTTCATAATATGCAAAATTTGCAAACCAATGAATAACTCAATAAAATATTATTGGAAAGATATGAATTCTTGGCTTTCTGTTTATATAAATTAATTCCCATGTGTGAACTTGTGCAGCATATTCTCGAATTCAATTTGTCTCAACATTCTAGCTTGCAATGTGAATTGGAAGAAACGTCGAGCCTCACCGATTTTAACTCTAACATGGCCGCAATCCATAATGTTTGCACTATACATGCGCGTACATTCAATTTATAATTGAAATTCATATATTGCCCGGATGGCATTGGACGGGGAATGACTGCGGCAGGCATTGCCGCCATCGAGAATACGACATGATGTTGTGCACTGTGCCACTATGTGCGCAATGTTAAACAGCAATTTCTGAAGATCGTTTCAATCGAAAATCTCATTTACCACCTCGTTGAAATGGCGTGGCATTAAACCGCTTCGTGAAATGTCGTTGACTTACATGCGCTGGTACCACAGCCAGTCACTAACTTGCTCATAAGTGGCAATAAAATCAATCTAAATAAACGCGATTTCCGCCATGCAGGCCGACTTGTGACGTGGGCAATAAATTGAAATTGATGTCAATCCATGCGCAATGAATAAGACGGAAGGAAGTGCGAATGTTGGGACTATTTTTTTTAAAGCACGAGTGGAATAGAATGCAATGGTATTAAGAATTCTTTTTGCTGCACTCTTTCTGGTATCAGCTGAAACTCCAACATTATCCTGTTCCAGGCTTTATTGTCCTTTATTGTCTTTTGGAGTGTAGCACCGACACGCCGAAAAAATCGATTCGGATGTATCACACCATGCCAGATTTTCTTGCTTTATTTTGGGACAATTTTATATTTGCAACATGTTTGAATTTAACTTTATTTTGAAAAAAGTGAGCTCTAAAAATGGTGAGAATTTACTATTCCGATTATACTCATTTTAGTGGGGTAATGATCTTACAGACTTGAAATCCTAGTTTGGTGTTGAAGTTATCATTCAATATTGGATTATCAGGAAAGAAGCAAAGGAATAAAGAGAAACAAAACCGACGATCAATACGCCCAACTTTCCGCAAAACATTCATTCATATTTAATGCGAGAGAAGTGTGTGCTGACAAGACGATTAATATTAACGATGTTCTAACCAATTCCGGCAATTTCCGTGACATTTTCTGGTGATGATTATCGACGTGCATTATCCTTGTTTTGCTTAGATACAAATTTACATCTATGCTAAATGAATCTTTTGGATTGATGTAATTCTTACATTTTGTTTAGTTAACTTAAGAAACGCAGAATTTTCTTTGTAGGAATTAAAATGTTTTATTTTCTGGTAGGTTGCCAAATACATTTGTTGATCTATTCAAACTTTTTACGTTCGTAAAAATACAAAACGCTTTAATATACTACAATTTCCATTTCTAAGAATATCCTAGGGTTTGCGAGCATGTTGCTTGTACGAGAATAAAATGCTAAAATACATCCCAATGCAAAAAAGTCAAACGGTTGCTGAAGAAAGCACAACGCACAATGCAACCTAGAAAAACATATGCAACGGTTGAATACTCATATCATGTTTTATGCTAAAGAAGCGAAGACATCTTTTGATGCACGTACATTCAAGAGAGATAAACTGAGACATTATGGGTATTAGCACAAAATGGCCGACTACAATCTGCAAATTATTTCATTAAAGTAACATATTATTGCATGCTATTAAATGAGTTTTTGTTTATTGATTAGAACATTCTCGATCGTCTTTAATTAATGGGTAATTTGTGAATATAAGCTAGAAATTACTCGACTTGAAGGTTATTATAGAGTACGTTAGTAGTAGTAGTATCTTTAATAACAATTTTTTGTTCACTTTAGGTATTATTACATCTGGAGGCGCGCGGCTGGTTGGCGAGCGCTTCACCGGTAGTGGAACCCGACTGGATGTGACCTCTCCTGCGCAATCCTCCGCCCCAGCCACCGTAGGACCCAAGTCTAGTACTGAAAGTGTTCATGGAGCCCTCAAGTCTGTCTCTAGACAAAGCCTTTTAGGTAATACGCAACATTGGGAATTCACCCAATTGCGATAGTTGAACAATGGTTATTGTTTGCAGATTTAGTGAGTTGTAAATTAGGGATGTCGAAGGATCAACACCAGACGCCCCCGTTCAACCATCAGCGGTACTTTTCATCGCACGACAGCCTGTCGACGGCGTACGGCACGCGGGCCACCAACGTCAGCTCGGCGGCGTCGGAGCTGGACCTTTCGCGGAAAACACGCCGGAAGGATTTGCGCGGCCGGTTAAAGTTACCCGCGAACGTGGCTCTGGCGAGCAGCGGGGAAGCGCCGCTGTTGGGCGGCTGGCGGACGACGCCGGGCTCCACGGCCGGTACCAATCCGCCGTCGTACAATCACCTCAACTCGACGAGTAGTTGTAACGGCACCGAAAGGTATCATCATTGATTTTCAGTGCTCGCACTCTAATGAGAAAAGTTTGGACATAATTATTGTTTGCTTGTTTCATCTATAGCCGTTATGGTTTCCGTCGAGGCGAGTCCATCAACTCTCGACTGAGAACTGGTGCTGCAAACTGGTCGTTTGTATTTGACCCGGCCGGACGACTGTGTTACTATTGGTCAATGGTTGTATCCTTAGCGTTCCTCTACAATTTTTGGGTCATCATATATCGGTTTGCGTTTCAAGAAATTAACAGTAAGTTGGTGGCCACGGTTTCGAGTGCTTTTTGAGTTATTCTGTAAGCAAGTTCATTATGCGATAAAGTTTTTCTGACGCGGTCATTTTACTCTTTACAAAGGACGCAATTTTGCTTCAGAAATTTGAGACAACTCCATTTTCCATGCTCTAGCTGAATAATTATAAAAGTTTTAACGAGTCTTTCAGTAGACTCGTTCTGGACAAACTACATTGTTCAACACATTGCTTTGACTATGTAATAATTGAAGTATGTCTTTCTCGTAGAGGAAACAATCCTAGTGTGGTTCTGTCTGGACTACTTCTCGGACTTCCTGTACCTTATCGACATCATGTTCCACTTCCGCACGGGGTACCTCGAGGACGGCGTGCTGCAGACGGACTCGACAAAGCTGCGCAATCATTACATGAACTCGACGACGTTCTATATCGACTGCTTGTGCCTACTGCCGCTGGACTTCCTCTATCTGTCGATCGGCTTCAATTCAATTCTGCGCTCCTTCCGGCTGGTGAAAATCTACCGCTTCTGGGCGTTCATGGACCGCACCGAGCGGCATACCAACTACCCAAACCTCTTCCGTTCCACCAGCCTCATCCACTACCTGTTGGTGATCTTCCACTGGAACGGTTGTCTTTTTCACATCATACATAAAAACAACGGGTTCGGGTCTAAAAATTGGGTGTTTAGTGACGCCGAGAGTGCCGACGTGGTCAAACAGTACCTGCAGAGCTACTACTGGTGCACACTAGCTCTGACGACTATCGGGGACCTACCGCGCCCGCGCAACAAGGGCGAGTATCTCTTTGTTATACTGCAGTATCTCTTCGGGCTGATGCTCTTCGCTACCGTGCTGGGCCACGTTGCCAACATCGTCACGTCGGTCAGTGCAGCGCGCAAGGAGTTCCAGGGTGAGTGAATAAATCACCTTCTACTAATTCTACAAGTAGAATCTGTCTCTTATCACCAGTTTTCGTATCGTGTGCATCGTGCATCGATCATCTCGCGCCGCAGCAAGTCGAGCGTTCCAAGGAGCGGAAATAACAAACCTGGCTTATGAACATGCCCAGAGTGTACCTTCGGCGCCGAAAACCTCAGACGCAGTGCGTCGTGCATGCAATTTTGCTCACGTTGTTCATTCCGCTGGTGTATTGTTATTCTGCGAGCAAAAAGAAACGCTCCCCTATGGAATCGTTTCACGCGAATCTCTGCATTCAGGCAGCGCCAAAATTGCGCTAAATATGCACAAATCGACCGGCGACGTGCATTTGTTATTTCTGCTCGCTGGGCCAAGCACTTACAAAAAAATAACACACCTGACTGACTGACGCGGTAGTCGGTGATGAATAATAGAATTTGATCCGATGCATTTTGTTTGACGGGCAAAATGGGTTACACGACGTTAACAACGCCGCAGCGGATCAAATTTTATACATTGTCAGCCGTGAATGAAGAGAAAAAATTGGAAATCGAGAGAAGGCACAAACTTTTTTTTCGTCTTTCCTTCGACTGATGCAATTTTTGTAGTTATATCTGCACGTATGCGGACAGGAAAGGAAATATTGTTCGGGAAACACTGAATTTAGAAATTCTATTATCCTGCGTTTCCTACCTGACGTTGAGAACAGATAAACCCCAAACGATAATACAGGATAATCAAGAATAACTTGGATTGTTATCTTTTGAAAAATGTGTGCCCGTCCCAACATATACAGTTTGAGAAAAATTGCTATATCTGATTATCCTGTATATTTCGTTGTTGTATCGTTTTTTGCCGAAACATGTGGTACTTTATCATTTACTTACAACTGCAATTGATTTAATGTTCGCAGACAACTCGGCAATATGTGAGTAGGCATTTTTTGAACAAAGCATCGTTTTTCCGATTATATATTTCACATGATATCTCATATATTGTATTACCCCTTGAGTGTTTGGTTGTTCCTCCTGGTATTTGAATAGCCTTATTATATGTTGCTGGGAAACATTTACACCAACAACTCGAAACAATTTATTCTCTCTCATACACAGTGAAACATCATTAGATTTACAACACAATTTTCTTTGACCTTTAATTAATTAACCACCATTGCTACACTCCACACACTTTTGTAATTTAATTAAAAAGACTAAATGTACTGAATGTATACACTGTGTGGACGTGCCGTGGTGATTTGATCAACATGCAACAACGGCTTGTACTTTGTGTTGATTAAATGTTTGGCGGAATCTTTCCGCACGCGATCTTTGTTACTTGTAAATGTAAAACTGGGTGCATAGATTAATGTTCCACTTGTACATTGTGTTCAGTATTTTTCACCTTCTTGTACTTAATCAGATTAAATCTGAGTAATCTGAGCTGCATTTACTTGCAATTTCTTTAATTAAGGCGTAGATGTCTCTTCAGTGAATAAAACGCACTTGATTAAGATGATGATTGAGTTGTCATGGAAGAAGATATGACGTCCAGGACAGATAATTATCGTTTGATAAATAGCTTGGGGCGTGGATAAAAAATCGCCACGCATGTCTGACATCCACGTCTCTCAATCAGTCAATCTCAATCAGTGGCGTTTTCCTTTTGGTTGTGAGCTTCGTGAGAATGTCGATAGGGCGATTGGTATTTTTCAGCGAGGTACTCTGCACGGGCATGAGTGATTTTCCTTCGGAAAAACGAACAAGCGATGAAACTGTGAAAATGGATTCGTACAACAGATTTGTGGCAAGCCACCGTTTTGTCTCCGAGTTGCGAAAATAGAAGTAGTGGTAGAAGTTTGAGGTTAGAGGAGCTTGAAAAGCATCAAGTTCAGTAGTCTTTAGTATTATTCTTGAATGTTTCAGAGCACGTAACAGATCGCCAACTGTGGACACGTTCACACAACTTAAGTTGGAAATAGTTCAGGAAACCAAAGTAACTCAATAGACTGAAATTCAAGAAAAGGGATTACATAATATTAAAGTGTAGTTTAATGCACAATTTTCATATTTTGATTTTAAAATAGTTAAGTGGTTTGCCAAATAAGAAACATTAAAAATAAACTAACTTTCTGCTGTCGAAAGTCATAGACTATGAGACGTTTGCATTTTGTAAACACTTTGAATGTTAAGGTCCCAATGGGAAATGTCAAATGAAAAGCGCGACGAGTGGAAGGCGAAAAGTGCGTTGAGAGCGATGCGCGCCTGTCGATAAAAGTTCCTTATCACATCAGCAAGACAGGCATGCAAGACTTGCTGTATTAGAGCCACTTTATTTCAATTTGTGTTTTGCACTTTCCCTGCGTTTTCCAGCATATTTATAAATATATTTTCTTAGTATACTGAAACAACTCAATCTATAATACAATAAATTAAGATGCTTTCAAAGGCATAAAACTCAAAAATTATTTTAAATGTAAAATGTGAATAGAAAATTACTGCTTTAGTATTTACATACATCGTAAAGTTAACAGGACTCTACTGAATTATTTACATACATCATTCAGCTGGAAGGTCAACAAAGTGTGAGGAAACTGAAAACAAAACTCTTTCTTCGTTCTTGGGATCAGAATCATCAAAATCTTAATAACATGAAAATACAAACTTCCAGAAGCTTAATACAATTGTCTATATTTGTTCCTAAATTGTCCAGAAATAATCTACTAACCTACCTACTAATTCAACTTGATGCACAAAATAAATGAACTAGTAAAGTTATAAATCATGTGAAATTTTAGTTTAGGATCAAAATCAAAAACACACTCAAGTTTTAATCGAATTTAAAACTGCATTTATCATCATCATCATTCCTGGTCAATCTTCAACGTCAATAAAAATATCTTATCGCTAAGTGAACCCATGTTTATTTTGCATTACAATGCGCGTGGTAGTTTCAATATCCGCTTGTTCGCTACAGAACGATCGTTGCGACGAATAAATTTGCATCTAGCATCATTCATCGATTGACGATGCTGGCGTAAAAAGAACGCTGGAATTTGAAAGTTAAATTTTTCTATTATCGCGCTTTTTACACATGCATTGATAATATGAATGGCGAGATCTTTTGCTTTATAACTCGCTTCATTCTTTCTTAGCGCGTTTTTTGGCAATAAAGTGCTACGAATAAGGCGACATTGTGGCTTGGAAATTCACTGACTTAAAATAGAACCAGTCAATAGGAGGTAATAAAAGCATTATATGTATGAAGCGTAAAAAAATTAGGAAATTATTGATTTTTTCCCTTAAAATAGGGATTGCAGAAAATGCTATTTATCCGTGTCATAGGTGAGAACTGGTCGTAAAATCTATTCATTTACTGACGTAACACTTTTTTTCGCTGAGTTTTCTGTTTTTTTGTCTAGCTTTCTAGCAATTCAAAGACGTAAAGCCATTCTTAAAATAATCCTTTATTTGGTGTCCTTTTTTCTTATTGAAGTGTCAATAACAATGCTACTGTTTCTACTTGGTTTGCAGCTTGATCTTCTAGTGTAATTGGACACATCTATCAAACGAAAAACGAGATACCACACAAGACTGGAGACGACATTGCCTTATTTGTTTATGAGAAACGCACCCGGTCGTAAGGAGAGAAATGCTTTTAATCAAATCGAATTTATTTTTATTGCGCGCGTCTTGTAATATCAATTAAGTGCAACCAACCACTGAAGTACTGGGATGGAAAATACCCAACCAAGTAGACAGTGCCTCTCTAATTGAATTCCTTCAGAACAAAGAAAGTGAAAACAAACACAGTTTAATTCAAGATAAAACAATTGCTTTCTAAATGCAGACTTAAGTACATACTTTCTCTGGTTTAATGAAAGCAGACAAGTGGCAATGGAGGGCAGTAAAAACTGGATAGATACCAGTTGCAACCATTAAAAGTCATTCGAGGCTCGTTGAAAGTTGTAAGTTTACTCTCGATGGGGATGAGCGCATGTATGGGCGACAATGACAGGATGGGCAGGAACATCGAGAACAATGACGGGGAAGTGAACTGGGTGTAATCGATTTCATTAAGTAGAGCCTTTTGTGTCAACAATAAAGGCGAATTGGCGAAGAGATGCCTGGAAGCATTAAAAACGTTCTGTTGACGTGTTGAGATGGTTGAGATCTTAAGATGTCTTCTCGTTGACATTTCTTACTTCCGGCGTGAACTGTGATAAAGAGTGCGATTATGATATATATAGTGCGCAAAGCTATACTTATCTTCAAAAAGGGATTTTATTAGGATGTCATCAACTAACAACTGAATTGATAATTTTCTTTAAAAAACATCTAACGCAATTTTTCTTTATTTATGATCAGTTTTTTTAATATAATTGGGATATACTAAGCTACCTTGTAAGAGTCGGAATTAAGTTTGGAAATTGTTAAATTGCTTTAAGTGCAATTCAAATTCTTTTTAATCTAGTTATTAATGTTTCAGAAATGTGTTTATGTTTACCCTAAACTTGCTTGGAAAATGGCGAGAAATTTTAAGAAATAACAAAAAGCTAAACCGCCTTAGTAGCATACTCAGCGCGCTGACTTATGAGTCAGTGAGTCGGGGGTTTGATTTCCACTAACTGCTCCGTTCTTTGCAGTGTTTTAGTTTAAAACCAAGCTGAGAGTCTGCATCCTGCGGTGCAGCTACTCAGCGGTTAGTGATGGGGGTTAAGTTCGGTGTCGGTCTATGACAAATGTGGTAGCAGTATGCTGACAAGTAACACACCACGACGTCTTATACCAGAAAATTGCGTACAATAGATTTGAGATTGATGATGACAAAAACTTCTATAAATCTCAATAAAAAGATATTTAATGCTTGACTAAACCACCCTCCAAGTATGACAATTTAACTATATCCTTAAATTAACTCTATTATTGTTAGCATACTCTCTATATTGCAAGGCATATTTTGCCTATATAACATACTTCTTCATCCTGCCCTAGAATAAAAATCCAAATTGCATTTATCAAGCAGGTCACGCTCAATCCCGTTGTTATGTCTCTTTTCTCGTGTGTTTGACAACAAGCACAGTATGCATTGACACAACGCATCTTCTAGATGAGCACTGGATGTGCACATGTGTGTGTAATGTGTTTTGTCTGATTTTCCTGCTAACGATGCGCTTTGTTCTCTGCGAGCGGATGATGCGACGTTAACACAGCACTACCATGAGCAGTTATTACATACGATTGAGCATTAAATTTTCTCCGAAGCAACGAACGTGTTCGTTTGACAGTTGAACGTACGTTTGATGCGCGGTAATTCTCCTAATTTCTTGTTTTCCAGTTTACCCGATTTGAGTGCGCTCGTGTGTTTGCTCTTTGGATTTATTTCTGATCGCTGACAGAGAACGGATTTACATTGAAGACGTGCAAGTATGGGCATAGAACGTATTAGTCATTGCAATTTGCGGGAAATAATTGAATTTTGTTTTAGTACAACTAGCAGATCGTGAGTAGATTTGAGATCGGTGTCTTTGCGCTTTATTTTGTTTCATATTACACTCTGATTGTTCGCAATTCTCGCATCAATGTTTCATTATCGTGTGGATAGATAGAAAACTCTTTGCTCGCAACCGTATCAGCTGCATTATTTATCTCGTGCACCACACATGAGTCTTCTCTTGAAAGGCGCCGTGCCTGATCGGAAATGCGGCAAATCAACGAAAGGCTAGGGATGTTTATTTCAAATCGCACACAGCGTCGAATACTCTGTTTTCATAGATTCTGATGAAATCAACTGCACCTGGCAGTTCGGACGCCATTAAGCGGATCCTCGGATGTGGAAGTGGAGGCGGCGTGCGGTTTGCTTGTTCTACCTAATTCAAGAGGCAAAAGTTATATTTGTATAGTGGAGTTGCTAAAGTAGAAACTAGGAAATCCAGAACCCAAGTCAGAAATATGTTTGTTAATCTTAAGAGTTACTTTATTAATTTCTGAAAGCATACTCTTTACATCAATCTCTATTTTGAGGCACCTAAATTGTAAAGGGCCAAGATTTTATTAGGATTACGCTTTATCGTGATCAGCATGTATTCCCGCTGGGTTCGCTCAAAGTACATTTGGTTGATAACGAGCAAAGGCTTGCTTCAATGCGCTTTGGTCCGATACAGGATCATAAAGGATAATGCGTTCATTCTACATCATCCAGAGGACCTTAATCACAGTGCTTGCGTGCTGTAATACCATACACCATGCCCGGCTTATCAGTGTACCCAGCTAAACACAAGCAAATAAATGAACTCACGCGACGAGGTTACAATCAGGCTGGTTGCCAAACTGATCACGTCATTCTTCTTTCACAAATATATCGACGATTTAAGACAGCAATCATCTACTTGTATTGCCGGAAGGAAGAACCTGTGGTGTTTGGAGGTTTATAAGCAGGCGCTTTAAGTAGAAGGAGGGTATTCTATCAGGAGGGTATCAAACAAGTTCAGAATACTTTACACATTGCAGAAGGGCTAAAGGAAGAAACTCTTTTAGAGAGAGTCTTTTGTTGAGCTGTGGTTGAGCCAAAGTTGGATGAAAGAATTTAGGAATTTGTAGCTTTTCTAACTGAAATTTGCTTGAATACTAAGAGTCTTAAATTTTTGATTGCAACTTAATTTATTAATTTCTGATCCTACGATTTTGTTAAATTCAAGTTGTGGTTTTCAATTTGGCTAGCATCTTCCTAATAGGTGCAAATAGTATCAGTTTGAAAGCATCTCAGGAGAGAAATTCAACTATCTTTTATTGCTTAACCCTTTTGAACCTGTTCTTATTGACCTCATTATCTTTGGGCACTTTGCACGTTGTAATCGTTAGAATTTCCTCCATGTGGTTGCTTACCATCCTAAATTGCTCTACCCCCCAAAAAATTTCAGAAAAAGCGATGCTGCGATTAAGGGAGGTTCTCATCAAAAAGTATTTACAAATAAATTACGATAAACCATACTTGGAAATGTAAATGTATTGTTCTAATGTTCTAATTTTAGCAATTGCCAGAAATATCAAAACATAATTTTCGTTTAATTCAACTTATAGCTCTACTTTAAACACTTTCTGCTTGTATCTGTTTTTTTTTCTTTATACTCGTATTATTTCAGAAGGAAATCCGCTTCCAGGAAATTGCTCTAACGGCCATTTCTAGTCAGCTGTATCTTTGCTGCCTTAGAAGCGATATCGCTCCATGAGAACTAAAGTTGGCTTATTTTTTGAACCTATTTTAGCACTGTACGCTATAAATTCACAACTACTAAATTTAACACCGTGACGTCGAGTAATAGCAGAGATGCGGTTCATTTAGTCTACAAAGAATGTCCGAAAATTAGCGATAAATCATCATAGAGTTTTTGCCCGGTTTGGGAGGAGAGGGAAATTGAAGTCTTAATTTAGTCAAAAATGGAACAGTTTTTAATTACGCTCTCATTCCAAGCGTGCTTTAAATCATCACATCTACCGAAAGTTCCTTCATAAAACTCGAAGCCGTCAAATGGCAGTGATTGATTAGATCGGGATTAATTCAACAGTTACGCGAGGCGAAAAGGGGTGATTGAGTGACATGAGAGTTAAAATGGCGATGCTCAGAATGATTTTTATGCCATTAAAAGGTTATTTTTGGGTTTTAAGCAGTTTGAAGCAATTAGTTGACTAAAACGAAAACGATTTACTTATATTCAGCAGCTAGTATTACAACAGATAGTACTTGTGTAAAAGTAGTCCTTCAATAAATCTTTTATAAGGCTGCTGAGTTGATCTTTTTACAGCGAATTACAGTTGATTTCTGCGTTTGTTTGCGTTTATTTTGTTGTCACCCTTGTACTATTTCCGCTTGAATTGATGCGCGATGACAATAAATTTCGTTCTCTGGCGCTCACACCCGAAGGTGCTTATCTCCGACGGCGGCGACGGCTCGTCGGCGGAATGCATCTATCGGCGTATCGATCGGATAAAAAATTTACACGCGGCCGCCGCGCGCAAGCTACTAACTAATGTAATCGCACGCCAACGCAGCGAGTAAAAACTTTACTAGCCGGAGGGAAATAACGGCATAAAGCTCGAAATATTCGCGGAGTTTCCGACAATCCGGATAATTCCTGCGGCGAATTAAATGTGGACTGGAAATCTACTCCAAGTGAAATAAAACTGAATAAAATTGTCTTAACACTTGTACAATTCATAGTACACAATATTTCTAACTTAGTCAACTCACTAATTATTTATTTTGTGTCGCATAATTCTATTGTTTGCCATTAAGAGCAAAGAGTATTATTTAGTTGTATTTTGCCTCTTTACTGCCTTCTCAGTGTGGATGATAAAACATGCTGTGCGTGTTTTTTACGCGCGCTTTGCCGATTCGCCGCCGCTCCCATCGTCGGGCGATATATTTAGACGCTTGTTGACGCCGGCCTTGAAGCGCGACGGGAGTGGAATTTACAAACGTCTTGTTTATATTTACAAGTTTTTTATGCCATGGCAAGCTATGGACAGTAGAAATTTAGTCATTTCAACTTTTTTTACATGGCCGACAAGAGTGAGAGAGACATTTGCAGGCAGAAGAAATCTGTTATAACTTTCGCTTAAACTTTTTTTTTATGTCAAGTAGCGCAAACTTTGATATAGATGACAATTGTTTGATTTCGTTACTGAACATGATAGCACTGTGGAACAGCAAATTTTCCATCGAGACGGCATCCGACTAATTATGATGTGCTGAGAAAACGGCTTTCTTAAAATTTATCAATTGCTTGATCGCTTTAAATTTTGATATTAGTGTTTGATCAAAGGTTGGTTGCAATTTGATACTTTGTTTTCGGAACGTACTACAATTATGCCGGATCTTATTATACTGCATCAACTGCTAGGGTAATTAGCAGCAGTTATTGGGATTGAATTCTGTGAAAGAATATAATCATATAGAATATACCTCTAGCAGGATTTGAATCCGTGTCCCTCGAATATGCACGTCGCTGTCACTGCTGCAGACGGACGGCATACCGACTGTGCTCAGGAGCGGGGCTGTAATTAGAATTGTTTATGTGTTTTTAATAACACTTTGTTAATTAATACTGAAGAAATGAGTAAAAATGTAATTTACTTATCATTAATGGCTTCAAGGTTAATTAATTTGCTTCATAACACGAATATTCAAAGTTTACTTTAAACTTAAGAATATTTTGCCTTGTTAATGTTGAATCTATAAATAGCTATTATTAAGGTTTATCATATAATTAGAACATCTTTGTACAAATGGTATGTTTAACAACTATTAAAGTATGCTAATTACTTTACAGATAAAAATTAAACTATCTAGTTAGGCACTTTTTGTGATTTTGTTCATTGTCTTCTGTTTTCTACTATAAATATCTTCTAAGAAGAACATATTATCTTTGAATTTTGTAAACGCAAACTCATTAATCTCTAAACACGATACTCAAATTAAAGGTAATATTTTAATGCACAACTTGCACATTTTATGAGAACATACTATTCTATTTTGTATGATCTTAAATTTGTGAAGATTTTTTACATTTCCCGCATATCTCACTTTCTGTTAGAAGCGTTTTAAGCGTTTTAAAGCGTTTTAAAATTGCTTAAAGGCTTAGTCGTCGACCCAACAAAATAGCATATAATTACGCTGCAACCGGTAAAGTCTTCGTTTGCAAAGCTACCGAAAGGACGGGAGGAGTATATTTTAATTAGGAACTTGGGGCTGCTAAGTGCGGACAATTGTTTCGGCGAATTTGGTGGCAGCGTTCCAGAAACAAGCTCGAGCTTAAGTTATAAGAAACGACACAAAAGTAATTTTAAAATATCCAAAATAAATACGTTTAGACATAAATAAATACTATTGTCACCTTTAATTGAATATTTAAACAATTGATAGCAATATTTTTTAAAGCAATTCTATTTTAGTACTTTCAAACCTTTATAATGCAAAATGTTTTAGAAAAATATATAAATTTCGTGTATAGCAATAAATTCCAGTTATAATTTGCAGCTTTTCTTAGTATGAGGAATGCTATAAAACGCGCAAAACCGACCAAGACTTTCTCACAATAGCAAAATAATAATGAGTTATGAGTAGGTCACTGAGTAGGTACCATGTAGAAATAAAATAGCAACCGGGCAAAATATGAGGTTTAAACTGAATGGTACGGTAGCACCCTGTGTTCAGTTGCATCGGTAAAAAATGCTGCAAGTTGGAGTGGGTGGCAATAACTTGTAGAGCTGGGACTTGAAATCTTTATGCGTGCTCGTAAAATATCTGCTCGATTTTGCGATGAGCCAATGGGAAATTGTGTATGATGCTGCAGTGAAAATTCAGTTGTGAAGGAATATGTCAGTAGTACCTACAATTTAGAACAATGTGTGCTGCGGGGAGAAATAAAACTTATTTTCTTTGTGCATAATTATATTGTTGCGATTTCTCAATATAAAAGAGTGCTCTATAGAATTATAGACATTAGTTGGCAAAAAAGGTTTTGGTTTAACTCTATAATGATCTATTAATTTAGAGGAATAAATACTTGATCTATATTTTAAAATCATGACACATGTTATGTGAAGAAGAAAGATACACTTCTTAAAATTTTGAATTATAATAAAAACTTTTGTATTGACAAAAATTACATTTTTGGAAAATTGATGAGTAAAGAATCTGCAATCAACATTTTAGTGGTTTTGATCTCAATTTTGACATCAAAGTAAATTGGAATTCATTCAAGGTTTTGTAATAGATTAACAGTTAAATGATGATATAAAGTTTGCTATATAGTTTTAATGAGATAAAAGTAAATCGTTTCACCAATTCTCGAGAGTAAAATGCGATCATCTAATGGACACCTTCTCGGAAAACTGCCGCTGTTAGCTATATTGGCATTCAATGCGTTTATTGATGAGCACGGAAACCGATTGCAGGGAAACCCAAGTCAAAGCAAGTGAAGGCGATGATTCCAATCACAACGTCTAGATCTAGATCTAGACGTTGCAGGCGTCACATCCGCCACGTTTCGATTTCACTTCAACACTTCTAACAGCTTCAATGTTCACAGGCCTCACTTATATTTATCTTACTTTTTAGAACGCAATAAATGCCACTTGGCATTTTGGCCTTTTCGCTTTTGACCTTTAACCGGGTTTAATCCTTGGTATTAGAACCCTGATTCGGGAGGGATTTGTTGTTTGTACCTGTTGATACCTCACAGTTCTTTTTAGAACATAAGTGATGATATTAGATGTTATAAGATGTTTTCACGTCTAGACGTAAAATAGATTTAGGATGTATTGTATTGTGTAACGTATTGTGTTAAAAAATGTAATTTTTCAAGGACGAATGAGAAGCATATGAAAACGCATTGCGGATCATGACTTGACCTACTACCAACATTACACCAATGGCTATTTTACTACTAAACAAGTTCATGGAACGCAAAAGATATAACGTAATGTATAAAACAAAATGTCGACACAACTAATATCACCATACCGAAATAAATAGAATTTATGGTAGATGCAGGTAGAAAATGCAATATTAAACTTAGATGAATACAAATTATGCTTTATTTCACCGGTAATGTATACATTGTCATCACACATTGCTCTATTCTACAAATTATAATCTATGAGTTATTTGAAGTAAATCTTAATTAATACCATTTATTTTAATTTTTTCGAGCGTACGGCAACCACGCTGAATATCGACGTCGTACTTTACTTCCATTCTATTATACTGCATCAACTACCAGGATTATTATTAGCAGTTATTGGGAATGAATTCTGTAAGAATATATATTATATTGAATATGTTCTCAGCAGGATTTAAACCCGTGTCTCTATAATATGCACCTCGCTGTCACTGCCACAGTCGGGTGGCTTACCGATTGAGCTATGGAGCGGGGCTTGTAATTAATTAAATATCAAGTAATTCATTTGAAAATAAGTGATTACAAATTAAGCATAGGTTTAACTATAGCAACTGAATCTATTAAAATATACAAAAACAAACATTTTCGGGTGGTTCAAGTTACACAGAGGCTGGTTATTATCACAGAACTAAACCACAGGACTAAATAACAAATATACCTTGGCTTATTGTTAACATAATTGTTAAATTTTCTTAGAGTTAATGCACATAAGTGTTAAAGGTGACCGCTTCAAATGTATCTAAATTGCAAGCTTTATTTTTTATGCACTTCTCTACCATTTCTACAGTTAGACGGCTTACCGACTTGAGCTATGGAGCTGGGCAATTTATATTCCATGGAAAAGGAAATATGTATTCATGATTGATTGAGTGAACAACCTGTGAAAATTGATAAAAAGTAATACTCTCGATGATTCACAGGTTAGGTTAGAACTAAATATTATAGATAATTAAATTTTGTAAACAGTAGTAGCATCGTAGATACTATGCAGATTAAGCGTGTTTGCGCGGTTGACACGGTTTTTATAGCAATTATTTGCTCTCGCAGAATTGACTGCACAATACCGTCGAGCACAAACCACTGAGTGTACACATACACGAACGAGGGAGCAGAATAAGACTGATCACAACCTCAACTTAAACTGAAGTACTCTTCGCCTGGAACAGACATAGTTGTTATTTACAATATAATAACGAGAGGATACTTAAGAGTAGTGATCTTTTAGCCTAAAAGAAGTTCGTAGTGGCCTTACTTAAGCTAAATTACATTTGAGTTGTCATCGTTTGCTCACCTACCACACTACGCACTTTTTTTATCTTTATGTAAATCAAACTTATTAGTACACGTGGTGGTGCACTGGCTTACGAATCAGCGGGTCGTGTTGCAGCGTTGCAGTTTAAAACCAAGCTGAGAGTCTGCATTCTGCCGAACAGAAAAACGGTGTAGCTCCTGCGTGGCCACTGGAAGGCGAGGGGGGGGGGAAAAGGTTATGTACGGCGTCGGTCTATGACCTATGTGGTTGCAGTACGCTCATAAATCACACACCAGGACACCCTACACTTAAAATATGGGTACGAAAAAGTTAAAATTGATAATGACGATAATTAAACGTCTACTTTTCCAAACCATGTGCATATGTTTTCAAGAACATAATTTATGCTAAAATGACACTAACAACTGCTGAGCAATAATAACATTATACTAAATGGAAATGAATTTTATTATATCACTGATAATGTTTATATTATCCTCATTTTAAACATTATTATTGCCTAAAAAGGATAATGCAAGTATAATAACATTAAATATATAATATTAATACCTTGTCTATCTCTCATTATTAGACTATTTACTTTTGTTTAAATAAAACCGCATTAAAAGTACGAATACTCGTAAAAATCCAAGCGCAAACAATGCACCTTGGAATGTTATTCCTTTCAACCTTCAGCTCTGCAACTAAGCATACGCGGTTGTTTTCATTTATTTTTACTCTTTTCATGAGCACATTACAAGGCAGGTTATGTCTGCACGTTTCATTCTGCATCTGTAGGATTTTCACATTTCAGTGTTTAACCATCCTCGTTTTATGTCGCGCACGTTTCACTCGTTCAGTTTGTTTCTTGTGGCACATTGATGCAACATTGTAGGTATTCTTTGTGTGTGCACAATGCAACGATGCTAATTATCGCATTTTATTGCACAAACGCTAGTTGAAATAAATGTGAGGGAGGATTACTTTTAATTATTACATAATACGTATTTCTTTTTAAAATAACTTTACTAAGCTTACTGAGATGATGGTGCAATTTAGGAGAGCTTCCAATAAAAAGATAGGTAATTATTCAACCACAATTGATATTTAAATTCTATAATACTAACAAAAAAAGATATTATATTAGTTAAGTTTATATTTAACATAATTCAAATTATGCTAAATATAACCTCGAAACTGTAGGTATAATATTGAGCGATAATATACGAGCAACATTTCCACACAAGCTACATCTATTTATATTTTATTAAATTATTATTGCTTTTAAGCAATATTGTTAAACAAAATTAACAACTCTATTAGATAAATATATGCCCTACTTATTTCAATAAAGAGTGTTAAATTTTAAGTAAAATTAAAAAGATTTTTACCAGATCAGCAAGTTAGGTGTCATACAATATGATTTTTCAAATTAAAACAAAACTAATTATAATAGCTCTATCAAAAGTTGTCAATATCATATTTAAATATTTAAGCTTATCACATTATCGCCAATGGCTAACGTAGAAGAGGGTCAACTGTGCTTAGCCAGAGAACATACCAAAAGAATTTAAGTGCTTAACGTACAAGGACCTCAATTAACTAAATGTATTTGAACAATATAATATTTTAATTTGTTCTGGATTTTTGAGCCTCCATTAAATATTCAACAACAATGCAAAACCATTATGCATGAAAACATTATCTCAATTTGCTTGCATTCCTCTGTTTGGATTATTTTGCTTTTTTTTGCAGATCAGTCTGCAATGGTAATAGGCTATTTGAATTTAATCCATATTTATGCTTACGAAGGTGCAAATGTTGCACGGAGGTGAGTGGTAATAATTGATTAAAGCCCTTGGGGTGCTTTGCTTCTAAATTTTTTTCACTCTCTCGGAGGCAAGCAAATTAAAAATTTTACCTATGCCAATGCTGGTTGGTAACCTAATTTGCTCTTCGGAGAATAATTTACTCTGTTAGCACCCGAAGAGGATCCTGATGATGGAAAAAAGAAATAAGCTGCTTGATGAGTAATCTACTTTAACTGATTTTTTTCTTTTTGTTGGTTGTTGATTTATGAAAATCTGGATTTGGCACTGGGTGCAATGTGAACACCACTCTGGGAATTCAGTCGAAAATTTCTTTGGCATCTAATTTTTATTATTTGGAAGTACGTAAAAAATACATGAAGCCATAAAACCACCAAATATTTTAATGTTTGGGATGTTACGTTTGTATTTTTGTTCGTTTTTCAGAGCAGTGATAAGAAATTGTTTGTTGGTATAAAATATTTGAATAACCAAAGGCATTCTCCACATTTCTTGAACTAGGACAGAATACTGGGTCCTCCACTTCACTTAATTCCTCTTGCAGTGGTTAGTTTAGCACATTATTTGTTGTTGCTATTTGGACAATGTGTGTAGGCAACCAAGCGAGCACACAATGATGCAGAATAAACGCGCGCAGTTACTTACGTCCCGCAATGACACTCGCCGCCTCTTCTTGTGCTGCCACCGCCAACAATGGTGATGCTTGCCAACGAGGGCAAGAAGCACGAGCAGGTTGCGTCATAAGCACTTTATAAATAGCTGCATATGAAAGATTCTAAAATCTCGCAATATCTTATTAATTAACAAAAGCAGATGCCAAACCTAAACATCTAAAATCACAATAAAATACAATATTTCTAGTAAGTATTATTGTTATGTATAAATATAATATAATTTTGTGGTTTTTCACTCTTGAATTATTCATTTCATTAAAACGGAATTACGATTTTACTAAGTCCCTAGTATTTCAATTAAAAACTGCTCACCGAAGCTACGGTGGCGGCAATCATATTAAAAGCGGGACGCAAAACAACGCTGTCGACGTGAATCACCTGCATGCTATGTGCAACTCGAGCAATTAATGCGCAATATACACCGAAAATGTCGAAATGAGATTTTCCATGCAAACACCTGCTGTGTGCAGAGTGTGCTGCATACATTACGCTGGAATAATAAAAAGCGTCGTGAAGTTAGCAATAAAACGGCTTTTATTTTAAAACTATTAATATTAACTAAGATGCAGCGTACTACAACATGGTTATTAATTAAATTTAAATGGTAGTAATTTACTATTTTAATAAAATAAACTGGTTTAAAATGTTTACAAAGTAGGAAGTCGCAATCAATTGATTAAACCTTCTGCTGTTTGCTCTCTTTGAGCGCTTTGACTTTTAATTAAATTGAGCATAATATATTAACTTACCGCGTTAATAAGTCCCACATTGGGTATCAAACGAACCACCCTTGCTTCCACCAGTTTCCATGTACAAGTACGGAGATAGCGCCCACTTAAAATTTATTAACTAATTGAGTGCTTTTGTTTCGAATTCTGGTTCAGCACAGAGCCAGTTGAAGCAATTGCCTTCGCCGCCGCCCCCCACGTGAGCGTTTTGCGTTCTTTCTCCCAGCAGTAAAAACCCACCGTGAGAGTATTCCTCTTCCGTTGGCGTTTTATTCGCAGTAATCAAAATAAACGATCCAATTAATCTGATAATTGCACTTTGACGTTGAATGGGCACATTTTTTGCACGTTTGGCTACGCCTAACAATTCCACTGTGATTTTCAAGCATGTTGAATCTTGAATCAAGATCGATCATTGGAAGTAGGCGGAAATAAAGGGTGAAATACTTGCAAATTGCAATCCAATTAAGATGCATGCTCAGGAAACGTGGCTTTTAATTAAGGCTGCGTTTTTATGAGCGGCTTGTTAAAGTTTGAATCTGTATATGGTTCCAGTGCAGGCGTGGAAAGAGTGGCATCTAGTCAGATTTAATTTTCGCCTCGGCGTCATCATTGGCACCCATTTCCGGCAGCAATACGAAACACGCCTCGATTAAAACGCGCATTATCACAGTATGCGCTCGTAAAAAGGAAGCTAGCTAATTTATCACGTTTACACGTCGTTTATTTCGCTCATTAATCCGACGCTGCAGGCGTGCATTTATCATTGTCGGGGGCGATATTTCTAGGCTCGATAAACAAGATGGAAAAAGTGTTTTTCAAGCTAAAGGCAAATTAAATCAACCATTCAATTAATTAGTGTAATTTTGTTCGTTTTTTTTTTAAGTTATGATTCTTTCTTCTAATTAAATCAATAACGTCTAGAAAATTTGAAGAATTTGATAGATGTCGATAGAAGTTATACATAACAATAACTCAGGAGAAATTTATGAAATAATATTTGAAATTTTATTAATTTATTATTGTGGTAACTTGTAGTGCGTTTATTGTCTTATTAATATTACTAAAGTTGCTTAATAATATTCATTCAAACCGACATTAATTTTAAAATTCCTAAACGCGAACGCGACGATGGCACTAGAAGGAAATTTCAACAATAGATTTAAAGTGTAGTACAGTTTCTTTTAAAATATTATAAACGAAATTGAATCTATAATAATCTAGATTTCAAAATTGTTGCTCAAAATTAAAATACGTGATTTAATGCTTATCACCTTTATCTCTTTAATGCAAAGTTGCAGGATATTGGCAGACTACAGTCGCAGATAGATCAAAGCCAAACTATTTATAAAGTTTCCACAATTCCAGTCAATGGTATTACAAAACTCTAATTTCCACTGTATTATAATATTATCATATTTTATTCTCAAGAAAATTGAACCTGAATAATGTTAAATTATTATTATGGCTATTTTAATCCTGTAGATTATTGTCTACCCAATGGATTTTAAAATCTTTTTCAAAGTGCCCTGTTGTTTACCTTCTGGACTAGAAATCAAACCCTGACCTCATAGGTGAGAAGCAGGCTCAATGCACCCTACACCATTCTTGACTTAATGTTGAATTAAATTTCTAGATGCACATATAATAAACATTCTTTGGTTTTCTAAATATTAAATTGAAAATGTTTTATGAAATAATAGATTTTTTCTTAAACAATGTGTTTGTTTGGAATTTTTGGAAACAAGATTACAAGGTATCTCCTAACAAAAGTTGTGAATTTCTTATTTCCACTTATTCTTTGCTTGCTTTTAACATTCTCACCTCCTTATTATCATCAGAGATTATTAATGATGATAGCGCTACATGATATCCACAACTAGGTACAGTATATATTTAGCATACTCATCACAAATGCATTCTATTTCATTCTATGCGACGATAAATCACCAGACTTGCTTTCGTTTGTCACCATTCTCGTCTACACGCAGTACGCTGCACGCTTTTATGACGAACTGCCACGAAATTAATTATCAATGATTATAATTAATAGCCGGCTTGAATTTCCAGTTTCTAGCTGTGATTTAACCATATACAACTTATACAACAACCAAGTTGGTCCAGTTCGAAATAGTTGGTCGCAGATCATCCACGGAGAATTTCTGTAGAGTTAGAAATATTGCGGAAAATAAACCAATTTATTTCCAATTTCCTTGATAGTGGTATATTAATGTAAGTAATAGGCAAATTGAGTAGATGCTAATAACTCGATTAGTGGATGGTTTGAAACTAGATGCAAGAGTTAATTGTCAATATTGTTTGCTCTATTCTGGTAGAATGTGAAGGAGTACCGGATGTGAGTGGAAGTGAAGTGCATGCATGCACCAGCAACACCAAAGGCACTAGTTTCACAGCATATGCTCCAGCATGCTTTATGCATCTATGCATTAATAATAAATTAGTTTCGCGATTGTCTCCGCAGTCTCCGCGTCGAGAGTTATCCACGAAAGCTCATCCAGCTCGAGGGTGTGTTGTTGCACGTCGCGGTGACATGTATGAACCGCTCAACCACCTAAACTTTGAACTTTGATACTTATGGAACAATATAAGATAATAAACACAAACTTAAATTTAAACAAAAGCAGAAATGCTGTTGTTTAAGGTAGAGTTTCTTTGGTTTTCAGATGTTACTTTGATTGCATATATCAAGTTACCGTAATTCAATTATTCTATTTAGTAGCATAAAGCAATACGAAGTTACTGAGTTATTGCAATTCAATAATTTACTACAATATTAAACCAATATTCCTGATTGTGCATTGTTTGCTTTGTGATTCTGCAGAGTGTTACACCCGTTTGTATTTCACTGGGTTAAGCCACAAAGGGCAAACTGACATAAACTGTTGATATGTCTTTACAAGCACCTATCCACTTAGAGGTGGGTGCTTTGTTGCGAGGCCGTGGAGCAAGTTGTAAGAGTAACAACCAGCGCCCGGAACAATATTACTGTTTAGCCAGACGATAGTTTTATGAGAGTTGAGCAGGAGTTGTGAGAGTGACGGGAAGATGTTTATCATGGTTTATCATCATCTTATAGAGTACTTTTTAATATACTCATCTTGGTAAGTGATAAAATCATAAGCAAAATAGATTCTAGCAAAAGTAAATTTTATTTTAAGGGTTGGTATTTGACTTGATATAAAACAGTGAAAATTAGCTACGTTGCAACTTGTTTCGAGGTTTTTTTCTTCAAGCCTTATCTTTACTGTAGGTTCATACAGGTATAAGTAGTTATAATATTTGCGGACTGGACCGGATTTAGAACAAAACTGGCCTGCTCAGTCTATCCGACTGGCGCAACAAATTACGTAGTTGAGCAGCTCGACTTAGCTGATCGTAAAGGGGCGCTCTCTCCTGGAATGCGAGGACTTCCAAAGGCATCGGCTTACACGATGCCGTTCGGGAACAGCGTGTGTCGGTTAAACAGAGGTGGACCGGGAATTAGGAGACTTCAACGTCGTGTTTGAATTGGCGCAGAATTAAAGATGGAACCAAAGTCAACTTTAATTCTCTAGACTTTAGTCTTCTCCCATTATAAGTTCCAAATATAAGTAAACTATGAATGCCTAATTGCTATAGAGTAAACTTAACATAGCCATGTAAATTTATACATTTTTACTAACCCATTGTTTGCCATTATATTCTGAAGAGAAGCGTATTAATTGTTTTGAATGTCGAATGTTTGAATTTATACATAGCTAAACAATAATAATACAGTTATTAAATTTAGTAGTATCTTTTAGTATTTAATAGTATTTATGTTTATAATATGCTAGAGCATTACACTCCAATTATTCAGATTTCTTAATCGGTACTCGTTTTTCATTGTATGAACTCTAAAATAAGCGTTTTTGTCTGAAATATCCCAAGATTCATGAATCTTACATCTGCAGGATCTGCAGTAGCTAAAAGTACTTCTTTCTCTAACAACTTATTAAAATTTTAATTAGTTTATAGATTGGATTTCTAATCTCTTCAGACCAATTTGGACACATTATGAAGATTGTTTTAGATTTACTTATAAATCTTATATCCTCTTAGGAATAATAGATACTCACTTGGCCTCACCTGTGTCGCAGCGACAATCTATATTTTCGAATTCATCCATTGTAATCCGGCTGCTTTCAGTCATTGCGTCTTTTCGAACGAGAGGATTTCCTCATTCGTTTGTCGCTACAAGACTGCAAATCTGCGCCCGCCACTCCGTAGCTTTTACGGCGTCATCAAAACACGTAGATGATGAATATTTAAATTTCGGATGCCTTTCGGTGTCGTATGAACGCCGCTGTAATCACACACTGCGAACAAGAAGTAACGTGCCCCTTAAGAAACCCATCTGAAACAACCAACAGTGCGCCGTAGGAGTTAGTTATAGTTTCGTGCATTTCATTAAATAGTATTGTTGTTCAACGAAATAATTTTGTCTTTAACGAGTAAATTTTGGGAGGTTTCAATTGAAATTTGCTTTATACAAAATTCCATACGGAAATTACTAAAAACTGTTTTGTTCTACACATTGAATAAGTTACAAATTTTAATATTTTCTATTGTACCGAAAAAGGCAATGACGACAGAACGTATTGAAACAAGAGATAAATAAATTGCACAATTTGGTACCTCATTGTACTGTTAAAAGTGAGTATTTTTGAGCACAATTATTCTAGCAATGTGGAAAAGTTACAAACAATGCCAACTATTTTCCACATTTATCATTCATGTGATGATGTAGTTGGAAAACAAATATTTCTGGCACTTTTCAGTCATTTTATTTTATTTACTTTGGGAAATGTTGCTACTCTGTTTTGTCTCATTGAAGAATCTTTTTAATGAATTATCTTTATAACTTTTCACTAGAAAGATGCTACTGTACTCTGTGGATATTGACATGTGTTATTTCTATTTTGAATTAACACCGATAATAATGCACACACACCTCGCAGCGCGACTGCAATAGTTCAATAGTTTGCGACTTTGCGAGCTGCGCGCACAACCTTGAGTCAAATAATGACACGCATGTATATCGATTCATGCTGTTTGTTTGCAAAAGATAACGACGCATTGCAGAATAATCTGCAATTTATGAAATTATGAATTGCATTCTATACATAACACATTCGCTGTACACCTTCATTATTCCGAATGTTCAAAGCGAAAATTGTTTATTGGCCAATGAATTTACAAAACGGAAAATTTGAAAAATATAATCTGAAAAACATTTATTGTCCATTATTGGACATAATAACGTATCATAAACATTGGATAAACATCTCCCTCTCGAGGTGTATTTTTGTTTTTGGTCTCGAATCGTTTTTCTTAGTGGAAATTTTAATCTTTAGGCCTTTTATAATCGTAACGTATGTACTGTACCGGCTGCTGGGTAACTGGTCCGTGGTGGGTGAGGGCGCGCTCTGCCGACTCGCACCAAGTACCACCGAAGTGGTCGTCAAAGCATAATTATACAAATTGTGAGTATTGTTGAGTGTGCTCATGAAGAGTTTAAAATTCATTATGTATGTATGTTGATGATACTTAATTGCAATACTTACTAAACATTTATTTGTAGTACGTTTTCGGCTTGTTGTCTTCTTCTGTTTTTTATATGGTCTGTTAATTGAAAAGATTGGATTGGAGGTTTAATAAGATAATATATAGAATAAAAGACGAACTAATCACATGCTCCCTACTTTTACCTATCTTATCTGAAATATCCTTACAACACCACGAAGAATCCATTATCAACTAACTTAATTCTTAATTTAAAATTATAGCGATATTCTTTGCAATCTGAAAGATATCCCCTAACTCAACAATAACAACACCTTAAACATAATCAATATCCAATTCACTTTACAAAACAATCTCACTAAGCCCATAAATTTCCTAGACCTCACAATAAAAATCCAAAATAACATTATTGACATGGACATATACGGAAAAGCAATCGACAAAAACCTAATATTACCTAATTTTAGATTCGCATTCCACCACCTTCTCAGCACATTACTAACAATAAATCAACACAATTTAGAATTTAATAAAACTAGAAAAATAGTAATGAAAAACGAATGTAGTAAAACGGTCATAACTAAAATACACAACGCAATAAAATACAAGATCAAAAACTAAAACACATCCCATCTATTCCCTGAAACAGAATACTTTTACAGTTATTTATACCAACCATAATCTACAAAATAACAAAAAATATTTAGAAAACTAAATTATATAATTGCATATAGAACAAATAACACAATACGTCAAAAAATCAACAACTCACTAAATCAATTAAAGAACAATTTAATTTAAATTTAAACTGCCCATCCAGAAATTAGATACAAAGATCACATGCGCGCTTTTAAGGATCCCAAAACTTATTATTCCTTTTTTGTCAACCATCTAATAAAACATTCACATGCAGGTAACAATATGAGTGCAACATTAACAGTTTTAAAATCAAATACCAGGCAGTGAGTAATCAAAGAAAACCTTCAAATCTATAAACACAACTTGAAAAACCCAAAACTATTAAATAAACATACCCAAATAAACATTGCACTTGCATACAATCTTCAAATCACTATTAATTATATAATCTGACAAAACCCATCTTCAACAAAAGAAACAGTTGACCATCCTCATCCAATCTTTCCAATTATTTTCCAACATAACAGACATTTAACATTTAAAAACAGGTGGATTTTTAAAGAAATATTATGCTGAAGAAGGCAGCAAGCCGAAAATGTTCTACAAATCAAGCTTAGGGTACACTTGTAAAATTGTAATTTATGTCTTTGAAACATAAAATTGTTTGATAAATTGCACAGAAACAACAATGAAGTTATAATTAGAAAAAAAAATTGAATTTAAATTGTATTATTGTTTTTATATTAAATAAATGTTTTTGAGGATTTTTATTATTTTCATTTTCAGTTTTGTAAATTCTCATATTAAGCAAATGCGTTTTTATTCACAAATTGTAGATTATTCTATGCCTTCTCATGAGTCTAAAAATGATGCCGGCAGACTTTATTTTTTGAGAGCAGCGCAAACGTGTTAGATATTATTTATAAAATTCAGATGATCTATTAAAATAAGTATTTTTGATTATTTTCATACACTTGCATTATTTGGAGTATGTTAGTAAAATATTTTGCCTTCGAATGATACAGTTTATAATAAAGTATTTTAAGTTTCTCAGTAGTTAATTACTAGCGCTCCTCATAAGCCTATGGACAATAAATAATAAAATTCTAAAATTGAATTAATTTTTATAGATAGATTATTATAGATTATTGAGATAGTTTACTTTCTAAATAAGTTATTTCGTTGCGCTTATTGAAATTATATATATTTTTTTATTTGCGTATTTACCAATTGTTGTATTAACTGTTTCAATTAAACACAATCGTTTTAATTATCTCTACATTAATTGGCAATAAGCATGCGCACAAAGCAAACATATTAATTACACATTCAGCAATACAAATGAAAGCCAATAATACAAAATGTGCAATTAATTTAATCAAATGCATTGTTCGGTTTTCATCATCATTGGACTTGTCGGGTTTTACCGCCACGAAATATCCACAATACGCTAGTGTGATACTTAACTTCTATCACTGAGAGTAAAATTCAAGCTAGAATAATAAATCTCACCAATTTCTGTTAACTAGAACTTGTTTGTTGAAGATGCCAAATTTCTAACATTGAACATAAGAGGAAACCGCTTCAACTCCAAGGAATTGAAAATGATAATGAAGTTTTGGGTTTTACGAGCGTAGCTTTTATTTTTACTGCTCAAACCATCAAATAATTCGCATTCAACATTGGGCATCATCAAGCGTAAACAATAAGCTGCCTGACCTTATATACTTCACTTGATTACCATTTATTACGCTCTGGCTGCTTGATTACTCTTTGCTGAAATAAACTTTGAATGTCTATATTAGAAAAACAGCGGGGATTATGCACCAGAAGCAATTAATGAAAATCCTCTGGCAATTGCGCTTATTAAGTGAAATTTAAGCGCGCGTCGAGCAAACGAAATTAGCATCATCGGTTCCTACTTTTCAGGCGCAGGAGTCGCGCGAAGAAATGCGCCGCGACTACGAGGAGGAGCAAAGACATAATCGTCAGTCATTAATTAGATTGAACTTGGGGGTGTGAGGGTGGACTTAGGGAACTTTGGGCGGTTGCATTGTTGCACAAGAATGGCAGATTCTGCAGCGCGCGCAAGGCGAGTAAGTAATGATGTGGATTTATGTTGCAAGTCAGCCAATCTTTTATAGTGTTTTTAATGATGTCGCAAAGCAACAATGTGCAAGTTAAATCAGAAAAGATTTGTATTGAATCAGTGGGTAAGACAAAGATAATTTAAATAAATGATAAAACTGGTTTAGAAATTACATATGAATAATGCACTTTATAACTATTAGAAAAAATAAATATTTTCTTACTTTTTTTGTTACTTTTTCAAGTGTACTGCAATCATGCCGGATAGGAATAGGGTTATTAGCAGTTATTGGAACTGAATTCTGTAAGAGTATATATTATATTTAATATACCCCCAGCAGGATTTGAACCCGTGTCATCAGAATTTTGTATTTTATTTCCTTAAATGTATATAATGTTCTTGGTGGGTAGCCTATGTTATCCAAAACATGTCTGGAAGTCCAAACTGTCATACTTCTCGAGCTTCATTTGAATGTATTTTAATAAGTTATTGGGCTAACAAATTCAAAATTTAATCATCCGTAACGTTGGAAAAAGATGAATTTTATATATATACAAAAAAAAAGTAAATTGTGACAACAGTGCATCTCAAATGACAGTTTGGACGTAAAGTTTCATTTTATTGTCTTTAAAGAAACACTCTAGAATAAACATAATTTAAATCTAGTACACATTTAAAATTGCTTTATTTTATTTAATATCAAATAAACCTACTATCAGATTGTTTGAAATAAGGTCCAAAGATGTTTGAAAGACCTACACTAATATAGTAATCCCAAAGATTTATAACATGACAGTAGCATTAAACCTTCTTTATTCCTTTTTCTATGTTATTCTTATTTTTCTTTCTCAACCTCGTCGTTGCTTGCTAAGCTCAAGCATACCAACCTATAAATTTCTCCGCCGCCAAATTTTCTCGTTCGAATCAACCAGTAGCAAATATCTTCCTGCTTGCGGTTTTAAATAACTGCAAGTGATATGCTACCTCCGCATTTATTCAACACGTGAAAACTTGAATCTGAACTCAATCCAAGTTGTCTAACTTTTGAAATCACGTTGTACACGTTTAGTTTCACTTTTTTCAAACTCCAACAAGTTGCAGTTTTACTTTACCTTGCAAAATCACAACTTTACGCAATCACCACAATTTACTTACAAAATAAAATCTGCGATAGTTAATTTAACTTTAGTTTCACGTGATTTAGAAAAAAATAAGATATTTGATGTCATGTTAACTTACAAAATTCTTTGCTTTGGGGAGAAAGAAGAAAAGAAAATTGATGTGTTTGCAGTTTTTAGAGGTTTGTGCAGACGTGTGACTTATTGGGCACTTGTTGCTTAGAAACCTTGAGGTTCTTGTAAGTTTAATAGGTGTATGGATGTAGTTTTAGCCTCTGCACGTTTTATTGCAGCTTATGACTCCATTTTTTGGTGAAGGCGCCGGGTAGAAATACAATGATTTGATATAAACCAGACGTAAAGAAGTAACAGAGTGAAAAAAAAAAGTTTATAGTTAATGTGATTTACTATAGTTCTCAATTTTGGTGGTTGTAAAATCATAAAATCAAACATTATACAAGTACAAGTTTTTTGTTCGCATTAAACTTAAATTAATGGATTTTACGTTGTGTTAATTAATTTTTTATAGTAAACACTCATTAAAATAATTTTAAAAGAATTGATAATTTTGCAGCAGCTGATTGGCATGTAATTAATTTTTAAATATTCTATTACCGTTGGACTTGCTATTACGTTATGCAACTTAATTAAAGCCTGGAAAGCATGCGGTACTAGTGCCCAACTATTCTAAAGAATATCTCTTTATTATGTCTTATGTTAATATTAATTTAACAACAAATAAAAAATGTTCTAATGTTTGATGCCATGTCTAATACTCTCTGATGGTACATTTATTACCATATGTGGAAATTAATGTACAACATCTAAAATAATATTAATGCGTGCGTCATTCGATGCAAATCGTAAACTGATATCATAAAATGTTTACCAATTCATATAAAAACGCATAAAATTGTTCGAATAGCGAAACGTGTGCATTTTACAACCACTTTCAAATTTTACTGCTGATTCATGTGACACTAATAACGATTCAAAACAAACAAAAACTACATATAATCAATATACCCACAATGTTTTTTTCTACCTGGGTATTTTTTAGGTGTCACTGGTTCAATTTCCCGTTAACTCGTTACAGTTGCAATAATTGTATTGCTTTCATTGGTGGTGTTGGTGCCACTAAATACTTTTACCAGCGCGCGGTTGCACCAGTTGTGCACGCTGTGAAATGAAAAATTCTCCGTGTGCATTACAAACTTTTCATCCGCAACACCATTAAAATTGTAGTAATTGAAATTTTAATGAAACATTATTGGCGGACCGTGAAAGCTTTTGCTGCGATCACATATTTGATGAGCAAATTAAACCACAAGTTTAAAAACAATAAAGTTTATTACAATATAAATGAACTATTTTGTTCTTTAACTTTGTTTTTATAGTTTATGGAAGACGTAGATGACTTTTATTCTAAAAAAAAAGTTCAGTGATAAAATAATGTGAGGATAAACGGAGGATTCATGAATATAAAGTAGCTGAATCTGGAAGTACTGAATCTTGATATAAAAACCACGAGACATTGTTCACAGTATAACTGTAATACTGTATACCAATGTGGGGATGTCACCCAATAGTCGTGCAATTTGTCAATGCGTGCTGACGGCAGAAGATGTGCGCTAGTTATTTGTTATTTTTGTTATTTGTGCTTGACCACCATTCTATTATATAGCATTAATTACTGGGGTTATTAGCAGTTATTGGGATTGAATTCTGTACCCTTCCAGTAGAATTTGAACTCGTGCTCCCCGAACGTGCACCTCGCTGTCACGGTTACGTCTGACTATAACCATGGCTTACCGACTGAGCTACGGAATAGGGCATGTGTAACCTAGAAATATTATGGTTGAGTATTACATTATATAATTAGAAGTTTGTTGTTTGAGGAACAATGACATTGGTTGGCGTTTGAAGGCAAGAATAAAAAGTGTGTAATTGGTTGTCTACATTTTAATACATTTCATTCACCGCTCATAAGATCTCCAATGAAAGTTACAATGCAGTGATAATTTTATTTTAAATTGTATTGAATTTGTTCACAAGAGAAACCTTTTCACGTAGTTAAAATTTAACTCCTCCCGTACAATAAAATTTTCGACCTCAAAACGTAGATCAAAAAAGCATGAAATGCGATAATACCTGCAGTGCTAGATACGTCTTTTGCGCTTGTATGCACATTGACGTACGTTGCGGCGGCGGCGGCAGTTCGTAACTGCATGCGGTGTGGTGGTGGGAGGCATCCTGAAATAGCCGCAGTGTATCTCCCCCCAGCGGATCGATGGCACCATGCCGTCTAAAAATAACTCGGCGTGTCCTACTTACGAAGACCCACTGCCTGCCAGTGAATGACATTGACTCTTGCACGACACCGCCGTCGCCGCCGTCGGATTGGGGCTAGCCGGTAAAAACCGGATTGATTTGCATATCATCTTAATAGTGCATCGCGTTGAATGCTTCCGATTCTGGGTTATCAATTACGAGTGGTAATTTGCATTGCAAAATTTGGAGAGTATAAATTAGCATACGTTGACAAGTAGATATCAACAATGTGTTTTTGTATTTCCTGCTGGTCTTACCTTCGTCAATCATGTATTTTCCAGCAGCATATCTGGAGCTTAAATAATTTATTACTGGCTCGGATTAAAACTATTTCGCATGTAAATTACAATCTGCATCTGTAGTATTGTAGATAGCACAGGACCAGCTAATATTTACTCCTACCTTTATCTCTACTTTGCGCAGCCTGCGAATTTAGACGTCGCTGAATTGGAGCTGAATCGGCGTGTTTTGGGCGCAAAGGGGAGTAAATTTCTTCAACTAAAACATAACGTCTCTAGAGCTTGGCTTATGTTAAAGTAAAGCATTGCGAATGACTGGCAATTTTGCACTCCCTTGTAGTGCTCGTAGTTGTAATTGTACTCTGTTTCTGCAAGATTTGCAAGGAGTTGTACTGGCGGATGTGATGAAATTCAACCTTTTGGGAGGTTGCCCAATGTTAGGGTTGTTGATTTGCAAGGAATTTACATATAGATTGCGCGTGGATGCAAGATATTTTCGCACATGTTTTAACCAAGAATCCATACTTTAGCCACCACCAGCACTTTGTACTAAATAGGTACCACATTGGGCATATTTGAAAAATGAATAGAAAACTTTTCTTCTATGATTTGTAGTTAGACTATTTTTAGTTCATAAATATTACAACTTTGTTTTGGAAATTTAGTAAAATAGTTATTTGGCTTGAGGTGCATAATTAAATGTGCAGATAAAGAAATATGACGATGTAAATTTCTTTTAATGCGCTTGTTTCTATTAATTGCCAAACGTATTATTCTCGATTCATTTTCTGTTATGATTTTATCATTGTGCTGTAGTTGATATACAGATTGGCAGGATTAATCTTTGTAATATGTAAATCTGAGCAAGTGTAATTTTATTTAATTGGAATGAGATAATCAACAATTATTGTCGTGCATGTTTTATTGATGTAATTATGTCAATAAATTGAATGTCGTTTTGATTGCAAAGGTTTCGAGTCATATTTAATGAAAATCATAACTTGAAAAGTAAAATTGATAACTTAATGTTGCAAAAATTAAAAGATAAAAAAATTCTTTTTTAACAACATTTAATTTAAACTTCGCTTATATCTTGGAAAGCTATAACAATATAAATTTTTGAAAGGTATCTATTATTTTCATCTGAATACTTTAGCAACTAAGTTATCAATTTTTTCAAATTAAAGCTTTTAAATTAATTGATACTGTTTAAAACATTTGACAAGGTCTTGAATTATAAATGCTTTTTAAGTTCTAAATAATTTAACAGTTGTTATAGCCAAAAATAGTTTTAAAAATATTAAAAATTGAAAAATTATTATACATGGAACTTGTAATTCATTTACAATCTAAAAAATTTCTAGCATGGAAAATAAAGTTAATAAATAAATTCTGTAAAAACTGGAAAATCTTGGTTCATAACACTAATTTGTGCTTATATGAAAAATAGCTGAGGAGATATAAATTTTTGGAAAAAAAAAATCTAATGCATAAACATCAACTTCTTCTTATTAGAAATCACTTACATGATTATTATTTATACAGTGACTATGGCGATTAAAATTATTAGTTAATATTATCTGTTTTCAGTGAAGAGAGTAACAAGCCCCTAACATTTTATATACAAACAAAAGTAAAATGATTCAAATACAAAAAATAATTTGGTAAAATACACCTTAAGTTTAAGTTACAGATAACTCTGTCTATAAATATTTTGTTTCTTTGCATGAAGAATAAAGTTAGGATGAAATAAGTAAAGTTGCACTCTGTATTTTCCCGTACTCCTTGTAGAATATTTGAGACATTTTAATGCACTATAGCATTCTATCATTGGATTGTTTTAGCAAGATAGCTATGACAATGAATTATGATAATGTGTTTCGAGGACATATACAACGGAAGAAGATCCTGTGCGCCGCCGCCGCTGACATAAATTAATTTCAAATAGCCAATTAAGCCAGAGAGCGGGTTGCGCGACAATAGGCTGCCTTGATTTTCGGCGTATCGTTTTATTGTCGCCCGCCTCCATTCCCGTCAACCAGTTGAATTACATTCATTTATTTAATCAAATTTCAAATTTCAAAAAACACTCCACGGTCTGTACCGTGACACAAGCTAAAAAAATGCAGCGAAACACATTTCTTGCTATCTTGATAGCTTCAATGTGGCGAATGAATCAACTCTTGACAATAACTGCAAGTGGTAGAACTGTGCCATGGTAACAATAATGATAGAACTAGTTTATAGCAATGTTTATCTCATCATGGTTCAAACAGGTAAATACTGCATCTGTTTGAATAATCATGATACAGATTAGACAGATGAGACACATTAGTTTGGCCTGATGGACGCGTATCAAAAACACTCGTTATCTCTTTTTTTTTCTTTGTTTTCGTATTTAAGGCCATTGCAGCCATATTGCATCAGTTACCTGGTAGTCTTCTACCTCGTCTTTGGATTCCATTCCTGACTATCTTTACAAGCTCATGTGATCCTCTCCCATCAATTTGCTTGTTCCAGTGCTTGCGGCGGATTTTTATGAATCGTGTGACGGCTGTTATATTATAGGTCTTTCTATTTCCTTGGGTCTAGTTTTGTTCCGAGGCAATTTGAATACTTTGAACACTTCCGGACGGCTGTTTCTTTTTTTTTTTTTTTGGCTCACAAGAAGGTATTTTATTTTTTACTCATCGAGACCGATTTTGCAAGGGTCTTTCGTTATCTCATGATGGTTAAACATTCCTACCGGAAATATAAATGCGCGTACTTGGCTAATGCAGCGGCAAAAAGCTCCGAGAGCAAAAACAGCGAGCAGTGAATGGGCATAATTCGGCAGACGGGTTGCTGTTGAAACTTCAATGAATTGAATAGCAGTGAAATTCTGTGAAATTCATGTGTTTATTTTGTGCAATCACATAGGTAGGAAAGATAAGTCGCCATTCTCATAGATTCATACGCACCGTTAAACTATTTTAATTGTTGGTTCAATGCACTTCGTGTTTTATGACACAATACGCACAATACGCGTACATGCAATTTTTAAAATGCGTTCCAATGCGGACATATTAATGAATTCCAACTGTAAAAATTAAATACGCTCGTGGGTTTAGGGAAATAAATTAGTTTTGTAAGAGTATTGGAAATTGATTGTGTCGAAGTTTAGTTCAAAATTTAAAGTAGGAAAAACGCGATTAAAATAAACATTACTTCTGCGACTAATGGAAAATTGTGTCAATTAATGAACCTTCGGTTAGATTGCATTTGACCTCAATTTACCAATGCAGTTGACTGGAATGTATTATTTTCAGGGGATGGAATAATAGAAATTTAAATGAGGAATTTTTGGAATAATCGAAGCGGAATTTATCGAATTTAATATGTACGTAGATAAAAATAAAATATTGTATGGTGAAAATGTACTTTGTCTATTGTTTTGCACAAAAAAATAGATAAGTTAAAAATTCTCAATAAGAAATTGTACTATGCTTATAATATTAATTGATCAATAGAACTAGAAACATTATTCAAGCAGCATTCAATATCTAATTTAGCATTTCTATATTACAAATAATCTCAGGTGTACAAGAACAGCTACGAAGCAGCGAAAAGTAACATGCTGACCTTGAATCTTATCAACTTAATAAGTACTAAATTATTGAATCCAGTGTTTATTTACGCCTAGAAAATGATCCAAATGATCAGTTTTGACACAAGGAAGTCAGAGTAAGGCACATAGAGATGCTTCTTAGTAAAAAGCGCAATCTTTTTTCTAACAGAGAAACTTGTAGTTCAACTCTAAGCTGACGCTTTTCTCAGCTACATATAAATAAAATAATGTTATAATCACCTTAATGATATAATAATCGTCATATGCTTAGGCGTTATTCTCAAATTATAATTTCCTAGATAGCGTAATAATTTACGCCGACATTTACGATGCAATCCTTCATCGTCTTGTAATTCGACTTCAGCGTTATTTTTACAAAGCAAATCTGCGCCGTTCTTCAAACACTCGCAACCATCCGATCCACTTTTTCAATTCTAAGAATCTTAAGAGGCTGGAGAATACGACAATAAAATGTGTACATGACAAATAAGATATCTTACTATCTTACAAGCTCTCTATAAAATATATAAAGCAACAACTAAAATATCAGTTGAGAAATAAATGGAGAACAAGAAAGAATTGATGTTGGAGATTTAGTTTGTGCATTTGTTGTTTATATCACTCACTATAATAAAAGCGGTCCGCTCCAAAGAGAATCCATCATCTTTCGCAGCGAATCTGCGTCGTCTTCTAACGTTATAAAGTGACAAATGCGAAGTTGCAAAGAGACCGCCTTCGTTCGGTAAACTTTTTTGTGTGGATGTATGTTGGTAGAGTCGAGTGCGGTCACAAAGACAAAACTGTGATGAGAAGGTGTAGTATGAATATGTGAAGGTTGAGGGTGGAAGGTTTTGAGAATGCAAATCAGCAAACGGATAAATGTAGAGGTGGACGTAGGAGGCGCAGAGTATGACAAAAAATATATTTAAAAAGGCTTTAAATTTGAGAAGCCCGAAAATGATTCAATTTAAAGGCATGACGATAAATTTTATTTTTTTGTGCGGTAAGCGTAACATTTTAATAAAATGTTTAAACCTGACAACGATGAAAGGCAATTTAAAGAAGGAAAATTTGTAAATTTTATTAGGGCAATTATTACGAAGTATCTGGGTAGTCAGGAAACTTGACAAGCCTATAAATTCATTTTCTAATTTGATAAAGCATTTTCAACTCGATTTTTATTACTGACTTTGATAAATAATCGTATTATTTTGCTTCTAAAAAGCAAACTTAATTTTGTTTGTAATCCAAGTTTTTCTTGTGTTTTTCAAGCCTTTGCTATTTTATTCTTCAATTATCCGATTACCTGTGGGCTCATTTTATTCTTCAACTTCAATGATGACGATTGTTCCTTTCTTCTTCTAACCTTTACAACTCTATTTTTTTTTGTATTTTATGTATTTTTTTTATTTTGTTTTTTATTTGTATTCTATAAATAATCTCAGATATACGAAGGACAGATCGAAAGTGAGAAGTAACAGGATTGTTTACTGCAATTACAATTATTACTATATTTTGTCACCTTAATAACTGCTTTTGTAAATTTTGTAATTTTTGTAAAATTTAAAAAGGAGAGACAGTCACACAAAACTTTATTTCATGCCTCTCAGTCCTTAAAAAGTGAACATGGCTTGTTAACACCCGTCAAAGACACTTTCTTTACAAACCTGTTAACATCAGACAAAATCTGACGCAAATTAAAACCCACAAAGCATGATTCTCAAGCAAAAATATTAATTCATCTTGTTGAAACAAATTTATCTCCTCAAAAATACAACTCTACCAGTTATTAAAAGGCGCCACCATTTAAAGCAAAAACTTGCAGTGAACTTTGTAGAGTTTCAAACTTTGTCTTCCGTGTTAATATTCCGCCGACTTATTCATTGCAACATTGACAGGACTAACAAGTCGATTCCATCAAGCTCCACCGTAAACCTCGCTGTAAGCTTTAACCCTAAGAACTTTTACGGTTTCTGCGCAAGTTTTGTTTGCTTACAACGAGCAAAAGTAGCCAAGAATTTGACAAGAAACTCGAACTGTTCATGAGGAATTTATTTAGGACTTGTTGAGCGGTAACTTTTGCTCTCATCACAACTTAGTAATCAATATGTATTTTAGAAATAAAAGCTTATATAATCTTTACAGAGTTTACAAGAAAAGAAAAATTTAACAACTATTTCAGCATTTCCTTGCAATTCACACTTTAGCTGAAAATTGTTCAGTGTGAATTAAATTTCTGTTGTTACTTGGTCCAACTACTTTAATTGCAGAATATTTCCTTACAGAATGTGTCTGAAAATACCTTCAAACTGCTGCAGGGATGCACTGGAAAGGTCTGCAAAAATCCACATTAAAATTAGCGCTACGCAAAAATGTGCATAAATGTTTATCGCATCTACAGCTCGTGCGGCTGCTAGTTGTCGACTGAGAAAATTACCAACGAACATATTTACTCTTCAGCGGGCAGGATAACGTTAAACAAGATTTCAAACAACATTATAGCCCTTTAACCAAATTCGTGTTTGCGTTGCGCGCGCGTTCACACGAAAATTGCAGCAATTAAACTAGCAGGAGTAATTCAACTGCGCGGCGCTATTAATTTAATTAGGTTCTAACTTTGATCAAAGTCGTTTAACCGCTCGGCTAACCACTAGGTGCTGGATAAAAACTAAAAATAAATAAGTTCAAACTGCGTTTTGAAGGGTTCTGCACTAGGAATATAATGAAACTTGGGGATTGAATTCCGTTCCGAATTCAGCCGCATATTACATTAGTGTCAATTACAATTATCGGCACCACTAATTTCCATCTTAATTGATTTGTGACCACAACGTCCACCACCCACCGATGTGTTAACCCTCAAATCATGTCCTCTGACAAGCCTATCGCATTTAGACAACAAGTGTCACTGAATACCTGGAAGCAACCTCGCATAACTCATCATCAGTGCATTCCACTGAAGAACTGTGGATATATATTATTGTACTAGGAATCTCAGTTGTTTGTAAATTGGATCAGTTAGGGCTGCAGTTATATTAGTTCAAGTAATCTAAAACAATTGAAGAAGTGAGGTATAATTCCGAATAAATGTCTATATTGCGAGAAATTGTATCCAGGTACTGTGGGAGTAATATGGTTATTGTGATAAGTTCAGCTGAGGGGTGCATTTAGAAGTCCTCACAGTGTCTGGTTACCGAACAGCACGTATTATCAAAATTGCAGAAGTTCCAACTTCTTGAAATATTGATGTCTTGAGTTTCAAACTTGAAAACTTTACGAACATATTCCCGCAGTACTGAAATTTCAGTAGGATTTTTATATAAAAACCAATACCAAAATAAAAATAATTGTTTTTTAAATTTATTTTTAAGTAGCCCCATAGTATTAAGTTTAAAACGTGTTTAAAACCATACCCTAGGAAAATTAGAATTGAGTAAAATGTTTGTTCCAGACGACATATTAAATGATGATAATTGATTTTTCTCTCTATCTTGTTTTTTGAAGTTGGCTTCAAACAGGACCTTTACATCCCACATGAAGCCTAACGGACATGTTTTATTCCGTTACATGACGACCTGGAACAGCGAGGACACATGAATAAATAACACGACGTTGTTTAAATCTGATGTAGCAAACGGTTCGCATCGTTCGCACGCTTGAATAAAAGCGAATAATGCATTCAACCAACGCACACTTGCGCAATGGAACCATCATTTGGTCTATAGCCAGACTTGATACGGCTTACCATATAGTGTTTTAAAGGCTCAAAATGCGATTTTAAACGGGTTTAATACACGTTTTATGGCTGATTGAAACTTTCAATTTGACATGGCTGAGATGCAGTATTTTATGCTTTGTTTTATGCTTGATTTTAATTTCTGTTTTTGAAGATACTGTTAAGGCTTTTGGGTTCCGTTAGGTATTCTAATAAGTGATGTGTAGATGTTTAGGTTCCTTACATTGGTCGATAATAGTGTTTAAGCTTCTACTATCTGCAACATAGTAATTTATAATTTATTTGTATGATTAGGTGTAATCACAAAATGTTTAATATTTATTATGTAGAAAAAGCTTAACTATATCATTTCCTTAAGATTGATTTGTAGAACGTTTATGGTTTGTTGCTGATACTGTTGTTGATATTCAAGAAGGCAACAAACCAAAAACAACGTTCTACAAATCAATATTAACTAAGTGTTATAGTTAAGTTTTGTCTACATAATAATTTATTTGTGTTTCTGAATAGTTTCTATGGGACCCATTTTCAGCGGTGTTTCTATAGCAGAACTTTAGCGGATCTCTACGCACCTACTGAGAATAAAGTTTTACTTATAAAAGGCTTGAACTCCAAAGACACAAGTCTGAAACTTATCAAAAACGGAAAATGTCTTGTACGACAGTTTGACTACAAAACTCTGACTGAAATCTACTAAAAACTCATAGACATTAAATAGTAGTAACTCACAAAATATCTGTTTTATCTAAAAAAAATGTATTAATTGCTTTTCCTTAATCTGATTGGGATTGAACCAGGTAATGAATTCTCTCATTGCATTTGTAAAGCTGTTTATTATACTCATTGCATATGGACACCCTGCAATTAACCACAGCAATTACATCTAGCCGCCAGCGGCGGACGGCTGGTCGCCTAAATGTTATTCAATCAGCAGAATTACCTATGCATTTAGCTGGCCACGTTTTGAAGCACATTCGTCATATGCAGGTGAATGCAGCTGCTAATTTATGCAAATCATTCCGAGAATAATTGGGCAACGCGACCCGGATGTAATTCTACCGCGTGGTCGCGTTACGCGTACATTATTTATCTCACTGAGCGAATGATCACAATGTGTCTGTGCAAGGGTACCAATTAAATACATGCCAAGTTCGGATTGAGTGTAAATTTGCATCATTTGCATTAGTTCGACTAAATATTGATGGATTAATGTGGATTGTATGTATGGACTCTGAAATTGGACACTCTGGGTTTCATTCTAGTAAGTTTTCTCTCAGAAAACATATCTTGTTAAGGGGAAATTCTTTAAAAACCGTGCCTCTTACAACTCCCCCTTCTCAGTTTTCTTGCCACGAAAATAAATTGTAAACCTCAGGCGAAAAGATTTGGCACCCCTATTGAAATTTATGATTACTTGTAGCACATGTAGCTTTATGAGCTTTTTACGGTCGAATATAAATTAATACGGATTTTAGGGTTTTTATAACTCCATACTTTACTCAGCTAACCTGAAAACGACAAACGTACAAGAGTGCCTAAAGATGAAAGTGATTTTTTTGTAGAAATTTTACGCTCGAGGTATCTGAATTGCGGGAAAGCTTAGAAGACAGCCAAGACTTTCAATAAAATATTTATGACTCTCGAAGAGAGTTACGACCACGTGGGCATTCTTTTAAGCCCCAACGAGGCCATTCTCACGCGTGAAATATATTGTATCTAATGTTACCTAAAACTAAATAAATTCCAAAACAAGATTTAAAAAAATAAACTACAAAAAGTACAGAAACAATACTGGAATGAGCTTGTTTTTACCAATTTATCCAACGTTTGCAATGTTTCTAACTCTGCTAATAACATTTTAGAACAATAGCAACTTGTAGCATCAGCATTTATCATTGTTTATTGTTTTAGTTGTTTTTAATTTACTCCGATTCTTTGCATTTCATTCTCTTACACTCTTACAAATGGATTGTTGATTGCACTGTTGTCCCCTTGTTACACTGCCGAGATGACGATTTCTACAAATCCTGCTATAGTGTTTGCCCCCTTGGCTCTTCCACCTTCAGGCTTCGTGTATTGGCGTAATTTTGTATCTTGTACTTGCTTGCGACATCCTGAAGTAGCAAAGAGCGCTCATTGCTGTCTTGTTACAGCCAAGCTGGACGGCGTCAAGACTTACATGCGGATGCGACGGGTGCCTAATCATCTACAGGTGAAGGTCATCAAATGGTTCGACTATCTGTGGTTAACCCAGAAGTGTTCCGATGAGGAGCGGGCTGTCTCTTGTTTACCGGATAAGCTTAAAGCCGAGATCGCCATCAACGTGCATCTGGATACCCTGAAGCGCGTCGAGATCTTCCAGAATACCGAGGCTGGCTTTCTCTGCGAATTGGTGCTTCGGCTACGGCCGGTTTTATTTTCTCCCGGGGATTATATTTGTCGCAAAGGTAAGCTGAAGTATATTGAAATTTATTAGAATTTCTGCACAAAAGCTGGGAAATTAACTTTTAATTAGCAAATATTTGTGGAGTAATTGTTCTTAAGGTGTAATATGTAATGGGTTATTAATATTCTTTAGAAAGTTGATAAAACTTTAGAAATTTGATTATTTTGGACGATGTTAGTAAATTGATGTGAAATGGATTACCTATTTCTTTATGTATCAATCAAAAAAATATATATTCTAGCACAATTCTTACAAACACATAGAAGAAAACAAAGAAAAACATTTTCTTAGCTTCGTTGAAAGTTTCTTCTTCACTTATATTAGGGAATTATATACAATCTCACACTTTAATGACTTTTATCTCTCAACAATTACAACCTTAAAGCGTTTGTCATCTTGGATTCCTAATTGCTTCACTCAGTATGCTTTTCCAGATTCCTTATTGTTCAACGAGCAACACAGAATGCGGAAAATATGTCTCATCGACATCACAAAACTGTTGCCCTCCCTAGTCACTCTTTCAGAACTATTCACTAGAAGCGGCGGCGGCGTGGCGTACAAGTGTTGGCAAATAGTTTGCGGTTAAACTAACTTTTACGCGCGCGCTATTAAGACGTTAACGGCACAACTTATCACTTTAATCTAAATATCAAACTTTAGCGCTGCGCTTAACCTCTCTGCATGTTTAACCACGTTGGGATGTCTTAGATGTCTTAGGGACACGCAGTCAATCGCTACAAAGCTCTTGCACCAAAAGGGAATTCCAAATGTGATAGACGAGATGGAATAAGAATATAGAATACGATGGGGGATTAGATATGTTGAAGTTGATGTGAATTTCAAGTGGTGGCGAACAACTTTTCCCTTTCTACTAGCTTCTGAGAAATTTATTTACATAGAAGATGTTTGCATTGTCATTGTGGTTTTATTTTAGGTGAGGTTGGCAAGGAGATGTACATCGTAAACAGGGGGCGGCTGCAGGTGGTGGCTGACAATGGGCGCAGCGTGTTGGCTACGCTGAAGGCGGGCAGCTACTTCGGTGAGATATCAATTCTAAACATGGGCACGGCAGGTAAACACCTTGGTAAATATCCGCAGGCAAGCCAATTGGTGGTGATGTTCAATTATTAAAATTTAATTATTTTTTATTCTCTTTCTTTGGACCCTTGTTCTTTCGACTTTTTGATATTTTCTATTTCATTATTACTTGTGCCAAATTCTTACTAATTTTGTTATAATACCACCATCGCCTTGCATGTTGGCAGGGTGTGACATTTCCATGTTAAACGTGTCCACCGGAAATTGACTTGGAACTCCAAACGGTCATTTGGGAAGCGCTGTTGCCATGATTTACTTTTTGTACACATTTCGTATATGGTCAACGTTTCCCAATACAATATCAGCTACCTTGGTACAGTAGGTAATACATACGAGTCTCAAGCAATTTTCGGGTAGAACTCGTGAGAGTGTCACCTCTCTGTATGTTGATCTGGCTTGTCATATATATATATATATATAACCTTACAATACGTTTTTATTTTGGAATAATTACTACATTTCTCTAAAATATTAGCTTTAAAACATTGATTTCTAAGCAGAAGTTAAATTAACTATGTAGCATTGAGTTTCCATCTTTAAAATAATTTAAATAATATCAGTTTTTAATAAAAATTAGGCCAAAAATTACTCGATTTTCTTTTCATGTTTTTGGAGAAATAGAGTATATATATTTGGATCCTTTAAATTAATGAAATCAAATTTTATAACAATAGAATTTATGTAAAACTTGGTTTTTGTTGATTTAAATTAACTATCATTTGTACTTTCATGTACTTTCTTGTTCTATCTACCTCTATTATTCAAATTTGGTCTGATATTTTCAACGTAAAATTGACAATCCTCACATACTTGCGTCGTTTGATGTTAAATTCCTATTGCACCAGCATGACTTCGCTTTGTAATTATACGCAATTGTTTCCTATTACCTATTCTCTATTTTTCTGACAAAATCTATGGTAATATAATGAATATAAACACAATTTATTAATCACCAATCAGTATCAAATATACAACATCACAATATAATTATACATATAACATTGCGAATAAATGCAACATTTGACATGATGAACATTTCTTTTAATGCCTTTTGAATTTATGGAAGGCAGAGTTGTTTTGGAGTTCGCGTACTAATGTTCGCGTTTCTTCCGAGTGGCAATCCGGGTAGATGAAAATACCGGGAATGAGAAAGAATTACGTGTTTAGATGCTGGTTGTGCAATCCACAGTAACTGATCACTTTTCCAATTCGACACGCACGCCTTGCTTGCACACTACATCGACCCGAAAACCTCATCATCTGCATGGCTGAGGTTGGCACAATGCAAAAGATAAGAGACAGAGAAAAATGCTATTCGTATCATTTGTTCAAAGGAAGAATTCAATTTTTAGGATAATTTCGAAGAACATAACTAATTGTTTCATGAGTTACGTGCACGAGTAATTTTCTGAGCTTTTTCAATGACACATGGTATATCATTATTCTTGCAGTATATAGATGGCGTTAGTAGCGTTTGTTTGTCGTATTACGGTTTCACTGAGGACGTGCGGGCATGACGTGCACGAAATTATTTCGTGGATAGTTATGCGACGAAACACTGGCAATCGTCCAAATGTGATCCCACAGCTTCCACTCTTCCCGCCAACTTAATATAGCGAGACGTGCACGACCAAAATCCACCACTGCATGAATTTAAGCAATGCAGAGTGCTGCGGGCCGCACTTGCCGCTCCTCAAATTGCGCCTGCTTTTAACATCGCCGCAAGCACGCCAGGAAAAATAGCAATAGCCTCCAAACACGATGCCGAACATAGAGAGTGCCATAAAGCTCTACAAATGAGATCAGCAAGTTTTTCATTCTGCTTGCTTAAAATATTTGCTACTGGTTGCATACAATAATGCTTCGATTGACGAATAATTTTCAATGAATTCCACGAATCCGAGGAATTGGGTCGAGCCAGATGATCTGCCCCCGAAAGGTCCTTGCAAGACAATCTGATTACTTTGGATTTAAAACTAAAAGAATCATGCAACAAACTTCATAAAATATTCTTTTCTCTTCTCGACTTCTTGTTTTATGATGAGGAATTTTGCTACTCGCAGGGAATCGTCGTACAGCGAGCGTCCGGTCGGTGGGCTACAGCGATTTGTTCGTGCTGAGCAAAAAAGATATGTGGGACGTCCTCAAGGAATATCCGGCAGCACGCGTCCGCCTGGAGGCCATTGCTGTCAAGAGGCTGGAGAAGTATAAGCGCGCACCGCTGGAAAAAGGTTAGTAACATTAGTGTAGTACTGCAGCTTTAATCTTATATACTGTCAATGTAGGAATTACCTTCTACGACCGACTTTGGTCATTTAGAATTCTAGCTAATTAAGAATCCAAGTGTTTTTCTTAGAATTAGCAAATAAATCCTACAAATTACATCCAGATTAGTTGGGAATTACTAGTTTATATCAGAGCGATTTAAGGAAGACAGTTTTGCTATTGTCATTTAAGATATTTAAGTATGACGAGTTGGGTAACGGTTACGATGCGAGGCGGAAAGTCACACCTTGAGTATTTCAGGGCTGAAGTTTTTATCGATTTCCATAAATCATCTTTGATCGGGGCACGTATGGCGATTTTTTTCTGCTTAATAGGACTTGCTCACGGCATCTAATAGATAACTTGCGAGACATTGGGGATTAATTTATAATACGGTTTGGAGTGGAAGTGCTATTGAAATGCACGATATAATAACATCTACTCATGATGATGATGACCCAAATATTTTTGGGTATTCGAAACAAAAACAGTAAGTTTTTTTATTTGTAATTTTGGGGCAAAGTTTAAAGCTCGCTGGATTATGTCTGCTTTTGGGTAATACATTTGCAAATCGTGCTCGACGTTAATCTTGTGTAAAGCCTCCGTTGTAGTGAGGCGGTGGCAACCACAACGCCGCGGTGAATTCAGAGCAGTGAGAGGAAATAAGAATCAATTAATTACGTACCATTCAACAGTCTAGGGAAAAGAAATTTCATCGATAGTAGTTAATTAAAAGTCTTGATTTTATTGTATTTAAATCAAGTCAATCATCTTCTCTGGAAAGGAAAATTCTGATAAACTTTGTACAGTTTCATATTGCCTTAAAAACTTTTCCGTTAGATTGCAGAATATAATCATGCAATGTCGTAGTAATTTAAATCTACGTGCGGTTTTTGTAGAGATATTGCAATTTTAATTTTGCGGCAAGTTTTTTTTTCAGTTTCCCCGAAGTTTTTCTCAAACTCAAACTTTGTAACTTTTATCATAGTGAATGTATAGGACTAGGTTTTGGGGGTGGTATTACTGTAGATATCTACTCCCGCATTTGTAATGAACGTAACCTTTTTGTCACTCTCCTCTCGCAGAAAGGGATAGTTGTTTATACGCGCGATGCGAGCATTACTGGCGCAGCCTCTTGACTATGCAGTAAGTAAGGCGGCGGCCGAAGCGGAATTCAAAGGTTACCCCAACTCCCAACTTTTACGAATTTTTAACAGAATATGTTCGACGGTAAAAGTTTCAGAGATGAGTGGGCTGTTGTGCATGCTGTTAGAATGTTCTAAGAAATAGGTATATCAATGATCTTTTACTTGTTTAAGACCAAAAATATTTCTTTGGAACATTGACTGGTTGCTGAAATAAAATGTGACTCTTGCAGCCGCGATGGGCAGAAGCCAGTCGACGCCTGGGCTGGTGGAATCGCGAGGCAAGGTGCCGCTGGAGGAGATGTGGGTACCGTCGGGACTCGCCGGGTTGACGCCCTCGTATCCGCGCTCCCTGCTCGGTTCGCCACCGCGACCGACCCCCGACTCACCCGGCGGCTCCACTAGCAGTGGCCGCAGCAGGCACCATACGCCGGCGTCGCAGGCACGCTCAGGTAATCTCGAATCCCCCTTTTTCACTCTCTAACTCACCACCCCCGTTCTCTTAGAACAAGTGTCATTTCTGTCTGCCTGTCTCGATGTTTCTGTATACTTTTGCAAGTGCCCAACGCATGCAACTCTTAAAAGTACCAACAAACCATTATCAAACCGAAAGCAACTCATCAAAAACCAAATACGAATGATCAAACATTACGAGCGTAAGAAATTCCGAGATTATAAATCGTTGTCGTTGGCAAATGCGCTGCGAGGCGTCGGATATATTTGTCAATTCGATCTGGAAACGAGTTAAGCGGCGGCGACGGAGGCGGTAGCGAGCGATCGCCTTCGTCGCGTCGCATTACGTCTTGCGTCGCGAAAACTGCTCGACTTTCAGTCGAGAATAAAAACGGAACCGATGAGACGGTAAAACGGACGTATTTTCATGGCGCAAGCCAACCACTTGAAGTTAAACTTTCGTCGGGAGGATAACCACCATTAAACCCACTTTGAAATCGTTGATTTGACAAATGATTGATTTCATTGGTATATCAACTCCCAATAAAGAGGAAAGAATAAAAAAAAAAAAACAACAACAAAAACAACATGACGCACAACAGCGCTAACAAGAGTTCATTGGAAACGCGCCCAATACTCTCATTAGCACACGCATGCATCGCAACAAACACACAATTACCGCAATAAAATTCGCGGTTGGATCCAATTTAACCTTGTTATTTGACCAACAAAAACAAGCTACATTGTTTGTTGTGCGTAGTGTATACGAACGGCGTTTGAAAAAAATTAATTCCAGAACCGGCGTTGGTTGCAGGTACAACACTGCAGTGTGATAGCATGACGCAGCTCGTGTCCGGGGCGGTGACGCCGCTCCTCGGTTCACATGAAGCCCTAGAGTCGGAGATCAAGCGGCTGCGTGAGCGGCTGCACACCGTGGAGACGGAGAACGCCGCCATGAGCGTCAAGCTCAACCAGCAGCAATGGGAGTTGGAGAATCGGCTCGCCGAGATCGAGATGCAGATCTGCGGGTCGCGATCCACCAGCAGCCTGGAGGACAACGACAACGAGCGGAACAAAGAGAGCATCATTTAACAACGCCGCGCGCTGCCACGCGACGGCGCGCAGCAGCCGGAACGGTGCACGACTGCGGCGGCAGCGGCGGTGGAAAGGCGCGCGACTGTGGCGGCAGCGTCCTCCGTCGCGGTCGCGCATTGATCGGCTTTGTATATAAACGACTGCCAACAATATTCCCTTTTAGAGACGGACGAGCGTATCTTTTACCGAATTGTGATTTGCCCCTGCAAACATTAGATGCCAGCACTGCGGCAATTTTTTTATCCGGCATTGACTTAATTGATTCAGAATCCAAGTCTCCTATGTATTTGAAGAAAGAAATCAGCTTTTATTATCAGCAAATAATCCAGTTTAACTGAATTCAAATATTATTTTAAGCCTAAATTTATGATTATTCTTGAGTTTTGTAAGGATTCTGAATCAATTCTTTTACTTTGTAAAAATTAGACTTGTGAGTGAGGAATAAGAATAATACCGATGCCGCACGTCATTGATTAAACATCAAAACGCGTGAACACTTAATTAATTATTCGATAAAATAAAAACAGAAACTAATCGGTGTGCTGTGTAATGTATGTGTGTGCACGTGCTTGGTGTGCTACTTCCGGCCCGACGTACCACGAACTCTCGCCGATCACAAGCGATAACATAAACGACAACCAACGCATAGATAGATATATTGCAAATCATTGTAAATAGTCAAATTAATTATTGAACGCATCTACCGAACACGATTATATCAATCAATATGCCTAATATTGACGTTCGTTTTACGGGTATTCGCCAAAACATACGAAGCAACGTAGTTGTTGGTGTTTTGGTGCCAGAATAGTTGAAATTGTTAATAAAATCCTTAATTACTGGGAGATTAAAAGCATTCCAATTGTACATTTGTTAAGTAAGTTTTGTTTTGATGTCAAGCATAAGGGAAACAAAATGGTGGAATATATTACTGCGCATGCGTACAACTCTCCTAAAAGGTGTTCACACGAATTTGACATTAAATTGTGCAATTTTATTGCTTTTGTGAATGATATAAATAATTTTCTAACGAATTGAAGACATCAGCACACGTTTTTTCGCTTTGTAATATACCAATTTAAGCAAAACGACGCGATCATGAACGAATAATAAAAAAACAAGGTTTTGCCAGTTAATTAATATCTAAATCTGCTAGTTTAAACTACCAAAGGCTAAAGAAAATAAATGATAAATTTTCATATTTAACTACCGCGTAACCATTGGAAGCGATGATAAATAAAGAGAAATTTAAATAAAATTTAAAAGCAAATAAATATATTTTCAAAAAGCGTGACAAAGGTTTACAATTAACGTAATTAATAATGCGAGCGAGTGACGAACGTATGCTGAGTGATGATGATAAAGAGGCGATGGTTTAATTTTCCGTACACATTGATGACGAAGTAATAAATTTGTAAATTTAGCGGGAGTTTGACGGATTGAACAAGGATTGGAGCGGACGCGCGGACGGTTCGCATATGCAGGGACCAATCTAATCCTGATTTTATATTTATACCATGTATAAATCTTTCAACTAAACGACGCAAAGGAAGCACATCGCTTCGGCTTGAATAACACACACATACACATAATGTTACTAAAATCGTGAAACGGAAGATTAATTTATGAATAAGTCTATCAGTTGTTTGATTTTTCAAAAATTGCAAATGAAAAAATGTTGAAACCTCTACCATGTTCTTGACAGAAAGAGCTTTTATAATGTCAATTACTGTGCGAGTAATAAGAACAAAACAATGCTGATCATTTAATTTTAAATTGTGTTACTGAGAGGTGTGCAAAAGAATAATTTCAAGCACTGAAACATTGTACTAGAATGATGTAAACACAACTGCCAACTGCTGTAACATGTAATTTAAGGACATCTAGACGATAATTCTGAAAATCATCCACTCCGCATTGAAATCGATAATAATTAACGCGCGCGACTTCCAGACTTGTAAAATCTTCAAAACTCTTCTGAACATTCAGTAATGCGATTTGTAACGACAGTCAGTATTTAGTTTCTAGTCCACCCATCAAAATCGACTTGTTAAACCAAGTTGTCGAATGCCACGAACTAATCCACCACACTTAACTACTACCATGTAATTTTCTAGCGCGTTCTAGTAGTGTTTATAAAGTTGCTACGTAAGAGTAATTGGAGTTGGGAATGGTATTTGAAACATATACGAATTAAGACAGTACAGAAAACTACACCTGCCGTTTAATCCCCATTGAAGTAAGCGAAATTTGTAATGCAGGAATTACTGTAGAGTTTTCTCCTCTTCACTGAAGACCACGCGGTGTTAGAATGTAAGAAATTATGAAATTAATAGTTAAAAATATAACCCAGTGAGACCAAATAACTATAAGTGAAACATAAACCTAATACAAAACACCTAAGACATGAAGTTATCTGTTGAGTGCTTTGATTTCCTCCGCTTTTGAGTTTCCATCACTCGAATTAAATCGCAAGATGCAGCGTGCGAAGAAATCACGAGAGAATTTCGATAATATAAATATGTTACGTGTGTTATTGATATTGTAACAAGATGATGATTAGAAAATATTTGTTGCTATATTGATATAGATATATTATGATTAACATATTCAACGTTCGAACGAAGACGAACACATTGTGACTTTGCTTATTTATAAACGAATATTGTATCTACTATGTCTTGCAGGACATCGACTTGCTAAGATGGCAATGACGGTTTAAGAGAAGAAAGTGGAAAACTCACAATGAAACAAATGTCTTATGATATATACATGAATCGATTTAACACGAGAAATTTCACGAGCATTGTTAATCTCATCGACTTGAACAACCTCAATCTGCAGGACGGCTGCTGTCACTGCGCTAACGATGAAAGTGGAAAGCACTCATATCAGGCATGAAATCTCTCACATTATATGCATTATTCGGTTATCACTTGTTTTACGACATTGTCATAGACATTACATGTAATGTTGGACTTGTTGGCATTTATTTAGTTAATATTTGAAGGGGGTTGAGGTTTCATTTGATGACGAGCATTGTACTATTGTGAAATATGAGAAACACAATAACGCATTTTGCCCTTTATAGCTAATTCCAAAAGATGAAAATACAATTCCACGAATTTTGTCATTGTTATTCCTAAATATTTAATATAATTCCCATTAATAAAGAATTTAATTCTATATTTATGTGTAGTTTGACTCATTGCGTTGAATTGAACATAATCCTGCAGTAGGTTTCATAAACCTAATACGCTCGACATATGAAAATAATATTCTTCGATAAGATAAACTAAACATAGCACTAAATTATTTGTGCCCCAAAGTGCAGCGTGAGAAAAATTGTCGATTGTCGATTAAGAATGAAAAAACAAAGAAAGCAATAATTTGTAATCTATTCTGCACATTTTTGTCAGCAATAATGGCACATTATAAATTGTTCGTTTTCTCTTGAATTAAGTTGGTAGTTTAGCGAGCCGAACAAAAGGTTGTCGGGGGCCGTTCACGGCCCGCGTGCCGTTGGTTGCCGACCCCTGATCTATGTGCAAGTGTTCGTGGATATCCATAACAAACAGTTATTTTTAAGACTAACATATTCACTATAAATAGACGTAAGTTGTAAAACTTGATATTGTTTACAGTTAGTTATATTTGCGGACTGGACCGGATTTAGCTCACATATATATGGAACTAGCTGGCTTCTCGGGATCTCGGACGCCGCAACGGATACGCTGGCGGCTCGACTAAGCTGTCCGCGCTTGGTACTCAGTGTACGGAAATCGTGTATGGGAGTCATGGGAGTCAGGCATAAACAGGGCAATGTCAGAGAGAAATCTTAAAACAGGGGACTGGATCGACCGAAGGGGATGGAAACTTGGAACCGGAAGGCGGCAAACGCTATAAACCGGAGATATATATATATATATATATATACAATGCCGGTCGTGGTTCGGAGTGCATAGGACGATAGAACCTGCGTATCAACGTCTGGGTTAAGTTGGCGAAGTAAAGACGCGAAGGCTTTGGTTTTACTTAATACTTTGCGACTCAATCGGACATAATAACTAACTGTAAGACTAAGAGTGATTTTGGCTTGCAAAATGCGTTTCCTTATATAGGAAGAAATGCGCGCCAAAACTAATTATCCATTACTTCATGAACCATTCTCAGGTGAGGGTGGCAAACCTTTACTACATTCAATAGTTTACACGTACGAAAGCTAGAAAGCAGTCAACTTCTATAGATTGGACCGCGTTGTGCGCTTGCTGGAGATTCTTTTAAAACACGCGTTTTAAAAATAAATAAAACTCTAGCCTTGCTCTTTTACGAAGAGGTTTGTCTGTGTTTTTTTTTTGACACCCTCTTAATACCTTTGAGGGGGGAGACTAGGTTGCGATAGTGAGCAAGGTTGATGACAATGTCCTCACGTGCTCGTGCTGGAGTAGTGGACGAGAGTATCGTGGTGTAAGTGATAAACACGGCGTCCGGATGGTGGCGGTAATGGCGGTAAAATAATCTGAACTGTTCAACTCATGACTGCCGACTAACTGACTGGAATGAATGTGTATATAAATACAATTTACAACTTTTTTCCTGCACCTATTGTTTATTCTACGCCCAAAAAACGCCGCATAAAAGCTGAGACGGTGATTTGTTTCTAATTTACTTAATTAATTAAGCACGAAAAGATGCGTGTACATCTAATTAGTAGCACCTGACAATTCGCCAAAATTGATCGCTTTGCTTGAGCTCATCTCCTTTAGCATCAAACATTGACTTGAATTATAGTAGAAACTTTTAAAATGAAACACATTTACATTATAATAAAAGATGTATAATTGCAATTGTATTATACAAGAAACTTAAGTCATAATATATGGTTGATGCAATGGTCCTTCTAGTAGAAGTCGCTGTACATCTAGTACTTCATGCAACACATCTTGACGAACTTGCAATTCACGGTGCACATCCGCAGAAAGTAGTTTATGATTCAGAAGGCAGTTGTGAATGCACTGACGCTTCGTACGATAAATAAACATTTTGCGCAAATCTTTCCGACGTCTTCCTATACGTACCAATTTCTGAGGACGACCCCATGAAGTCAAGGGATAAAAGCATCCATGATAACTCTAAACATATACAAAATATATATATATATATATATATTAATAGAGATAACAATACGTTCGAATATATTACTTTTCGGTGAAATCCAGCACCAAGAACTCCAAATATTGATGGTGCTAAACAAATGGTTAAAATCACCCAATAAATGTTATCAACTGGTTGGCGATTAACATGAAAGATTGCTGTATCTAATACATAGATCGCCGAGAGACACTACAACAATATAAATCAATCAGAAAGTTAGAAGAGGTTAGAATTGAAGTAAATTAAAACAAATTACCGAGCAAACTACAATCAATGCTTTGGTTGACGCAAGATGACTGTATGCTGATCCATAGAAGAAATGATGATCTGCATTAATTCTCTCAAGTCCATAGATGGCAATTCCCAACATAGTAATAATAAGAATAATTCCAGAGGTGTAATAATGTGACAGGAAGTTCATATAGTATAAAGCTATGTGCACAGCATTTACAGAAAGAAGTTGGGAGACTACATAGACAACAACGCACATAAGAATAAACAGCAAGTTCCGGAAGCGATTAATTAAAATCGATTTCATTTGTAAGGCAAAAGAAAGCATCTCCATGTTCAAAAGCAGGTAGCAGGTTCCAGTGAGATTAATTAGTAGCATGTAGATGATGTAAGCAATTAGGTCAATGTATTTGAGAGATGTCCTTTGGATATTTAAAGGAATTATTAAGAATATTAAATGTATACCTAAAACAAGTCATTGTTGAATAAATATAATCAGTTGTAGAAAATAAGTTAATTTGAATACCAAAAAAGTGAAGACAATTATCATTGGTTACATTAACATACTCCCGAAAATTCTGTGCAAAGTACGGTATTGCTAAATAAATCACAAAACCTACAAGGTTCTTTAGACATGACATCGTCCAGATTAAAGTGGATTTTGCAATTCCAGGATGTAAATAACCAATGGTTACCCAATGAGATGGAAGGTAATCACTTACACTGAATGCAAATATTTGCATATAAGCCTTAAAATTCAAGTAACTTGTAAAGCTAAAGTGGGGTTAATTAGTGGACCCTTCGTTGTTTTATTTTTGTTTGATTTCAAATGAATCTCAGGTAGTAGTAACACAGGTTTTGCGATCAATTATAATAACTTCCAGTTTTATGACAGATCGTTTTAGAATTTATCGTTTAGAATTCCGGAAATATTAACAATTTTCTAGAGCGTGTTTCGCATACGTCTCAATCAGGTGGCCAACTACAATAAGTCAAGAGCAAGAACACAAATACTTCTGTTTGCGTACTCTCTCTTGTATACTGAAGAAAGCAATAAGCTAAAGCCGGTGAAAAACAAAACAACAAAAAGTATTCCCAGCAAAAGAATCATTTCATAACTGAAGTTAATTAAGTTTGCTTACAAAGCAATCCATATATGCATTAGAATAAACAACTGCAATTGCAGGATTTCTATTGCTTACTATAGCAACCACAACAAGACAAATAAACGTTAAAGCCAGCAAAATTGGTGCCACGCGCATTGGAAATATCCTGTACCGTTTGAATTGAAACATCCTGATAAAAATCACCAAAAACCATATAACACCCAACCAGTATGTTCGGGTTTTATTGTATTCCCAATAACTGTAATCATTTGAAACCATACTATGTCCCAATGCAACAAACTTTTTGGAAACTCCATAAGGCACTGCCCACCCCGGAATATAGGAATAGACATCCGGAGAACTGCAATTGTTGAACGTTGTGTTTGAATTGTTCTCTCCTAGTTCAAAGAACAGAGATATTGACAACAGGCCGGTTGAAAGGATCAGACCAGTTTCAATTGCCTTTATAGTCTCCCAAATAACCATGCAGATAGAGATACCTTGAAAAAATGGGTTCATTTCCCAGACACTAAGAAAAGATCTCGAAGCATAGTCTCCAAAAAATGTGTACATAAATGCTAGACTTGAGCAGATAGCAAGATTCATTGCAGAAAATGCAACCCATACTAAAACTGAATATCTATTTTCTATCAATAAGACATAATGATATTAATAAAACGTACATCCTCCCCATTTTAAGGACAAATCAGTGTATAAAACGATAAATCGTATGTTAATCTGCAAATGCAGGACAATAAAAAAGCAATCTTTCTTGGTCAATACAGGTTTGATATACCCAATAGCTTGGCCAATAAAAAATACACCGATGCTTCGTATGATTCTGCGAACCTTCTTCCGCAATTTTGATTCATAAGCATCTCTCTTTTTTAATTCGCTAGCTAATGCTTCTTCGGAGGTTCTAATTTTAGTTGCCCGAGGGTGAATGACCATAACAGTTTCTAGGTACCTCATCTTGAATCGTGTTAAACCTTAAATAAATAACCTGTAGTTGATTACTATGTTCTGAATTATATTTGAAAACCTTCAAGTTAGGATTTTGTTTGATATACATCAATACAATTTGTGGTATCCATGGTCATAATAATGATGGTTATCAAAATGGTGGTGGTGATGATCATAATATCCACCGTGGCCGTGGTTGTCGTAGTAACCAAAATCATCATGGCCATAGTGGTCATCGTGGCCTGGGTAGTACCCAGCGTGATGGTGGTCATATCCTGGTGTACGCAAGATAGTATAATCAAAGTTGCGAACGTGTGAAAGAGGAACACCACTTGCACCGATTACAGATAAATGTTGAGCACCAGGATACGGATAACTCGATGCATATCCATCAGCAGAAACAGCGACAAAGGTGCAAGCAATAACAAGCTACAAGAAAATCTACTTTAATAACAGCATTTTAAGTATTTTTGAAAGCAAAAGGCAACATGCCGAAAACGTTTTATCAAGTAAATTTTTCCGCTAAAACATTTGTAGAGAGAACTCTGAGTACTCTACAATTTAAGTTGAATGTTCAATTTGTTGATAAAATTTCATTATTACACCTACTACATGCTGAAAACGTTTTATTAAGTGAATATTAGTAAACGTTCTAGTGAAATTTTATCAACGAAAGAATATTAAACACTTTGTGACCACACTCAACAATACTTAAATTGAGTGTATTATTTAAATGTGTTGTAATGATTTGATTAATAAACCGAAGAAAAATAGTCTCACCAATAATTCCATCATGGGCTGTACTTCTTTAACACTGATGAAGATAAACCAAGATTGGTTTATATAGTGCACAATTTGCAAGGTCGACAACTGCAAAAATAGAAAAAACTTCGAAAAGAAATAAAGTAGATCAATTTGTTTGCAATTTTGTTATTAAGAAGCTTAAAATTGATTTAATTAGATGTCAAATGCACCAATCAGGTTAAAAAGCAATAAAAAACCTAGACGAAAACAAAATTAGAATTATTTAATAAGAACATACATTGTATTTTTATTTGTACAAATAGAATAATAAATTAATATCGAAAGCACAATCTACGTAATGAATTTAAATTAATGCTTCTAACCTTACCAAAAACTTTCCATCCAACGTGTTATGCTCGGAGTAGCAGGTGATCTCATATTTTAAATCCTTTGAGGACGTTATTATTTTTACAATGGAAGACCCCAAAGATATACGTCTGTCCTTCGAAAATAAAGTAATTCTTGCACCAATGGTTCGTGTCGGAACATTGCCAATGCGTTTATTAGCTCTTGACTATGGTGCAGACATTGTTTACACTGAAGAATTAATTGACTGGAAACTTTTAAGATCTGTACGCCGACAGAACGGTAACTATTTCAATATCCTTACAATGGAATACTGATGTTTTTCATTATATGTTTGTGAATTCAGATGTCTTAGGAACAATTGACTACTTAGATAAAACAGATGGAACTATAATATTTCGAACATGTGAAAGAGAAAAATCTAAAGTTGTTCTTCAACTGGGAACTTGTGATCCAGAGAGGGCATTAAAAGTTGGCAAACTAGTGTATTTATTATATATATGTAATCAATTGCTTTTCTTTAGCTTAATCTAGTGTTCTTTTGCAGAGAAAATGATGTGGCAGCAATTGATATCAATATGGGATGTCCTAAAGAATTTTCCATTAAAGGTGGAATGGGTGCAGCATTATTATCAGCTCCAGAAAAAGCCAAGGCAATTTTAAAGGCACTAGTTGACAATTTACATATTCCAATCACTTGTAAAATTAGGGTTTTTGAGAATGTTGATGATTCCATTGCTTTAGTGAAGGAATTTATTAAAACTGGCTTGACTGCTATTGGTGTTCATGGGAGAACTAAACAGGAAAGACCACAACATGCTAATAGAAATGGATACATTGCTAAAATTGCTAAGAGTATTAACATTCCGGTGATTGCAAAGTAAGGATACAAAATCTGTATTTTAATGTTTCTTGAAATTAACAAAAATGTTCATTATAGTGGAGGATCTAAAGAAATAAATAAATATGAAGATATAGATAAATTCAAGAGAGATACAGGTGCATCAAGTGTAATGATAGCTCGAGCTGCTCAAGGAAACTGTTCAATTTTCCGCAAACAAGGCCTTAAAACTCTTGATGAAACAATTATAGAATATTTAAAATACTCAATTGATTACGACAATGCTCCTAGCAACACCAAATATTGCGTGCAAAACATTTTAAAAGAATTACAAGAAACTCCAAGGGGCAAAAAGTTTCTGGAGACTCAAACCTTAGAACAGATATGGTATGAATATTTCTAATTAAATCAAATTTATTATTTCTTTAACTATATAATCGATTTTTAGTGCCATATGGAATCTAGACGATTACTGTCGCAAAAAACAATTAGAATACCAAGAAAAAGGAATTCTAGGGCGCCGAAATATTACGCCAGACCTGTTTGCTCCTAAAACGAAAAGATTGAAAATCGATGACTACGCAAATGTTACCACAATGCCTTGTGCGTTTGTACGAGCTTCATATACCCATGACCCCGAGCTGCCAAAAAGCATGTTAAATATATATTGCGGCAAAAACAAATGGAAAATGGTATATGAAACAATTCAAGAAGACAAACTCTTTAGATCGGTTGTTGATGTCAATGGTTTAAAATACAGTTCAACATTCTGGGAGAAGAATAAAAAGAATGCTGAACAAGGGGCTGCCATTGTCGCATTGTTATCGTTAGGTCTTGTAAATCGCGAGAGTTTAATAAAGCAAGGAAGTATCTTAAGTTAGCCCCTAAAGTTACCTAACTAAATCACTACCCTATTAATTTGCCTTCTCAACTGTAGTTTTGTTGAAAAGTTGCTTGATATGCTTAAATAAATCTGTCCAACATTGAAATTTTCGTTAATTTATAATCTCCCTGGTTAATAAACACTTTAATGATGATCACATGAAAAACATCTAATCAGAAAACAGTATTAGTTCTGCTACTTTTTGGTGACTGCCATGGCTAAAGCAACCACAGCTCCTACACCCAGCACTGCACCAGTTGTGATAGCCATGCCAACCAGTCCTTCTTTCTCCAGCTTCTTCTTGACAGACTTCTCTAGAGATTGCACTTGTTGATTGCCAGGTTCAATAGAAAGGAATGATGTGATGTACTTTAATGCGCGTTTGTAGTCTTTCAGACGAGCGTGACCAATTGCAAGGTAGTACAGGTAGTCGCGCTGGCCCTCTTCATGAGATTTATATAATTCTTCCAACAGAATAATGCCTTTCTTTATGTCAGCTGGGTATTTACTGCGAACCAGACACCAGGCATATTCAAACTGCGCATTTGGCGTGACACTGTTCTCGTACAGTTGTTCGTGATAGATTTTCTCGAATTTCTAAAATAAGCAATCTTTATTAGTGTATTCTCAATTACTTCTAAACAAGATGACTCTGTACATAACATAATTTGATAAGTATGCATGTTTGTGAAGTGTATTGCAGACTGTTATGAAATTCCTACCTTCAAATCGTCAGAAGAGACAATTTCAGTGAGTACGTCCTCAATCTCAGCCATGGTGTATGATTGGAAATACTTGCAGGACGTGAAGATTGGTAGTTGTCAGTGAAACTGATAGCTTTGCACTTTTATCGAAGCGATTTTAATTTTCCCGACTGACGTTCCATTGCGAATATGGACAATGTCTGTCGATAAATTGTAAACAACACATAAAAACATGCGCACTGTTGCCACACATATTTAAAATTGTAAATTTTCAAAGGTATTTAAATCATTCATTAAATTGGAAAATATTTAATATAAATCACAAATAACTGATAATTCAGGGAATCTTTTTTCTGATTGGTCAATTTTGAATTTATCATGAATATGTGTGGTTAGCATGAAAGGACTCCAGCTGATTCTTGAATGGACCAAGTAGTCTATCTATGGATACTAAAATCTGTTACAAAATAGAAATATATAAGAGAATAATTGATTAAGAAGTCTTCTTTGGTGTGCGTTAAATCGATTTCCTTGTAATAAGATAATTTACTGGTTGCATTATTATATGTTTATTTTCACTGTCTTATACTGGTAATACTTTGTTTAATTCAGGGAAATTCTTTAACAATGAATGCAAATTGCATTATTTGCTCAGACCTCTTCCAAGCAAGATCTGATACTTATACAACAAGCTGTGGACATATCTTCCACTTTATATGCTTAGTGCAATGGTTAGAAAGGTTGAATTGAATCCCTGGAAATATTTGTCATATCATTCTACAATTGTTACATTTACATTTTAGATCAAAAACATGTCCCCAATGCAGATGCAAAGCAACAGAAAAAACTATACACAGAGTCTACTTCAATGTTACACCACAAGAACATACTCCTGATGATATTGTCACAGTCCAAGCAAAACTAGACAATGAAAAGTTCAATTTTAAGTTGGCTTCTAAGAAGCTACAGAATGTTTTTGAAGATTACAAAAAATGCAATACAAACAGCAAGACTTTAGTTGACATGACTGTTTCTTTGCATAAAAAGCAGGAAGAAAATAAAGCAGCAATGATTGAAATGAAAGGAAGACTTCATTATTATAAAGATAAATTAAGGGATAAAGACAAGTGTATACAAGAAGTAACAAGATTGCGATCACAAATTGAAAACATGAAACATTTAAAGGCTGTTATTGATGGGGGTAAAGAAGAAGTTGATGATATAATTGGAAGTACCAGAGATCCTAGGACACAATCATTATTTGTTGCTGTTTTGCAAAAGTATGTTTATTCCACGACTACTTATAATTTAGAACCAAATTATAATTTTTATTTTCAGGGAGTTGACGGAGCAAGATAGAAAGATGCAAAAACTAGGCGCGCAATTACGACTCAATAAGAGTGATTACAATGAAGTAAAAGCACATGGATTTGTACTTAAGAAGAAATATGAAGAGTTGATGCAAGCAAAAGAGGATCATAAGTCATGTGATGCAAAAATACAAAGATTGAAAGATATTCTATCAGAATGTGTAAAGACAAATGAAAATCCAAATGATTCAATTAATCGGGCGATATTTGAAAATCCGGCTCCAATGAGGCCTGACTTTAATGAAGGCTTCATTGATGGAGATGCCAAGGAATCACCAACTGTGGTAACAAATATATGGAATGTCCACTCTAAGTTAGATATTATGTAATTAAATATTTCAGAATCAAAGAGTTGCACAAATCAGAGCATCAGATTCACCATATTTAACAATAAAATCAACGGCAGGAAACAGTGTGAGCCACTTGTTGCAAGCAAAATATAAAGTACAAGCAATAGGCGCCTCCAGTGCAGCACAAAATGCCGGCAAGTACTCAATCTTCAGCAAAAAGGTTGCAGCTAATTCAAATAAACGAGAATACAATTATGATGGTATGGGAGGTCATAGTAAAGAAGAAGTATTTCCTAAACCTAAATCAGGCATGAGTAACTCTTCTGTGAAGAGGATCAAAACAACTGTAACTAATTCAAAGTTAAAGAAGTTGAACCCTAAAGCTGTATCAGCATTTACACTTTTAGCAAATAAAAAATAATCAGCACTGTGTGCTATTAAATAGAACTTAATTTTAGTATTTAAAAGTAAAATTATATTTTACCACATTTTTCTGTACCATTGCAATAAATTGCTACCAGTGATTACTTGTCTTTATCACCCTTCAGTGTTGAGAGATATTCCATCAAATCATTCAATCCTTCAAATTCAGTTCTGCCTTGTGGAGGGTCATTCTTTGGTATTCTAGGAAGGGCTGAACCTATTTTATATCTAAATTCCTTGAACTAGAAACAATATGATTATTCCATATGTACTTAAAGTTAGATCATATTTACATCTTTAGCACCAGATAATTTCCATATTCCATAAAATAATAATCCACATCCAGTGAATGCATAGAAAGTGCCCCATCCAAGAGCTCGTAGAGCCAGCATTGCACCTGTTTCTCGCATTTCTAATGTCGGGACAATACCTTTGTTGAAATACCTTGGATCTGACTTTTTGGCAGTCGCTAATGTTGAGCCAAAACCAATTACAGCAGATATTCCAGCCACACTTGCCAAAAATAAGCTTGCTGTAAGTGCAGCACAAATTGATTTGTTGAAATTATGTTTTAAATAGGAAGATTACCTTTGGCGCGGAATTGTTTTCCTTCATCTCCTTGCGTAACAATATTTTCATTCATGTTAACTGTGTTTTTATTCAAAGAGCAGCAGGAAATACTCGAAGTTATTAACCTTACTTTTTGTTTTAATCATTGTTTATTTTTCCACAAACTACTCATAAATTTTATTATAAAAATGTGAATACATTTTTAATTGATTCATTTATATGAATTTGCTTTATGCTTGGGTAGAAATCGAAAGTTTTCTGGTACAGGTCCCAACAACATTTCACTGATTTTAATCCAATCAGAAGCTGAAGAACTAGCCATCAAAGTTTCTAATTCATCTCTACCTTTATAACAAGGTGGACGATCATTAATCTTCTGCGGTGGACATTCCAGCAAACCAACTGGAACATACCTATACAAGAAAGACAACCATTCTAGTAAAAACCGCCTGGTATTCTCAACGCCCTTATTGTCAGAGCCCCAATGTTCTAAGCCATAGTTAACATATTTCTTTAAAATATCAAATCTTTCTTTGCTACTAATATCCCAAATCTTTTGTTCTTTAATTTCTGTAAATATCCACGGTTTAATCAAAGCTCCACGACCAATCATCACTCCTGCTATATTAGGCGCAGTTTCTTTAGCAAACTTATAGTCCTCATAACTCAGAATATCTCCGTTTCCAAACAGAGGCATATCCCCTGCTACTTCAGCACATTGCTGAATATACTGCCAATCTGCAGAACGCGTGTATCTTTGTTCTCTAGATCTACCATGAATTGTAACTGCAGATGCTCCCCATTCTCTAAACTGTGGCACTAAATTATGCGCCACGTTTTCTTTAGAATATACGCCAGTGCGCGTTTTAATAGTAAGCGGAATTTTCATGATTTTGTCAAGGTTTCTCACGCAAAGTTCGAGAATTCGTGTGCGGTGTAATAAAGCGCAACCACCGCCTTCACGGTAAACTAAATCAATAGGACAGCCTAAGTTTAAGTCAACAAAATCCACATTACATTCATTATCTAGAAGTTGAGCACATTTTGTGAGCATATGTGGATTATTTCCACAAATCTGGACGCCGAATAAATCTTCTGTATGATGACGTTTTACTAAAGCCCATTCTCGTGTTAATCCCTGAAGAATACTCTTAGCCATTGCCATTTCACCACAAGTAATATCCACTCCAAATTCTTTACATATCCTTCTGAATGGTAGATTTCCAACTGTAGTTAGAGGAGATAAATATAACTTATCCTTGAAGTTAATCTTCTTTTTCTCCCTTTGTAGTAAAGCAATAATATCTTCATCTGTTACAACTCCTGCATTTGTTTCAAGAGGCTCTTCTTTAACTTTGTTTACCTTAGAATCAGTTGTAGTTGTTTTATTATTTCCATTTTCTTCATTCTTTCTTTTCCTAAATTTATCATGATATGCTACAAGTCTCTCACTAATAGCAAAATCATACCTCTTTTTCCCCAAAGAAAACAGCAAATCTGAACATCCTTCATTGGTATATTGTCTCTGTAGATCAAATATTTTCACCTTTTCTTCATCCTTAATATTGTTACCCTCTTGATCAAGGTGAGACATGGCATACCTACATGCAATTCCTCTACTGCAATAACCAAATGTTTCAAACACATAGCAACTGTCTCCAAGATCATTAGGTCGAACTTTCATAAACTCTGATTTTATATGTATTTTTGGACAATCAGGTCTTTTGCATAATTGTGTTACACCAGATTCAAGTGATCTTAATAAATAGATGCAGGCTTCCTTGGAATAATCAGCTTGATGAGTGTGCTTCCTGGATTTATTTTGTCCCTTAAGTTTCTTCTGACTGAATTTAGCTTTCTTCTCATCAGGTCTATCCCCGTTGCCATCTTGATCAGTATCTTCAAGTTTTCTTTTATCTCTATCGGAAACACAGTCTAGATTTAGTTCTCGCGTATGCTCCGGTAAGACAAACCTAAAAAAAACGTGAAAATGTTAGTTGCAAAGTTGCTTCACTTGTAAAGAACTTACTCAGGTTTGATTTTGCATATTCCGGATTCCGTCATTTTGTTTTGAACAGTTAAATCGTTAATGTTTTCCCCAGGTTCGTTTATTTTCATATGACCAACCTCATCCAGCTGAGTCAAGTTAATTAAACGCAGTGAACGCACGTGTTGGTGTTGAATGTGTTGCATACGTTTACATCGAGATTCAAAATATTTAACAACAATGTCTTGCTAGTACAATTATAATACAATACATTTAACAACCACTATTGTTACACATTTTATAAGTAATAAAATTTTGCCACTCCACATGCTATATGTTTTTAAAGAGTTTGTGTCTTTTATTTCATGTATTTTTTTTCCTTCGTTTCTGAATCATTCTCCCATCGGTATTCGCTGATCTTCTCTTTCATGAAGTATTAAATCTAAATTAACCGGAGAGCAACAATCACCGCTCATTCCATTCACGTGATGATGATTTAAAACAAGCCCTTTGCCATCCTCGCATAATTTCTTAAAGTCTTCATTCACAGAGAGCAAAGGCCCAAAGTATTTGACGCGAATGTTTTGCAATTTAGTGGATACAGCAATGGTGTAGCTGTAGTTTCCAACAATATTCGAAGAAACATAAAAAAATACTCGTTCATCGGGTTTGTATTGATTACCATAAACTTCCGTAGAATCATCTCTTTGATTTGTTATTCTTGCAGCTATTAATATAAAGAAAGGGCGAGAGAAAACTCTGCTTGATTGGGAAAAACGAGATGTTCTTGAATTAGCAGGACATCTAGTAAATAATTGAAAGAATAAAACTAAGATAATGTTATTTAACTATTTCGAATATTTTTACTTTTGTTCATTATTTTCTTCCTCTGCTATGCTAATTATATCTGCATCAGATGGCTCCTCTAGATGCATTAAAACAAGGCACATGTTGCAGTTTTCACCACGAAGGTCATTAAAGTTAAACTCAATGCAATTCCGAGTTTCTAATTGCGTTACCACCGCGGCAACTCTTTTATGTTCATGCTGAAAATGAGTATCTAATGAAGACACCGCAATAGTTTTTCTGCAGTCGTATTGAGGACAAATGATGGGCCTAAAAAATAAAACCAGTGTCAGCAAGTTAGTTCAAAGCGGTACCAGTTGAAGCACTACAAACTTTCTTGAGTTTGCACAAAGATTGAGCAAACTGGGTTTGTAAATCGTGGCTAAACTAATTAAGGAACTATGTTTGTCAATTGTATTATGTTGGTAGGCGCTAGGATTTGGAAACATGAATTTATTTCGTTCCAGAGCTCCCAGTTCATTCGGAAGGTACTTGTCAGGAGGCATAAAATATTCCCCGTCGCCATTTTCCGTCTCGGTTGAATCACCAGTAGGTACAATATTATAGTTGCTGCCTCCTGAAACAAAGCACAGATTTTTGGTGATCATTTCCAATGAGTGTCTACAATATAATTTTACCAGAACTGATTTTTGTGTAACAGGCTTTACATAAGTAATGTCCATGGTAGCAGGCGTACATGCCATAGAGTTGAAATTGTTTCTGACATCGGTTGCAAACGTATGGTCCGTTGCGTGGTTGTGGATTGCATAGGCTGGACAATTTATCCATGATTCAATTTCTTACCAATTTAATGATTAACGTATAGAATTTTGACAGTCGTTCCGAAAGCAATGATTTTCTTGACCATTGTGACGCATTCATCAAACTTGTTGATTCTGTTGTCATAGCATCAGTTTAAGTTCGTTTACTTGCTGATTCGGAAAGACCTGGAACTTTCAACTTATTTTTTTTTCTTTGTCCACTTCTTTGCAGTATGCAGTCTTAAGAATGGTTCCTCTTCATATTTCTTCCCTCCTTTCTTTAAGAGCTCAGCAGTTGCAGGGAAGAATTCAATAATGTGACACCAAGAATCATATTCCAGTTCTAAAATGGTGCAGTTTACGCGACATGTGAATGTATACGCCGATTGTTTTTCTTGGTTTAGACCCAAGAGACTACAGAAACAATCATCGGGACTCAACAAATAGATGTAGTTTTCAATGATGTCATCGTCATTTTCCAAGAGCACTACATTACCATGAATGAGGAAGAACATGCACCGACGGTTGTCATATTTATGGATCACCTCATATCCTCTGGGTATATCTACCAATTTAAAGAACATCCCAACTTGCCTGAGAAAATCAATATGGCAATATTGAAAGATAGGATGACGTGATAGGTATTTTCCAAAACATGAGTTTAGTACCATTTCTTTGAGGTATTTAGGAAGAGTGGGACTATCAAGGGCACGTAAACTAGTCTTATAATCACGACTAAAGACGTATTTTCCATTTTGAATAATTCTATTCTTCATGTATTGCGTGTATGAATCTGTATCTTGGAGATTCTCATTGAACATTATCGTACCCAAGAAAGGCCGCCTTGAATAAATGTCATAAATAACTCCGTAGAAGTGACAAATAATGATTAGGTTCCAAGAGAAATAAAGAAATAGAAATATACTAATTAGTAAATGTCGAAAGACTAATTTAGTTTCATTATAGAATGAATCCTCGGTGAAAACTAGTTCGGTAGCAAATCTAAGGTAGATCACAAAGGCAAGAAATTTCTTATTTGGTGGTAAAGATCTCGGACTGTCCATCTCTTGGAAATTTAAATCTGATCTATTAAAACCAATGAAAATATTCCCAGGAAGCAAATCATCTATCCACATAAAAATACAAGTTGCCAGAAATGCAACAAATACTACTTCGTACCAAATAATCACCATTAGTCTGAAGAATTTCCTATAGTTTGTTGTGTATGACTTCATTAGATGTTTGTATTCCTTGAAATTGTAGTATAATCTAAGCAGACGAAGTCCTCGTAAGATACTGTAAACGTAAGACTCAGATCTATGCACTTCTATAATAAATACAATTATATCAAATGGAATACTTGTTATTATGTCAATTGCCAGCTCCAGGTAAGTCCCTTCAAATTCAAAAATGTCTCTTGCTAGAATACACCAATAGCCATAGGAATTTTTAATCGGTCTCCAGTATTTCAATACAACAGCAACACAATGAAACAAATCCAAGATATACAGAAAAATAAGAAAGAAAGTATTAATTTCCCCAGTTGAGATTTGATAAATGTTTAGTAAGTTACCAATGTAGCAAACGAAAATCAAATGGAAAAATAAAATCCATTCGATTATGCAACGACGAATCTTCTCAAAATGTCTCAAATGTCTGTGATTAGGCAATAACTTTGCTTTGCTTTTTATAAAACAATTACCCTTATTGGCTAGCTTCATATAGTGCTCTTGGATTTTAGGAAAAAACCTAAAGATTTGAAAGAGCTGACTTGACTGTAGGCATAAACATTGTGTGTTACACTGGGCAACAGCCATTATCATTTGTCGACATTGTTCAGCCATTAGAAGATTGCCGAAAATAGAACCAGGGAGTAAAGTGGCAATGAATTGTTTATTTGGTCCAAAAATATCAACACCACCTCGAAAAAGAAAGTAGATCTTAGAGTCAATATCATGGATTGAAATAAACTTGCCAAACGTAGGACATATTTTGACAGTAGATACCAGAAACACATTTTTAAAGAAGTCAATTAGATTTCGATAATCATCAGTGAAGCTGTTAAATCGAAGGAAGGGATCCCCATAGACATGAAATAATAAATCGCGTTTTAAGCTCGTATTCATGTGGACTAAAACAGTGTCAATTTTATACTTTTCATGCCAATTCCATTGTGCATCGTAATAATCCGTCATATGTTCACGCAACTTTTTATTGAGGTTATGAGTTTTCATGAAGTGGATCAATTTGCGTAATTCTGTACTAGATTTGTCCACTGCCAAATGACACGACATGTATTCATTGAAAACTCTTCCTAGGCAAAAGGCACGCCAGAAAATGCTCAAGAACAATATCGCGCATAAACAACGTTCTACCCATGCATCATGTAAAATGACACTTGTGGTTTTACCATGATGAGATCCTATTCCTACCAAATTAGTTGTTGTCATGTAAATCAACGTAATATACAATTCCTCTCCAGTGGAATTGCCTGGACATTTCAACTTGTAGATTGTGGATTCACTACAGTAGAGTTCAAAGATAATTGTTGCAGTTGATACGATAATAATAGCCATCAAATAGAGCACACTGATAATGGAATGGAGTTGGTTTTGAGCGAACACATATCGCTTGTACCCAATAAGGCGATATAGCTGGATTGTACGCAAGGAACGAATCAAACTTCGAAATAGAGTGTAATCGCTATAGAATTGTAATGGCAGTACACTGATAACATCGATTATCATCGAGTTGTAGAAATAATGGCTTGCTGTATAGAGAGGATGTCTGACTAGGATTCCATGTTCATTGTAGTAGCACACATGAAATCGAATGTAAATATCCAGGAATCCAACAATGTCGAAGAACAAAGCGTATACTTCGATCTGCCCTTGAATATAAGATGGTAATAAGTAGACAATTACTCCAATGCAGAGACAGCTTATACGGAATTTCTCCCATGCCAGAAAAAACTTTCCTTCTGGATGAAACGTGACCCTTAGAAAGAAAAATCGAATAAAGGAGAAGAAACCTAGTTTATCAAAAGGTGGGAAGTAATTCCATGCATCAAATGAATCTTTGTACATGATACATTTGAAGAAGAAGAATGAGGTTATCTCCGGGAATCTGCTGACTTCAACAACGACCATTGGTTTACCATAAATTATGCTGAACATTTTCTTAGTGAGTTCCTCGCGGATACTGTTTAAAGTTTTCTCGAAAATTGCATTTGTTTTAGGAAATTTCTTAATGAGTTCGTTGAATTTATCATGGGAAATGGAGACTATCACACAATGGCTAAACGCCACAAAATGACGGGCGGTCGGAAGATCAAATGCAACCTCAAGGCAATTAAGATCAGCACCATTGTTCACTTTATTAATCTTGGATAATTCTATACTGCAGACTTGTCCATCAATGAGAATATAAAAGTATTTACTGATTTGTCCACGTGATAAAACAATGGCATTTTCATAAAATGTTTCGATTGTTGAGCTTGCCGCCAGTGATTGTATGAATTCAGCTGGGAGTTTCGCGAAGAACTGCGACTGATTCAAGTACTTTATCATATTTTCAGACTGAATAATTTGATCGATATAATCAGGAAATTCTACAAATCTTTCATGTCGTTTTCGCAAATTCAAGAAATTAAAATCATTGATCATTAGTGTAAGAAAGGAATGTAGGCGTAAATTCAGAGATTGATTTGATTTCCTTACAATTGCTGAATGCATGAAGCGCTTGGAAGCAGACAAGAGATTGTTAATTTGCATCGAGTTACGACGAATTAAGTGATAGCTACTTGCAATAATAGATACAAGAATAATACGTGTTACTTGAGCAGGAGTAAATTGCTCCACTGTTTGTGATAGAGCCACGTACGAAAAATGATTCTTCAAATCCTCATTAATACCAGAAAACACCGATAGATTAAACCAGAGTATGATATACAACGAAGCAATTGCAGCTAGCTGTAATAAGAACAAATGATTGACCATATTAGTTTCTAGGTAGTAATAAACAGAAAAAAGCCTCCAGAGTTTGAGTTGAGCTATGAATCTCGTATATTGAGGATAACCTAACAAATAGGCAAAACTGTGACAGATGGAAATGATATCAAACGAGAAGGTGACCTTTCTGAAACGTTCCATAAAGATAATATACATTTGTCTTGATGTGTTCATTTTAATTGGTGTCATGCACAACATAACAAATTCAACAATAATACATGCTAATCCAATGATATGTAGAAGATTATAAATAACTGGATCTGGGTCTGTTTTCTCATTGGATTGCATTACAATGAAATAGATGACTATAGACTGGATGCACACAATTTTCCAGAATAATTTTAGTATTGGGGAGTCAGGATGGAGTACCCAAGGACATGAGGATGACTTAATAAACACCAGATCATCATTCAAAGAACCACGTGGTTTGATACTGTAACAACATAGGTTAGCTTTGGTATAGATGACATCATAGAAATTATCTTGTTGGAAATTTTGAAACAGAAAGATATTCTTCATGTTGTGATCATTTGGATTCTCAGCTGTTGTGCTCATTAATCGATGAAGTTGTTGTTTCAACCAGGTGATTGTCTTGTTAATAGCTTGTGGTTCATTTTGTTCTTTGATGGTTTTCAATAATATGGCTTGGTCGAATTTAAGATTTAAAAATTTTAAACATTGCCGATATGCATGAGGGAAATCACGCGCTAAATTACAGAAATCTTTTGTGCTTAATTCATAGATTTCACACAAAGATCCCGTGCGAAGATTAGCATTGGATCTGTATGGTCTCAGGAGGACTGCGGATCCTACACAGGTTCCTGCCGTGAGCTTCAAGATAGGAGACTGTCCATCTTCACTGGATAGAAGATGGACTTCCCCAGATGCAATGTAAAACATCGACAATTTACGCATGGGAAATTGGTATAAATAAATATCCTGCATGTACATTGTAGGTTTGACCAATTGAGCTAAATAACGTAGAACATGGTAATCCAGGTTTCTCAACATTGGACAATGTTGGAATGTATATAAATATCTATCTTGATTCATAGATTGATATGTTGTAGTACAACACACTCTTTCAGCAATTGCAACTTGCAGAAACATGAAATTCGCACGGGTTTCCCATTTTCTATGAAGGTATTGCAGGACTCTAACACAGTTATCTTCACTAATTCCATACCGGGAAGCCAGTACTGTATGAAAGGCACTGACATGTGTAATGTAGGAGTATTTAGCTTCATTGTAAGAATTATATGTAAACATAAGCAGACACATTCCTGGGATATAGATCCCGAAATTCATCAAATACTCAGTGATAGTCACAAACAAATCTGAACGAAGAACACTGGTTGAGTACTCCTCAAATGCCTCTTTCAATTCATACCAATTAAAATGTAAATACCAAACATCCCCAGTAATATTGTTAATTGTGCAAATAATGCATACACAACTGACTCTCCAACACAGTGCCAAGATAAATAAATCCATGACACGATGTCGCATTGACGTTTCCAGTTGAAACGTTACATGAATACTTTCATAGACTAAGCGGATCAGTGACAGAGTTGGCTTTATCTTAACGAAACACCCAACATAAGTATTCCGTTTCCACTCAGGTTTAAGAATGTACTCCAAAGGGAATACTGCAATTAGATCTATGATATATATCCAGACAGGTTTGAATATTGGATTGGGTGTCACAATATGTGCATCGGCCACGTGCTGCATTGTGAAGCTCATCACGAAATCAATGAAGTAGATTGTGTATAGAATTACTGTAAATGTGTAAAGAATTCACCCAAACATAACTCAACTAAAAGTGCTACAGAAAAGTACTTACGTAATAATCCAGCGCGGTAATCCAGCAGATTCGTAATATCAGGTTTCTCAACTGATAGTAACAAAATATGTGCAACTATAATACATCTTACTAGATGATACCATAGAGGGTCAGCAGTGAATGCACATTTCTGTTGGTAAGCAGTAGGACGTTCGATGTCATCCACGTATGTCACATGCGGATCATAATTGACTTTCTGAAGATGAAGTAGTTGTATTTTGAGGATTTTCTCCTGGCTTAAATAAGATCTTGTTGCTTTTATTAGCGAGTCCATGTACAAAGACATTGATCTTTGTTTTAAACGTGAATGGTATTTTAGAACGCTACCGAATGAAGGCCGTGAACGGGTTTTCTCTTCATTTGTCTCTAGAGACTTGCGAAAATCCGCGATTTCTGAAGCTATGATGGTTTCGCTTATTCGATCGGGATGTAAGACGGAAATATCAGCGAGTTTGGCTTCGATTTCTACCTCAAGTCTGGATTTACTTCTGCCGGAGGTATCTTTGGAATTGATAGTGGCGGTCATTTTATAATGATATAATAGAATCGGGAAATTGGGAATAGTAAAATTCAATTATTTACAATTGACAGTATAGGTTGACTGATAAATCACTAGAAAATAATAATAATTGAATGTTAGGAGACCAGCAAAATTAAATATTTATTAATTAAATATCAACGCAATAAATTAACCGTACATATATAATTATAATATTTATCAATATAATTAGTAACTTCCAGTAAATGAAAGTGCTTCAGCTAAATTATTTCTGGTAGCATCAACTTGTTCCTTTTTATTCTTAACACTCGGACTTCTCAAATTAAATCTAGTGCGTTGTACTGCTTGTTTATCGTTGTTATTATTTTGTTTCTCACTATCAAAAGTAGTAATTTGTGCTCCTTGTGCTTTTTCATTCTGCAGTGCCAACTGAGCTGAAGCTAGTTCATCCGCCAAAGCTTGGTCAACATCAACCGGAATAGGCTTAACATCAGCAAGTCTCTTAGTCGTTTCAATTGTAGCCCTATAACAAATCAAAACAACTGCAACCACATTCTACATTCTTTCAACTCAACATTTCCTACCTGTATCCTTTACTATCAGCAGTATACCTCACATGATGTGCACTACCATCAGGTGTAACATAACCATAGCTACCAACTACCGTACCATTAGCAAGCCGTTCCTCATGTCGGAAGTGAACATCATCTGTATCTGGATTTTGTACATCGTAACCAAACGCGTAGGTATCAGGTTCTTGTAGGTTACGTTCGTTGTACTGATTCCATTCAACTATGGAGAGTCTTGGACTTTTGACATATTGTGGCTTGTAAGAAGAGAATGACGCAAATGTTGATGGTACTGGATTTGCTATTGTGAGTTCATAACTTATGCTTAGAATGACCTGCAACGATTTATTCGTATTTTATTATATTTTATGCTAAGATCAAATATCAGATAAGCATCGAATTAAGTTGTTTCTGATCTTTTGGTGCAGATCGAGGTTGGAAACAAAATTTGTAGTGTACTGCGTGACGCCCTTGTTTCACAGGTGTTACATGAAGAAATTGCTTGCTGTGTAGGTTGATTGAGGAATTTTTATTTAGCAGCTGGAAATTAGACCAGCAGAGCGAAATGTTTGTAAATAGCAAAGGTAGGCAAAGGAGGCAGGTATAACAAATATGCTTGTAGAACTAATTGTTTTTGTTTATAAGCTGTTATTAGAATTAATCAGTTCAGTTTTGTTTTAGGCGTTGAAATATGTTGCAAAGTCAGAAAGGAACTTAATTCGGTTAGAATTACATAATTTAATTCATTATTAAATATCTAAGGCAATATTGATTTTTAATGGTTTCATTATATTTTATTCAACCTGAAAAAAATGTGTTCAAATTAACCTAAAACAATCAGCAAATAGACTTAAATATTTAACTTCAATAATAATAATAATATATTTTGTACACATACAATCGATTAACATCAATATGAAACGTGTTAAATTCATTTATTCAATAAATATCACTTGAGTAATTTAGAAAGTGTCTTTAGTTTAATTTATATAAAATTTGATGATTTACATGTTACTAAATACCTAAAAATATTGCTTTAATGATTTTATCAAATTTAATTTTGTTACAGCTTGAGAAAAAATGTCTGTAAATTAAGATTTGGCTCAAAATAATTAATAAATTGACTTGAAATATTCTTCTTTACTTGAACAAGAAAAAAACGTTAGAAATTTAAAATAAGTATAAATTAAAACCACTTATTGTCATTTAACTTCAACTAAATGGAATAAACATCCATCACGCTAAGTCGAGTGCAAAGTGATTGTTGCTATTATATTCATTGCATTTATTAACATTAATAAATAAGCAACCTGCTGTATTTAAACATTGAGCGGCGTCTTTATAGACCTCAGATGAATACAAAATATAGATAATCATCTTGTGAAGGCAGAAGGAAATGTATTCATAGTTAAAATAAATTAAGCTGAATTTTTTTTTCCAGTAATTAGGATTATGTAGGTAATAATAATATTGTATGTTCCAAGCTGGCAAAATTAGTAAAGTAAATGTGGGTATTAGTAAACAGTTATACAGTAAAAGGAAATTATTTTTTATGTTTAATTAGTATGAAAATTATAAAATATGATTCTCATATTTGTTGGAAATATAGAAACTTGAATTGCTTTGCTTCTTTACTTTTTTAATTGTTTCTAGTTTAACTGACATACCATGTATATACGAACTGCACGATTGTAACACATTTTTCCCCTTTTACTTGTTGCTATTGAAAACTGTGGTAAAGTCAATACAGCACAATGAAATTAAATTTATCTTCTGCACCGTTCACCACTGCTCTTGAACTTGAAGCGATTAAAAAGCAAAGAGCAAAACTCAGTCGCACCTCATCCTCTTAAAATATATATACGCACGGAAATATCAGGATGTCGTTGTGCAGACAACAGTCAACCTCCTACTCCTTGCCCAAAAATCGATTTTCATCCAATAGGATCATAATGGTGGTGGTGGTGGTAAAGCGGTCATTAACTTGTCAGAAAATTCCACTATTCCACTTCAACTCAACAACGTACTAATTTCATTTAATCTTAAAGTCTAAACGTAGGTAATTAATGTATTCAATTAATTTGCTATAGTTTTAGTACAAAATCACTAAATTTTTATGTTAATTATGAAGGATCGTCAAATTGAAAAACTAACCAGTCTATAAACGAAACACTTAAATTGTTGAGAGTTGCGGTCGATATTAATTTGGTAATTTTGTAATTAACTTAATAAAAACACCTACACCATTTGAACAAAAGTTCACTAGACTCTAGAAACTATTTTCTCAAGACGATCATAAAATCTTCCAGCTCGTTAATATCTCTAACAACAAAGTTTTTGCAGTGACACATACGTGTGGTTGTAATTGCTGTAATTATATTCCAATTATCTGTCTGGTTAATATAAACTAGTTAAAAACTTGTAATGTTTTAATGAGGTTTTAAGTAGGAACAGTTTATTGAGTTGTTAATATTTAATTGAACCCACACATGTCTTCTGCGTTAATTGTTTTTCGAACACATTGAACGCTTTATAGATTTTTGAACTTTTAATAGTTGTAAAAGCAAAACATAAATTATGCTAATTAATAGCAAATTAACACAAGCCATAATCTATTAAAAATGTTTTAATAAATTAACATTGACAGTATCGTTGAGTGTGCTCACGAAGTGTTTAATATTCATTATGTAGAAGAAACTTAACTATACTTAACCATATAAAAACAAACAAAATATTAAATATGCCTCATACTGAAGAAGGCAAAAAACTTAACGTATCACAAATCAATCAGTGTCATAGTAAAGGTTCATCTATATAATGAAAATTGACATTGATAAAATCTTTCTTTGTCAATTGTGTAGGCAAATTAATTTATGACTTTATTTAATTTTCGATTGACATTTTTCCACATTTAACCAACAATGACACTAGCCTAGCTGTGAGATCATCAACTTTTGATTAGTAAGTCAAATCAATCGTATTAGTGTGCAAATGGTATTGTTGAGAATTTTTATTACTTTAATAAAAAACATAAACTTGATATAGACACAGTTAGTGTATGAATTCTCACTGAAATCATCAAAATTATGCAGAAGTCTATCAAATAAACTGTCAAAACACTTCTTGCCATAAATCGTATTTTACGACAATTTCGACTATTTTTAATGCGTAACTAACATTATAACGAGTTAACTATTGTAACTTAATAGTCTGTTAACAATAAGACAGAAATATTCAATGCATAGAAAATGTTAATGCTGACGAATTGTTAACGATCGAAGTGTTCACAATCATTAAATTAAGACTGTTATCAGAAGGTTAATGTGTCTCATCTTTGTTCTAACAAAATACCTACATAAAGTTTTGTTTTTCTAAACGTTTTCGATATTTCGGCAAAATTTATTAGCGCATTGACCGCAGCGCAATCGATAATAACTCACGTATTGCAAATTTAATTAAATCCTGTTAACATACTATTGGTGGAACAATGTATATAGTTAATTGATGTATGTTTTAATTAATTAAATATTGAATAAACAAGCGGTAAAATGTTTAGGAATGAGAAATAATATTAAATATGTTTGAAGGCATTACAATTGTTGAATTATATGCTCTGCTAAACAAAAAGTACAGTTAATTCTATTATTTTTGTCGCGGCTTGGCTGGTAGTTGGTGTCAGCAAGTGATAATGTCTTAATAGACATGCATTTGGAACACATTGGGATAGGCAGAGTCAAAATTTGTTCAATCAATCACCTCTAATATTTGTCTAATAGAGTTTAAGAAGAGAAAAGACTGTTAAAAGTATAATATGTGAACTGCATGAACCAGTAGTTCTTCTGGGCGTGAGGAGGTTGCGACCGTGGATCTTGGTTTAGGGTGAAATCGCAATAATTTTAATTTGTTTATTTATGACTGATGCAATTTGTAAATGTAAATGTAAATGCAATTATTTAATTCTTACCTCAGTTATTTATTGCTGATAAATCAAAAAATCATAGTATATACTTAGTACCAACAGTTTATATTTTAATTCATTAAATAATACAATGCACACGCACTATAAAGTGTTTCAATCTCTTAGAAAGTGAGAAACCCAATTATTCTATCAAAAATTATGACTTAAAATTTCAATGCGATTCGTAATATTTAAGTACTAGAGTAGAGTAAGTATTAGATGTTTTTAAACTATTTATCAGGAAGTAGGTTTAATTATATGTGCAAACTAACTCTTACCTTTTATATTTACATTGATTTATTGCTGAAATAACTCTTCGCTTAACGGATTAATGCGTTTTATTGGCTGCCTAGGTTAATTTCTTTATGGTGAAAATCGCTTAACTGTAAATTAACGCGAACAAATAAAATAAGCTAAGAAATTAATTCTCAACATAAAATCATTGAAAAAGCTTCTTGAATGTATCGAAATAAAACGTTTCCTTTGATTTTCTTTTAACGCTTCAATTCTAAACAAAATAAATAATTTCTTAGTTTATAGGAGCAAGTATTAAATTGAATTTGAATAATGTGGTAATGATAAATTAATGATTTTAAATTCATTCATTGCCATTACTCGATTCGAGTATAAGAGAAACCATGTTGAGGGTATCAAAGGACACCCAACATGAAAGGCTGCG
>JAODIE010000005.1:2870872-2997172 GCA_027575565.1 Diploeciton nevermanni
TATATTATACCGATTAAAACCGTTTAGATGCCTGAAATACATTTTGACATTATCCTGATAATTAGAATATCTGTTATTTATTTTTAAGGTTTCAGTCAAATAGTTTATAACTGGTTGGCAGATGACAGGAAGTTAATTAATTACTTCTTATCTTCTAGTAACATACATAATTAATTCTTCGTGCAGGTGTTACTGTTGTAGTTAATTACATTATCAAAGTTGCACATGCACATGCGCCAAATTGATTATTTACCTGGCACATATTTCATGAATGTTTATTATCCATTCATCTAGTGGCTAGATAATTATTGAAGGTTGCGGATAATTTGATTAGTTAACACGTAAATATTTAGTTCTGCATACTTATTTTCCAAACTACATGGTAAACTGGGAAATACCTATTTTAAAGACTTGCAACTGTTTATGGAGATCGTCATGACTTCCAACTTGCATGCAAAATGCAATTGAAACGTCGATTCGGTTACTGCTGGTCATCAATTTTTAACAACTTCCAAGTAGCCGTTCACGTTATTCAGACAACTTGGCGTTGAAGTGCTTGAACAGTCGCATCTGCTTAATAAATTTCTCGGAGCAACTTCTGCTCTGAAACCCCTGTTTGTACATTGAGCTCAAGTCAATATTATGGTATGAAAAATTTACGTTTGAATAGCATCTACATAAATTATTTTCCATTATTTTTATGTCATACACTCCCGGCTGTAAGCAAATCGAAAAATAAACCGATAAAGTATTGTACAGAACAAACATCTCCATACATAGTGTATTTCTAACAATTAAAATTAGCAATTAAGATTAATTGCTTTTACAGTACGAATTTAGTTGGAATGAACTCTATGTATGCACTAGTCTTCTGTTAGCAGTAATTGAAATAATCTGAGACATGATGAATTGTTAGCTCTAATTATGCACATTCTCTAATATGAGATGAATGTTACTTTCAGCAAGTTGTTGTGCCACGAAAGTTTCGCACCTTGAAGCAGACGATTCCGGACACCCAAAATTGTAATTTGTTTACAAAGCAGTGTGTACTGACGTACTCGAACGACTGGAACGTCGTTCACTACAAATACAATGGCTATTCTGGGAGTTATGTCGATCTTCCCAACGTGAAGGCTTTGGACCCTCTTCACGAAGACCACTTCGAGATAGATCTCGAGGCGGACAGCCACTGCGATGTCAAGAAGCCGGCTGATTGCATCACCAAGGAAGGATATCTAATGAGAGGACCTGAGATTGGATCTGAAAGGATGTTTGCACATATTGGATCTAAAAGTTTCAAGCGGAGGTATTGTTATCTCCGGCAGGAGGTTGATGGCACCTATATGCTGGAAATTTATAAAGATGAGAAGAAAGGCGAGGCTAAAGTAACAATAGTGATGGATTTCTGCAAAGATGTTGTGAAAAATGTACGCAAAGGAAAGTTCTGCTTTGATTTACTCATGACTGGTGGACATAAAGGATATGTTCTTGCGGCGGAAAACGAAGTAGATTATAATGATTGGTTGACGAAGCTCAGTTCTGTTATTCAACAGAATATTCAAGAAGAAAAACGTGCTGCGTCGCTAGAGCGAGGTAATTTTCTGGCTTATGTTTTGTTAACGTGTTTGCCATGTTTATTATTCTGCAGATCGTTCTTCTCCACCGCCTCCCAGTCATCCAATATCCAGCTATGGAACTCTCAAAGGGTTGGAACACAGCATGAATCCACAATTGATTCGCTACGCGCGCGAAACAGATCTCTCTATTGCACACGCTCGAAAAGCAAATCGCCGGAAGTTACTCCTGCTTTATCCACAAATCCATTCCAACTTAAAATCGCAGACGTCTAGTCACGATACGGTGGAGCCTTACAAAGAAACTTTCGGGCAACGCGTTTTTATTCGCTGCGACTCACTGCGCTTCAAGTTACAAACGATGCTCGACGAGGGGCAAGCGAGTCAGTGTCAAGTTGAACCGTACTATACTACTTTATGTTTATATGATGCTCGTAACGGGGTGAAATTAACGGAGAATTTTCATTTCGACCTGAATGACGCGAATGCACGCGGCTTGATTCTCAACGGCGTCAATTCATCCTCCATTACGGAGTTAGAACTCCCTGAAAAGCTGCACGAATGGATTTTATATCCACGTCAGGCGCTTTTTAGCGTCACCAATCCGCATTGTGATATTTTTCTCGTCGTACGCATTGATAAGGTGCTACAAGGCGGCGTTTGTCAAGCTTCCGAACCCTACATCAAGCCTTCCAAAGATCCGAAGAGCGCTGGCAAAGTGCTGAAGACGATCATTTCATGTTGCCATCGATTGGTCAAATACCGAATGCCTTTTGCCTGGGCGGCCAAGCCCTTATACAGGTTGTATAGTAACGAATTAGATACTTCCAGTGATTTTCCTGCCGTATACAGGCAGGAGAGTAATAAGATGGCTGATGAGGAGCTGCTGAAGTTGCTCTCCGAATATCGCAAGCCCGACAAATTTAGTAAACTTACTGTGATACCTGGACACTTGAAAGTTATTATTGAACCGGTAACGGAATTACCAAACAGTAAGTCTCGCTCTTCAAGTTGTCAATCTTCAATTGATTTGGGGTTTAAAAGTACTAATAGTACTATAAATGACATTGTTTTTTCTGCTGTAGATTGTTTGAACACATCCTTAACACCAATTAAACCGTTCCCGATACCTCCAAAAGTTGAGCCAACTTTGGAAGTCACCGAGTTTGAGAGGAAGCCCGATGAAAACACCGAAGTTGCTATTCATCCGTATACGACTTACGTGAATCACTTGTATGTTTATCCACTTGTACTGCACTTTGACACTCAGAAGATGTTCACACGAGCGCGCAACATTGCCTGCATTGTGGAACTACGCGATTCGGACGCAGAAGATGCCAAAGGGCTTCAAGTAAGTTTAATTTAATGAGTGCTTATAATAAGTGATTTTATTTATTGATTCCAACTTTTATTAGTGCATATATAGTCGGCCAGGACATGCACCTCTTGTCTCTCAAGCTACCTGTTCAGTTTTGCATCACAATACTACACCAAGTTGGTACGAAGAAATCAAAATTTGTCTTCCAATTTATCTACAAGACAAGCACCACCTGTTATTTACCTTCTATCATGTCTCTTGTGATGTTAATAAGAAACGTGAGACGATTGAGAGTAATGTCGGGTATGCATGGCTTCCTTTGTTGCAAAAAGGCAGGCTATGTATGGAATCCGAGACGATTTCACAAACAATATCGCAGACTATTGCTGTTGCTAGTCATTTACCAGCAGGATATCTTAGCATTCAACCATTTGGACTCAACAAAGGGGTAGGAAATTGTTATTTAATTTGTTATTTGCATTTAAAACAATTTCATACGTTACCAGCAGAATTCCGGCCCCGATATAACGTGGATTGATGCTCAAAGACCAATTTTTACGGTTTCTTTAAACCTCGTTTCGAGTGTTAATACGAGGGACAAACACCTCTTCAATCTCTTTTTGCACGCCGAGAAATTACTTGACATTAAACCGACCAATATTCCGTCTGATACTGAAACTTGTAAAATTTTGAAAGCCTTACATGCCATTGATGCCACTGCGCTAGTTGCTTATTTGCCAACACTTTTTAACCAACTTTTTGTTTTGCTCATCCGCACAACAAGTGAAGAAGTGGGTCTCAACATTATTCGTCTTCTGATTAACTTAGTTATGATGGTGATACATACAGCACGCAGAAAGGAAGTGTTGCACACATATGTGAAACACGTGTTTGTCACCCCAGAAGGGAAGAAGAACCAAACAGTGCATGAAGAGATCTGCAAGTATTTACCGGTGATCCTTCAGCCTAGTAACACAGATTTTCTGGTGGTGGATTACTTTATGCAGCATTCAAACTTCTTCTTGTTTGAAATTATTACTAAAAGTATGGCGCAACATTTACTGCGAAGTGGGAGGGTTAAAATGCATCGGAATGAGCGTTTTCCATTAGAATTTCTCAAGCAAATTGAAGAACTGGGCACAGTTTTGGTGGAATACATTTTTGAGAAAAATAAAGAACATGCGTATGAAGTAGCTGCCCTAAATTTGAGCTTTGCACAATTTCTAAAGGTAAATTTCATGAACTTTCATACTTTAAAAGTATTTTTCGTTTTATGCTTTTAGAAATGTTTATCTCTAATGGACCGTGGATTTTCTTTCAAAGTAATTAATACATATATAAGTAAATTCCAACCTGGAGATCGAGCTCTGCAAGAACTGAAATATGCATTTTTGGCTGTTATTTGCAGTCATGAACACTACATCGCATTTAATCTTCCAATTTCTCATACGAGCATAAGCCCGAAAGGAAGGTCTCCAGACTTTATGCAGGAATATTGTCTCTCTCAAGAATTCTGCAAGCATCATTTTATTGTTTCGCTATTACTACAGGAAATTAAGACTTCTTTAAATGAATTATCTCATACGAGGAAGTTGGCATTAAGTTCACTGAGAGACTTGATTGCTAAACATGAATTGGACGATCGATACCAAACCAAAGGCCAAATGTCTCGTATAGCTTTAATTTATGTGCCTTGGCTGAATATAGTCTTGGACAATATGTATCGACTGATTTCGGATGAGAAAATCGAAGAGTGCAGCAATGCTGGCAATCGAATCTCGTCTTCTAGTAGTTATTTATTTAAAAGTTCCGTAAGCGACACTCCCAGTCGTCATCGATATACTTTGCATTTTTCTGATAGTCCAATGTACATTAGAAATTCAGCCTTCTTTGATGCTATTGCTGGGCAATGTAAGTTAATCAGGATTAAAGTTTAATGGCTTTAATTGAAATATTTTAATATTATAGCTATTATGAATGGTCACAGCTCAATGAGCCTTGAATCCAACTTGTCAACGCTCTCTGGGGGTGCAGATAATGCATCTATCATTTCTCAGGAAACGACCGTTGTGCGTGAAGATCAATCCAACTGCAAGAAGCACGCACGAGCTGTGAGTGTGACACAATCAGGACATATTCCTCGCTTCGACAAGTTACAATCACAGGAAGTAAAAGAAGTTCTCTTGGTGTTTCTGTTCGTAGTCAAGTACCTTAGTGAAAATCAGACAATTTCTTGGTGGCAGAAATCGTTGGATGCCGACGTTGTCAACTTTTTCACAACGTTAGAGATTGCCTTGCACACATTTAAATACGTTGGTAAGCGTAATATTAATCTTCTGCCAACACCACGGCACGAATTTAAGCCAAAGGTGGCAAAAGCGCATACCTTGCCAGCTCGGATGAACCCAGCCGAGATTAACAATCATGAAAATACAGGGACTCTTGTGATACATACAAGGGAAACAAGAGAAAATTTGGTTCCATCTGAAAGTGAAGAGCATAGAAATAATCAGGCTATTTTAGAACAAAGTTTAGCGAATGAGACCGGTCTGATAATTCTGGACTTGATGGGATTATATTTCCAACATTTTCGAACCAATTTACTACAGTCTGATGGCAATAATGCAATTATGAGGAAAATTTTTGATATTTACATGACTTTCTTAGAATTGGGACAGGGGGAAACGTTGTACAAACATGTTTTTGCTTCCCTGCGTTCCTTCATCAACAATTATTCGGCGATATTATTTCAAGGTAGGGTATAATACACATTGTGGCATTTTGTTGATTGACACATAATTTTTTGAGCTCATAATTCACATAATTGATTAATTTTTACATTGGCACATTTGTGTGCTACTGTCTTATTGTTGCCTATTACATAAACAATTCTTAATTAGGTAATGCGATACTCTGCGGCCGCTTATGTTATGAATTGCTGCGAAGCTGTAACAGTCGTCTGGCATCAGTTCGTCAGGAATCTTGTGCAGTTTTGTATCTTCTAATGCGCTCAAACTTTGAATTTACTGGAAGGAAAGCTTTGACGCGTGTGCATCTTCAAGTCATTATATCGGTATCACAGATTTTGGGGAACGTCATTGGTCTGAACAACTCTAGATTTCAAGAAAGTTTATCAATTGTCAACAGCTATGCAACTAGTGACAAAGCAATGAAAGGAACTGGATTTCCGATGGAAGTTAAAGATCTGACAAAGCGGATAAGAACAGTATTGATGGCCACGGTTCAGATGAAAGAACATCATAACGATCCTGAAATGTTGGTGGATTTGCAGCACTCTTTGGCAAATTCTTATGCATCTACACCGGAACTCAGACATACATGGTTGGAAAATATGACAAGAAATCACGTCAGAGATAATAACTTTTCGGAAGCTGCTTGTTGCCAATTGCACATTGCGGCTTTGATGGCTGAGTATTTGAAGTTGAAGAAGATTCAAAGCTGGGGAGCAGAGGTTTTCGATAAAATTTCTTCGAATATTAGCAGAGATGAAAGAGGCTTAAAACTGGATATTGGTGTACAAGATGTGCAATATTCAGAATACACTTTATTAGAAAAGTTAGAGACTTGCATTGAGTATATTGATCGATCTGAGAGGTATGAACTATTAGGTGAATTGTACAGACTGATTATTCCGATGTATGAGAAAAAAAGGAGTTACCAAAAGTTGCAAGAGTGCTACAGTAACTTGTCATTGAATTATGGCAAAGTAATTGATACAATTCAATCATGTAAACGACTACTTGGTAGATTTTACCGGGTTGGTTTGTATGGTCCAGCGTTCTTTGAAGATGACCATGGATCTGAGTATATTTACAAAGAGCCTAAAGTAACTGCATTGAGTGAGATCTCAGAAAGGTTGCACAAGCAGTATTGTCTTAAATTTGGACAAGAATCAGTTAAAATGATTCAAGATTCGATTCCAGTAAGTTTATTTTCGCATTTATCAAAACAAAGCTTTATAGTAAGTAATATTGTTTTAGATTGATCCAAATCAATTAGATTCAAAGTTTGCTTACATTCAAGTAACACACGTGATTCCTTACTTTGAAAAGTGTGAGCTAGAAGATCGTCAAACTGAATTTGAGCAAAATCATGACATTAATTGTTTTATGTTTGAAACGCCGTTTACTAAAGAAGGTAAAGCGCGTGGTAATCCTGAAGAACAATGGAAAAGAAGAACAATGGTTACAAGTATGTTTGTAAATTGAAACTTTTGGTCACACGATATTAAACTTTTCCACTGTTGCAGCTGAATATTCTTTCCCTTATGTTACTAAAAGAATCAAAGTTGTTAGCAAACGATCAATTGAACTATCCCCAATTGAAGTGGCTATTGATGAAATGCAGCATCGTGTTAATGAATTGGAAGATGTTGTGTTTTCTAAGCATGCTGATGCAAAACGATTACAACTAATACTACAGGGCAGCGTTTATGTTCAAGTAAATGCTGGTCCATTAACTTATGCCAGCGTTTTCCTAGATCCTGCACTGATTCCCATGTATCCCGACGATAAAGTGGAAGAACTGAAAGATATTTACAGGTTGGCTATAAGTGATATAATTTAGTATTTTTTCGCTTATCGTTGTTTATTTTGCAGAGAATTCATTAAAATATGTTATTCAGCACTCCAACTGAACAGTAAAATAATTTCCCACGATCAACGCGAGTATCAGGAAGTTCTCCGCAACAACTATAAAAAAATGTGCGCGGAATTGTCTCAACTTTTTGGAGAGGCTTTGTGGCCACATGACGAGACCGGTAGTTTCAAACGAAACAGTATGTTCAGTCCCGTTAGTGGCGCGTCTCTTAACTCCAGCACAGCATGAGACTGTATGTTCAAGATATACGTAATGAGCGTACCGATTTGTAAATTTGAGTAATTGAATACTTTATATTTTATCGATGTTGAATTTTTTTTTTGAATTTATTGCGGTGAAGTTATGACGGTTAATGATCTGTAACTATACTGGAAAGGTCGGCATTTTCCATAACTATGTACTTAGTGTAAATCTTTTTTCTAAACCTTTGATATAATTGTCGGTTGTCAAAGTATTGTGAAGCATTAATACCAAATCTACAGTGGTAATTTCTATATACATGTTTTTGAGGAGCACATTAACCATGACACTCGCGAGAAAAGCCTTATATAATGGTTTTTTGATAGACACTTCTGGAAAGACTGCTCCGAATCAAAATATTGTGTATCATCTCGAGATGAGTAAATTCTTCTTATACACCACCACGAATAGAATCCAACATTTTTATAACCTTTATACACGTTGATCGCAGTGAGCTCAATTTTCTGGTAGACCTTGAAGGTATTATGTGGGAATTGCATCGCTCAGTTAATCTATAGTCGGATATCTGGTACAAACTTGAAATGTAGGCCAATTAATTCGTGCATTTCTTAGAATAGCGGAACTAAAGTAATCAATTTGTAGTAAATTATATTAGCGAATGTATTTCGTGCACTCTGTAGACGCGCAATGCTTTCTAGAACGATTTGCATTTTTTATATTTCGATTTTGGGCTGTGAACATGAATGATTTTGCATTTGGTTATTTACTTCGGACTTTTTTCTTTTACTTTGACAATTTGAGATGATGTTTGTATTTTGCCATGCCTTAGTTATTCTTTACGGGAAATTATATATTTTTTTATTTGTGGACGTTTGGAAGGGAAAGATATTAATGCCAATGTTATATTTATAATAATTACAATGCTTGTTGTAGTATTCGTTTATTTATTAAAATGTATAATGTACGTGTTGATTGGATGCAATAAATGTTAATGTATTGAATTAGGAACACATGGGGTGTATGAAGAGCGACCAAATTTTGACTACAAATCGGCATTTTGTTAGAGAAATATATATAAATCAGCTCCGCCTTGACTTTGTTTTGCTGAAAGATGGCTTTTGTTAGACTTTTGTTCTATATTGCTGTAGTTTGATATGTAAATTATGACTTACTTTTCTAAAATTGTACGGTGGTTATTTAACAAACCGAATATTAAAACTGAACGTATACCCGTTCCAACGCAAAAGTTCAACGGCCCAATATTATCAGATACAAGAGAGAGAAAGATGTATCAAGGTGAGAGCATAGAATTGTAATATTTTATTAGTTGGGCATACTTTTGCAGGTACACCTACTAGAAATTACGATACGCCGAATGTAACCATACGGTCTTATAACGAATTAATGTCCGACAACATAAAGGTATCTCGGAGGGACAGTTTGGATGACTCTGGTTATGCTGTGAACCAGCAAGACGATAATGAACGGAATATTGAGTTCTACAGTGACCATGCGTCTACCTCGCATTTATCCGATTCAGGGGATCCTCTGCTTTTGTTTTTCCCCTCCTCGGAAAATCAGACAAGTAGTCTTGATTGTATTATAGAAAAGATTAACGATGTTTGGCAGAGGTCTCGTTTTGTGGATTATTCCTTATCGGTAGACGATTTAGCTACTATGCAGGAAGGCATGACGTCGGCAAAAGATGAACTTCTGCCTTCCGTTGTGGAAGACTTAACGGGAAAAGTCGAGGATAGAATAAGTAATTTAAAACAGGCACGTGACAAAAGTAGGAAAAGAATTAATCCATTTGCATACACTGATAAAAGCTCTCTTGGTGTAGGGGATATTGGTAAGAGTTTAAGATTAAGTCCGTCAAAGCAAAAGATAGTGAGAAAGGAGACAATTAAACATATTGAATACAATTCTGGTTTGGAGTGTACATCTTTTCCAATGTGTGCTCAAAAGAATTTGAATTGGGAGGTCTTAATTGGCGATAATATAGTTAATATTGCTTAAATATTTTTGATCTAGATGGCATGAGAACGCATGTATTTTATTTTTGAAATAAATGCGGTTGTTTATTTAATGTCATATGTAATTTATTCATGCCAAGTATTATCAATTTATAATTTTACAAATATTATATTTGCGCAATGGTAAAGAAATTTCGGCCAGCCTGCCTTAAGGACTGGGACAATTGTTCCATAATGAGCGTGTTACCCTTACTGCTTGATATGGAAGTGAATAACGGCGAATACAAAGTAACTTTGCTATCGTATGTTCTTATTTATTGTTTATAATTTTCTAACATTGTAGATAAGTCCTCCGAATTTTATGAAAGAAATGCTTTTGTCCACGGAAGAACGCTATGAGAAACTGATTCATCCAACCCGGAGTGCTTCTTGCATCAGTGGTAATCTGAAATCATTCAAAGTTGTACCTGATATTGTTGTCTTTCAAAACTTCACACGTGGCGAAGTATATTTAGTGCAACTGCACCTTATGAATATCCAAGATACATCAAAAACACTACGAATTGACATGAAACCATCATCATACTTTTCACTTAAATATCCTGCCGATTACGTAGGATCAAAAGTTGCACCAGGATTAAAGTTTTCTTTTGAAATCTGCTTCTCAGCAGACATCTTACAAGACTATAAACATAAAGTTACATTTGTAACAAGTAGTGAAACGTTCGATGTGCCTATAATTGCATTGGGACCACGTCCTCTGTTAGATTTTCCGGATAAAATTATACTTCCCACAACAACAATTAAAACATCAACAGAAAGGACCATTATTGTAAAGAATATCGGAGAAGTATGGGTATCATTTATGTTGGAAGCGAGTGAGAGATTTGAGGTGAAAAATAATAGGGAAGTTCTTAAACCTGAAGAATGCTGCACGGTTACCGTGTTTTACCATCCCAAAGCAGTGGGACTGATTCAAGGGGAATTAAAAGTGATGTATGAAACTGGCGAGATTTTGTTCATTAGGTTGGAAGGTAAGGCAGAGGAAGCAGATATGCATCTGTCTTTGAAGAAAGTTAGTTTTGTCGATTGTGGGTTGGGGTTGTCGCAAGAACGTACTGTTACCTTAGAAAACAAAAGTGATTTTGTACTGGACTACAGATGGATATCCCATGAATGTTCTGCTTGCCGAGCAAGAATTAAGTCGGCCATAAAAGAACGATTTGAAGATCTTATGGAGTACGAACTCAACAGAGACAATGCGCTTGAATATCATGATATTGTTGATTCGGAAATGAATCGAGAAATTTACAAAAGAATTCTAGAGGAACAGAAGAAAGAGTGCGATATGACGGATGAACCATTATATTCAAGCCGAAATTTCGAAATAGAACCAAAGGTAAGCCATATTTGCCAGAATTAACTTACACTAATATATTTTTTTGCACTTTAGTTTGGCCAACTTTGGCCGAAGAATAAAATCAACTTCAGTGTTTTCTACGTCCCTAAAGATGTCGAAATACATAAAAGTATTGCTTATCTGAGCATAACAGGACGAACTAGGGCGTATTCTTTGCAAATGATAGGATTTTGCGATGGGCCTAGAATCGATATTAATTTAGAAGAACTGGATGCTCAAAATATTTATATAGGATCAGTGCATCGATATGAGGTGATGTTTATAAACGGGGGAGCAATTCCAGGAACGATTAAATATCTTGGTGTAGAAGCACATTTTGGAGGCGAATTTGAATGTAGTGAAGATAGTTTTCTAATATTGCCAGAGGATAAAAAATCCGTTTTCATCCAGTTTTCGTCACTCACAAGGGGAAAGTTTACGGAGAGTGTTAAATTTGAAATAGTGGAATCTGGAGAACCACTGTCTTTTATGATGAAGTATTTTTATTTGATAAATTGTTTTGTGATATTTGTTAGAATTTGTTTTGTTTCAGAGGGAACATTGTGTGTCCTCTTCTCAATTTTGATGTTACTTATTTGAATTTTGGTGATTTATCTGTAGGAGAAACGAAGAGGCTCTCTTTCCATTTAGAAAATAATACTCAAGTCAGTATTGAGTATCAGGTTGAAATCTTATCCGACCACTCACTTTTTTCTTTTGGCGATGAAGCAGATTGCTCTGATTTGTCTTGTAGTTCAACATCTGGAATTGTTGAAGCATATAAGCAGATTCCATATTTTGTAAGTAATTGCAAAGTGAATCATCTCTTTTATGAAGCAAAACTGTATATAGGTCCAAGTGACACCAAATGCAGCAATTGAAAAAAAGGCAGAACTAGCTATCACAATGTGGGAGTCTCGTCAACAAAGTAGAACCGTTTATATTCTATACAAAGCACATGTTCCCTTAATACAATGTACAACTCCCAAAATATCCATGAAAAGCATGTTTATTAATCAAACCTACTACCGTATCCTGACGATTGAAAATAAATCCGAGTATAGTGGATATCTCACATTGGACTTTCAAGACGGTGATAATTTACAAATCACAACTGAGAAGAACAATGTATTTGTAAAACCTTGGGATACTTATGACTTTAAAATAGAAATAATGACTACCGTGATTGGTGATATGGAGGGCACGGTTACTGGATTTTTCAGCGGTGCTCATGCACCTTTCACAATTTGCGAGGTGTTTGTTATAAGTCGTGGGCCATGTATTGATTCAAATCTCACTGATACCAACATTGGGAAAGTTGATACTTTGACGTTGATAACAATGCCGTTCACGTTGTCGAATGATTCTCCCATTCCTGCAACCGTCTCCGTCAACATCGTAATGTTGTTCTTATAGTCCCTTATTAATTCCAACTGCAATTTGTGATAATTTCCAGAGCGGACCATTTATTACGCCCGCTGAGAGCGTAATCAACTTGGGAGCAGAATCAACTGTTGAATCTAGTCTTTTAATTTACGGCACATGTGCAGGGCGCTTTAAAACTTCCATTAAACTAGAAATAGACGGAACAGTTCCAGATTGTGTTATATATACAGGAGAATTTGTTGGAGGCAGCATTAGTACAGATCCACACCTGGATCCTGCCTATGATATTGGATCGATATCGACGATGACAACTTTCATCAAAGAAATTATGTTTCATAATGAAGGAAAGGTGGGCCATACAATCTCAATCAAAGAATACGAAACGTACGTCTATCATTTTGGTTCAACTCCGATTGATAATGGTCGTCCGTACTTCATATTGCCGAATGATCAATTTTTGATTAATCCCGGAAAATACCAACCGCTATTTATTGATTGTTTTGCAAAAACACCTTGTAAAGTCACAACGCGTTTTGTGTGCCATGCGAAGAGACAAAGCAAACGAAATCAAATTTTTAAGAAACTGTTTGATTTTAAATTGATGGCTACCTTTGAAGTACCTCATGTCACGCTATCAAAACCTTCTATGGAATTCCGAATTGATATTGGTACTGAGAACACAATAGCGGTTTTGGAAGATGACATATCTCTAGCAAATGAGTCCAATCAACCACTTCATATGGAAATTTCGTTGGACGAACCATTTTATTTTGCATCCGATAATGAATATTACAATGTGAAAGATGTTGTTTTAGAGGTTGGCGAAGAGATGAGTTTGCTTATATCGTTTAAACCTGACATGTCCGAGAAGAAGATTCAAGTTAAAAGGGGTCTAATGAAGATTCAGTATGTTATGCATCCAAATTTAGATAAATTGCCTTTGTATGGAATTGTTAACTATCCAAATGTTGCTTTCGAGCCGAATTATTTGGACTTTGGTTGTATTCCGATTGGACATTCCGGGCGGAAATTAATTAGTTTGATAAATCAAAGTCCTTTAACAGTCGTATATAACTTTGAAATCAATGATAGCAAAATTAAAATAACGCCAATTGAATATGAATCAGTAAGTTGTAGTAACGTAATGCATTTGTTTGTAAATAATTTTACCTTGTTATCTAGAAAGAAGTTCATTTCGATTCAAGTTCTGCCACGTTTGATTCTCTTTTGGATTGTATTCCTCCGGAAAAGCGTTATTTACAGCAACTTCTCCAGGAAGAATATGGAGAGAATGAAGACGAGTATTGCCGTGCAAGTAGCACGAACGACGAAGAAACATCGGTAAAGAGTAGTTTGATTCTTGCAGATGAAGATTGTCTTGAAATAGCAAAGTTAACATACCAAGATGATGAGTTACAAGACGCGCTTCGCCCTATACTCTACCCCCTTTTAGAACATTTTACTTGTGACGAAAATATAATTGATTCGAAACTTACTGAAAGTTTAAAAACAGAGATAGACATTGATGAGAAGAAACATATTATTGACATTGTCCCCAAATGCGGAACACTGGCTCCTTATGAGTATCATATTATTTCTGTAGCCGTTAGACCCCCTACTAATGTGATAATGGCTGCTACTATATCTTGTAATGTCGCAGGTGGGGCACCTTCCGAATTAAGTATTCTTCTAAAGTCAAGTCAACCGCTTTATTACCTCAAGAGTAAAGTGGTTGACTTTGGAATAATCCCGTTTAATGTAATTGCAAGCACATCATTTAAAATCGAAAATATTGGATATTCAAAGTTTGAATATTCTGTGAAATATAATACGTGTCAAACGCACTTTATGGCTGATCCCGGATGGATTGAGATTTCTCCATCGGAAGGTGTTATTGCGGAAGGAAGCGTGGCGGTAATAGTCTTACAGTATTTTCCTGGATATCCTGGATATTTTGAAACAAGCGCATCTTTAGAGGTAAACATTCTTTAGCAGAACATATTAGTTGAGTTTTTTTTTTCATGGTTTTAGATTGCTTTCTTTGATGGTATCAAGTTAACAATTAAAGGATGTGCTGTACTACCTCAGCTATACTTTGATTTTCCCCGAGCATTAAATGATACCCAAAATATTTTAGCCTACTACGCAATTGCTGATATTACGTACGCATTTCATTCGCAATGTGATGAGGAGTTTACGTCGCAAACTGAGCGGGAATATGATGATTGGGAGTTTGTGCGATATAAAGTTTGTTAAGGTTTAAATGGCTTAAACTCATTTCTATGTTGTTTATATTTTAGCGTCATTACCCATCCCTAAAAGATATCGCAATGGCGGTTGAGCGGAAAATAATTCAGCAACATTTCACCTCAAATCCGAATTTGGTCGCGCATAAATATAATAATCCCACAGCTATTATTCCAGACTTAACTCTACCCCCTTATATAATAGACTTGGGATATGTTATTCTCAATACAGAATTGGATGTGTTGATAACTCCTTTTAAATATTCCGACTTTACAACGAAACTATTCTGGTTGAGAATACCGAGGAAGTACTCTGAATTGGGATTTGCGTTGGTATTTCAAAAGGGCCAAGCAGGCCCGTTTTTGGTATTCAAACCAACGGCTAAAATGTTTGCTCAACCTAATATGGAAGCTGTTGGGCATCTCTCTTGCATTGTAAGATACGTTAAGTATGCCTAAATATGTAGTTTCCAAATCTTATTTATCGTAGATAAACTCGACGATAAAAATCGATTTCGAAGTGAAAGCAATCGTAACGGTTCCTTCTTTAATATTCAAATCAACTTCTGTGGATTTTGGAAGAGTACAATGTGGCTTTGCCTTGAAAAAAACATTCTTCTTAGAAAACAAGTATTGCCCAAATAGTCTCTTAAATAATGCACTCAATGTTTTGCTTTTAGCGGCGCTGTAACATGTTCATATAAAATTCTAATTCAATCAACATCAGAACGCCCTTCAAATATTTTCTTTACAAAAATGCGTGATGGCGTTGTTAATGCTGGGCAATACGCAAGGATAGATATATTTTTTCAACCACAGGCTCGAGCCAAGTATGACTGGCGCCTAATGGTTTACATTGAAGCAAATAAAACGCCTTTAAAGATCGCATTGCGTGGTAGCGGCTTCCTGCCAGAATTGGAAATTATTGACGATAAAATATATTTTGAACCGACATTACCCTACAGTATTAACAACGTGAAATATGTGAAGATAATTAATAGATCACAATTTCCCGTGGAGATTTCTTTCGCGCATGTTGATAAGTAATGTATGATAAAGTTATTAAATGTTTGAAAGTAATTTATTCATTTAGGGAGTTGAGTGAAGAAGCTAGGATTGTTAAAGCTATATTAAATGTCCACAATGTGAAGAAACTATTTATTCCCCCAAGATTAGTTGGTGATCCCTTACCTGCTTCTTTAACGGAAATGTATAAAAATATAGTTAATGCATTAAGAACGATACTAAAGAGAAAAATAAAGCTGGAATATATGGCTTTAGTTAAGAAAATGGGACATGAAGAAAGAGCATCTTGGTATATCTGCACTTTTCCTGACAGAAATTAATTTAACGCTCTTGATTTTAAATTTATTTCTAGTTATGCATCAACAGAATGCAATGAGTCTTTAGAAACAATTTCTGATCCATTGGAAGATCGAACCAAGGATGAAATGCACGCACTTTTAATGGAAAATATCTTAGAAATAAGGACTAACAACATTTCGTTGCTTGGCATTCATCACAAAGAATCAATTTATGAACTTGCTTGGAACGTTCCAGTTGATGAGGAAGATAATGGATTAAAGGAGGGCATTTTGATTATATTTTATGGCAGTCCTTGTACCGGTAAGAACGCTACCAAATTTTATTCCCCTTTGCGCCTTTCTCATGTTTAAACTATTGTAGATTTTGTTTTCGCCGCCAACAAAGCAGCGCATGGTTTGCATATTCAAGTGAAAGACATTGATGAATTAATTTACGAATCTCTTGCAAGAAATGAAATTTTGGCAACATATAAAGTGGGACAAACAATTGAAGATAAAGTTGCAATGATACAAGCGGTGTCTGAATTATATTTGCCTTCTGATTCAGGTACTTGAGCTCATGTTTTAACATATGTTGTAAATTTTTAACACAATTCTTCAATTGTAGATGCTATTGATATTATCAAAGCTAAAGTCTCATTAATTTTATCGAAAAAGCTTTCTGAAATTAAACTTAGTCATACAAAATCGACTAGAATAGATAAGGATAAAAAAGGAAAGGATAAAACTAGTGATAAAAATTCATCCGCAAAATCTGACAAAAGTGAGAAATCATCAGATAAAAACGAAACATTTCTGAGATTACCACTTGATTTCTTTTATGAGATTCTTGCCGATGGCGTATCTAAATACCCGACTGGTTTAGTCATCAGTTCTTTGCACAGTGTATTTATTACCAAACCCAAATTAGCACTGATTGGTTTGTTAAAAGCTGCCGGAAATATAAGATATATGCAAGGCGTATATTTTGCTGTTTCGATTGAATCCTTTCGTAACAAACTTGCGGACGATAATTGGAAAAGTGGCGAGGTTTCAGAAGACGGCAACGACGTCTTGAATGATATTCTACTTATGAATCAAGAGCAGTTTGATCAAATAAGTGCGTCTCAGTTGAAACTGTTTGAAGAACTGTACTTAAGTTATCGTAAAATGGATTCAGAGAGAAGATTAAAAGAAAGAGAGTGTGTATTTGAGTATTGGTTAATTTTTGTTAATTTGAAGTTTGTTTTAACAGGAGAAGGATAAAGGCGAAAATACGAAAGCTGACTAGTATTAGATTAACGGAATTAGAAAGCACAGGAAGAAAACATAAAAAGTCGGTTCATTATGACAAAGAATCCCAAAATACAAAATCAAGTAAAAAAGATGCTAAAAAGAAATCAAGCATCTTTCCTGCTCTCTCTGTGGAAGACGATTCGTCATGGGCTTATGGTAGATCTCAAATAAGTGAGGAGAGTCTTATTGCTGCTGAAATGGAAGCCTTTGAAATGCGCTTTATCTTAGAGCATTGGAATCGAGCGCAGAAGGAATTGATTCAGGTATTGTTGATATTTGATGTAAAATTATTACATCATTCTTAACTTATTTTATTAAATAGACCATTCCAAATACTATCCAAGTAATCACGAATCAACAGAAACGTAAACCAAGCCAAAAATCAAAAGATAATGAAAGGAAATCAGCAGCTTCGGTTTCATCCAAATCGTCATCAAAGTCGAAACACGCGAGAAATGATTCCTCTGGTTCAAATAAGAGTAAAAAAGATGTATTAAGTAGAAATGATTTAGAGCCTGATTTGCCTCGAAGAAAAACCATAAAATATTTAACTTTAGATGAGATGCAATTACGTTCGGAGATTGGCATCCCAATGTTTTATTTTTCTAATGCTCGTGCTGATTCAAAGGTTTCTTATTCTGATCTAATTGCGCAATTTCTATTGGAAGATGAAGAGTTGGCAGAAGCCAAACGTTTGGTAATGATGCAATCGTTAGGTGATCATAGAGAGGTTGAACAATTGTACACCGTCCTCTCAGAACCTCTAACAGAGAAGCAAAAGTCAAATGGCAATCAATTTGTGCTTTATGATTGTTCCACAACGCGTATTCCCGCTAAGAGTCATCCGTCAAGTGCTTCAATTGCAGAAGGCGGCTCGACGAAGAAAAGCAAATCGGTGAAATCAGTGTCATTGAAGCGAAGTTCCACATCAGTAGTCAGTGCAAAAAAGTCAAAAAGGACACAAAAAGGCACAAAAATATCTCACTCTGTCGATAAGTCACTTATTCCAAGAAGAATTATGCAACCGGAAGATGAAATCACCTTGGAAGTTAACTTTTATCCGCAAAATTGTGGTGTTTTTTCGCATTATATTGACATTGAAATTGTAACACTTCCAATTCCATATCGGATTTACTTGGAAGGAAAGTCCGATGTGCCTAGAATTTATATGGAGCCTTCGATACTCTTTTCGAAGATCTTGCCGGAAAAGCCTGGTCATGAATTAAGTGTTGCTTATTTCGAAAAAGAGGGTGTTTATCATATGGGAGCGGTAGCTGCGCAATCAGTGGATTCTCGCAACAAGTAATTTGATTTTTTATTTGCCACAATTCCGACGTAAAAACCTTGTTTCAGTTGCCTTATAGTTGAAGATAAACTGCATCTCATCAACGAATCTTTCCTTGCTTGTAATTTAACAATAGATTTTCTCGAATCTACCACGGATTTCAGTGTGGACAATCCGAAACTTTCAATACTATCCAATAACTCACAGTTTTTAACAATTAGGGGGCATCCGGTAGAACCCGGAACAATAAACGCCAGTTTAATCTTTACCAACACAAACAATCCCCGTGTCAATACCATACACATATCAGAACTGGGCACCACGTTTAATATCGATATTAATCCGCGAGATGTTATCTTTGATCGTGTCTTGCTGAATCGTGTTGTGCACGTAGATATGATGCTAAAAAACACTTCGTGTATCGGTACTCATTGGGAGATTAACTTCAAAAATATTGACGATTTTGGAATAAGTGTTACCAGTGGGTATATCAAGCCATTAGGAGTTAATATCGTGACCTTTGCATTCGAAGCGACAGAATATAAAATAGTTCCAGTTCAAGAAATCGATATTAAGGTATTTACTAGAAATAACGTTTAGAAACATTTCTAATTATTAATTGTAGTTTTTCGACAAGTCCCGGCATTGTGAAGCTCCGATTTTACAGGAGAAAATTAAACTCATAGCCGAAGTTGTTGAAGTTGGTGTTGAGTTTGAAACTGAGATGCAACTGGGAGACAATAAAATTGGACAATTATCCACATATATGTATACGTTCAAGAACAAATCGAAATTTGAACTTGAAGCAAGATTCTTTTTTTTGGAAAATGAGCCACCCAATATTGAAATGGATATGGTCAGGAAAAACGTGTGCTTGGAATCAGAAACAGTGCCAATTAAAGCTAATGATGTTACAAAAGTACCCATTAGTTTTAAAATCAATATACCAATGGAATTTCGAGCTGTGCCAGTTTTTAATGTGATTATTTCGGATCCATTGGTGCAACGAGAAGTAATGAGCTATATATTGAAAGCAACGGGGAAAGTCATTAGTACATCGTAAGTTATTCAATAAATTTTCTGTTCTTTGTGTTTAAGTTAATATAATTTCAGTTATAAGTTGTGTCCTTCGGATGAACTTATATTTTCCACACAATTAGTTGATACTGAAGTGTGCAAAGATATAGTTCTTCATAACAACGGAAAATATAGCTTCACATTCAATGTACTCAATGGTAATGATGTTAGAAACAAAAAAAAGCGTATTCCTTCAGACAGAATGAACAAGAAGCAAACTCAAAAAGCATCTAACGTAGATTCTTTACCATTAAAGTCTGATAATTCCGCAAAAACTTCAAAGAAATCGAAAGGTTCGAAAAAGACAAAATCCAAAGCAAGTGTTATTTCAAGTAAATTGTCTACAGTGAAAACAAAGAAAAAGCCAAGCATTCTTCTGAGAAAGTTAGTGTCACTTTTATTATGTTTATTTAACTAATTTTGCTGAGTTTTAGAAATAAGCCAAGTGTCTTAAAGCAAGGAAACTTTATAATTACACCTTCGAGTGGATCTGTTCAACCCCACAACGAGATTTACATTCAAATTACGTGCACAACCAAAAAAGTTGGCTCATTTGCCGAAAATATTATATTTGTAATTTCTGGTGTTACCGGAAAGCATGCGAACGGTCATCCACTTAGTTTACAAGGAACTGCCTGCCTTCCAGATATTGACCTGCACACAACTGAGTTTATTTTCAGGGAACACATGATCGCTGAATATCAGCAAGATGCACTTTGCCGAGAACAGGTTAATGGTTACAATAACAGATCGTAGTTTACTAGATTTGAATAGGTTTATATTTCAGTTGATATCAAGCTGCTTGTATATAATCTGTGATCAAATATTTTATTTTCAAAATACGTGTATTCAGTTAGAAGCTGAAGCATGTTTGCATTTTCGCAATCTTGGCGAAATTGGAGCATTTGTAAGAGGTACTATCAAGGGAGATGATGATACTTTTCAACTTCATCCAGAAGTATTACACATTGATCCCTATTCTTCCCAGTTTTTCGTTGTTTCATTTAAACCGACAGCATTAAAAGTAAGTACACTCAATGATCAGATTTATTATCATTGTATTTTATGGATATTGTTTACGTATTGATAGAAGTATGAAGATGTTTTACACATCACTGTGGACCAATCTGATGCCCAATTTGAACTCGGCTTGCATGGAGAAGGATGTTTGCCAATTCTTCAAATTATGGAGCCACTGTCATCCCCTGAACATAGCACATATGAAATTGACTTTAAATTAGTTTTGCTTGGGATGTCTCCGAACAGAAGCATTGTTCTTCACAATCCAGGTACTTTGAAGGCTAAAGTTGTGATTGGCGTCGTAGATGATCCAAATGGAAATATAGCATTGGAAGCAAAGACATGTCAACCTTTTCAACACATTTCAAACCTATCCAGTAAGCTTTACATCTATGTTATCTATGACCATTCAATTTATGAAGAAACTTTTAGTATTAGAAAATGTGTTTGAAACTACTGCGCTCCTCTTAATAAAACCTGGGGAGAGTGAAGAGATAATCGTTCATTTTACACCAAAAACAGAAACAATGCTGAATGCAATGATAAAGGTTTTTATATCCAATAACCCATATGATTTCTATATTGTACATATCACTGGACAAGGATACAAAGAAGATGTCATAATAGAACATTTAGAATCCTTTTTAGCACCAGAACTTGCCGAAAAAGCACTTTCTTATCAAAGTATCGATTCTAATGGCTCGTATACTAAACTCTGCTACAAGTTGGAATTTGGTTCTAATCACATTGGCAAACTAAATAAAAAGTACGTCAAACTAAAGAATATTTCTGAACAAGATACGTATAGATTTGTCTTCATGCCACAGGATAATTTGACTTGGGTGCCTAGTATTGGACATTTAAAGCCGCAAAGCTCGAAGGAAATCATTGTGACATTTTATAGTGAACAACCAATCTCATTTCAAAATGTAAGAAAATTAATTTTCTTCTTGACATACCAATTGATTACAATTATTTCAGAAGCTACAACTTTGTAAACTAACGAAAATTACTTACGTCGATCCCCCTAAGCTCCACGAGCCCGATGATATAGGTTGGGATGAAAGACAACAATACACAATTTGGATAGAAGATATTGAGCCTGAGAGTGAAACAACTCCTAGTAATAATGATTCCAAAGACACTTCTGAGGTAGTCATGAGTACGAAAATGATAACAAACAAAGAGGAGCCAAGATATGTGGAATTAGAGGAGAGTTTACTTCGTCTAATTGTCAACATTCTTGTTGATTATTGTTCGTATGAACAAGAAATTACTGAAATTAATTTTCCACCTACTCCAATGTTTCAATTTTCCGAAAAGGACTTTACCGTCAAGAATACATCGGAGGTGCCAGTGCATATTGACTGGTTTATTCAGCTTGGAACACATCCACATAAGAGCCGCGCTAACATTCCCTCCATAAATTCTTCCCTTTTTCCTCCAATTCTTGAGTTGCCCAAGAAGCGCCCAAAGACATGTTATTTTGGCCGACAACCGCAAACACTAATTGAAATTGGTATTTGATAATCAAATTATTAGTGTTTTACTATTCGTACCGTAATGTATTTTGACGTTATTTACAGAAAAATACCCTGAATTTCACAGACCAAAATCAATTTCTGAAAAAAGGTCAATCTTTAGCTCTTCTTTCGCATCATCAGGAATAGCTTCAATTCAATCGTATTGTGATTCAGATCCGCTTCCAATTACCATCAATCCGGAAAAAGCAACAATACCTCCGCAAAGTTCCATTACGTTTACCTTGAAGTTTGCACCTTTCTCTGCGCTCGAATACAATTTTTTATTTAGCAGTGAAATTCCGAATTTAAAGCCGGATATGGATCCAATCAGGTTGAAAGTATATGCGCCAGGGATTCTGCCATTGTATCACTTTAAAATAGAACCGTGTGATTATTTGACATCACGTCGTGGCAAAAGAGAACACTGCGAGATTGCCGTTGAAGAAGGCACTAAGGTATTGGAGTTTAATGCGGTTGGTTTTGGATTACCAGTTCAAAAGTAAAATGATTAAAAAGTGATTGATGTCGTAGATAGTTAATATGCAATTATACATTCTAGTCAATTTTCTATTATTAATCCAACAAATGAGACGTTCAGTTATCGTTGGGAGAGAGCAGTTAAGGAGCGCAGCATTTCCTTATTTCAATGCGATAACCCGGAAGGAACGGTTTTGAAAGGACGAACTGTAGACGTGACTTTCACATTTATCGCAGACAAGGCAGGAACATTTGAAATGTTTTATTACTTTACAATTGAAAAATATAACTTGCGAGTCATGTTTTTGCTGGTGGGACATGCACGACAACCCTGTGTTTATTTCGTTAACAATGGAAAATGTTTGAAACCCACTGTTATGGGCATTGATGTTCACGACACATGCATATTGAAAAACACTGAAGCTGTGGGACTGTCTTATAAAATAATTCCTGCTACGCTTTATCACGAAGAGCGGACTCAAAAACTTATCGTAGAACCACAACATGGTTATTTACACCCAAATACTGATAATCCAATTAAGATCACCTATCGTCCCAAAAAAATTGGACGAGTCAATTTCAATATTCACTTTCAGGTTGAAATGATTCAAAAACCCTTGATGTTATCACTTTCAGCAACATGTTACAATATTGAACCGACTTTGAAAGCTATTAGAGATTTCTTAGAGTATGACTTATTGATTGATTCGGATAATTTAATTCATTTGCCTGTGGTATGTGTAGTAACGTTTCAAAGTTGATAGCAAAGTAAACGTTTTTCTTTTTAGTTGGTTCAAAGAAATCCAGAAAAATGTACGTTTTTAATTGGTAACGTCGGTAAAGTCGGATTTTATTACAGCTGGGATTGCGCTGATCAGTTCATAGAAGATTTTGTAAACATGGAGATTGTTCCAAGAGAGGGCTACGTTAAGACTAATTCCGAAGTACCCAGTGAAATTACAGTGAACGCAGTAAAGTTTTTAAATAACAAATATATCAAACTTGCTTTAAAGGTAACCGTGACTTGAATTAATATTCAATCTTGTTAATCACTTACATTTTTAGATTTTATATGGACCAACCGTTCCAATTACCTTAGTTTGTACCACTTGCAAGGTCCGACTGAAATTTTCGGAAACGCAACACGATTTTGGTGCTTGTTTGGCTCAGAAACACCCCACTTTTAACAACGAATGGTCACTTGAACTGAGCAACAATGACTACATTAATTATATGTAATTGTCGTGTTATATCTTTGTGATGCATGTATAATTTTAATGGCTTATTTTTAGAATTCAAATTGAAAATAGGACCTTTGACCACTTATCATTCATTAGAAAGGATTCAGTTCTGAAATCAAAATGCACAACTCAAATTCTAGTTTACTTCCATCCAAAAGAAGTGCTAAAATACAACACAAAAGTAAATATTTTGGTGAATGACAGAAAGTATCCAATCACCATTATTGGAGAAGGTGTTTCGATGGAAGTGGAACTTCTGAATATTTCCGATAAATTCATTAATATCGGTGCGGTTCCCCTCGGAAAGTATTCGAAGAAATGTGTATCGATTGTGAATAAGACGAAATGTCCTGTCAGTATTTATTTTGATCTGTATAATCGCTTGCCAATTTTCGCAAAGTCAACGAGAAATTTAGAGCCTAATTTTGAACACATGGAGATTAAACCTTCAGATCTCCCAATTCGAAGGTGAATCTTTTTCATTATCGCTAATGGTATATTACTTAAGATCTTTTACAGCAAAAAAACTTCATCTCGTAAAATAAAAGCTGAGAAAGGCTCTAAGAAATCTCCCACAAAGACAGGAAGTAAAACTACCAAAGAGAGTAAATCATCAAAAGGGAGCGAAAAAGCAAAGAAAGCCAGTTTTCTGAGCCAAGCAAGCGGCGACAGTAAAAGTGCTGCGAAAGGCAAGCGACTAAAGAGAATACTGCCTGAGAAGTAAAAAGGTTTTACTCATATGATAACTTTTAGTCAATTTCATAACACATTTTAGAGAAGTAATTGAGTCTTCAGAAGAGATAAAACGCAATTTAATCTATAAATCAGTGCGAGTTCGTCCATTGAAGTTTATCAAACTATTTCCACAAAATAGTATCGAATATACGATTACCTATAAACCAGTAGAGCGAATATCAGTATTCCAGGAACAAATTTATTGCCAGGTTGAAGGTACAGTCATTCCACTGTGTAGTATGCAAGCATCTTGCATTGCACCTCAGTATAGTTTCCCAAAATGTAAAGTATCTTTTGGTACCGTGATTCTGGGAGCATCAAATAAAAATTATGCCAAGTTGATTAATTCAGGTGACGTTGGCGGAAGGTAAATAAGTAATATTAATTTACAATTTTTATTACTAAAATTGATTATTTTTTTTTTTTGTAAGATTTAAATGGAGTTGGAAAACTACTCGAAATGAAGCATTTTCTATCAATCCAATGGAAGGATATTCAACTCCTGGTAGCTGTATTAACTTTGAAGTGAACTTTAAACCTTCATCTGTGAAGTGTAACTTTAATAGCAATGTATGTTGTCGTTAGGGTCGCAATATCTTTTAGTAATGAAGTGAGGTTTACAGGCAAAGTTAACCATCGAAAATTATAAAAATACATTCGAGATAGAACTATATGGGACATGTATTAATCTTCCAAACCCACAGGATACTCTAATGTTTTCTGGACCAGTTCGTGAAACAATTACGAAACAGTTTACTTTGAAAAACAAGTAAGTGTTTTGCATGTATTTAGGTTTTGAGTTTTTATTGTATAAATTTTAGTACGCCTGAGCCGTGGTGGATTAAGCCAATCACCAGTGGAGAGTTCTTTCACGTTGACGAACTGATTGTGGTTGAAGCTATGTCTTCATTTAATGTTAAAGTCACGTACACTCCTTTAACAATGACCCAGGACAATAAATATCATGAAGTATGCCATTCAATACGATGAGATATCTGTAACTAACAATATCATTTCGTTCTTTTAGGCAAGTATCTTTTTACCTCTCCCTGAAGGTCAAGGTATGCTATATAAATTGCTCGGAGAATCTCTTCGTCCTAAGACGATAAGTGTCATAGAAAAAACAGTTCCTTCTAAAACATACAACGATATAAATCTGGATGTCTATAATTGGTTGAAGGTAACTCAACAGTTTACTGTAATTAATCAAATCGAGCAACCTGAAGGATCCAAAAAAGTCCTCTATAAGTTTACAAGCCCCGCTATAATGGAAGTACCGCCATGTGTTACCAAAGCTTACAAATGGACAATTTACACTTTAAATGAAGGCAAACTTTGTTTTAAAGTCAAATTTCGAAACGAAGAAACAAAAGAGTATAATTGCTATGAAATTAAGTTAACGGTCGTAAAATGTCAAGTTTTGGACAATATTACACTCTCTGTTTGTGCACGAGGAGTAGCAGAGTATAAAATGAAGTTGGAGAATCCACTTGGACAACCAACTACATATAAATTGAGTAGTCATTGCACTGATTTGTACTTTGTAAAAGAAACAAGTGTTGCCGCATATACTGAGGTATTTTCAATTAATATATTGCACAAGTGCAATTGCCGCTATATTGCTGCTTTTAGGTTGAAATTCTTATTGAGTACAAACCATTGTTTCCGGCTGCAGAATTTACATCTTTATTTGAAGCTGTATCTCCTAATCTAGGAACATTTCCTTACAATTTTATTTTAACGGCAAAACCCGCTGAAATGGAGTCTACGATTACAATAGAAACGCCATTGGGCCAAAAAAACAGCCACAATGCTTATATTTATAATTCCTCTAATATTAATGCGGAGTTCACATCAAGGGTAAACAATTGTAGAATTTCATGGCACACAATTATTTATTTCTCTACATTGATTCATAGATTGATAATACGGAGTTCATAGTAGAGCGGGTTATCACCGTGAAACCCGGCGAGAGGGGTGTCGTTGAAATTGGATTTGAACCAAGTGATCTCGGAGGAGTTTATTCAAAATTGTCACTGAGTTCGCCAACTCTAGGCTTATATATGTAGGAAATAGTTATCTTCCTTATGTTGGGTTGTCTAACACTTTATTTCTGTAGATTTCCTTTATATGGTGTTGGTTTACCGCCAAAGCCACAAGGACCCTTTATAGTCAAACCAAACTTTCAAACATTTCTTCCATTCAAGAATCCGTTCACCGAAGGAATGACATTTCTGTATACTGTAACAGGAATCGGATTCAAGCTCAAATCATCTTCGGAATTTGTTAAACCCCGCTCAATGACTCGTATAAATATAAGTTACGATCAAGCAGTACAAACCATAGATCAATCTTATTCTATTTTGACCGGAAAGGTTTCTATAATATGTACTAATGAAGAATATTCTGGAATTGAGTGGGTCCTGTATTTACAATCAAGTCATAAGTAAATTGAAAAAGAAAGCAGTATCAATAAACGAGTAGTCTACTAAATGTTTGGGAGTATTTGATGAATAAATGTTATAGTAAGTTAAATAACTAGTGTTAAAATAATATAATTAAGTGGCGGAGTGAGCAGCGAGAAGTGGTGCAGTGGATGCGTCGCTTGCCTCTCGCCTGGTGGGCCCGGGCTCGATTCCCGTTCAGTGGGGTGGGGTACGGTACGGGACTGGACATTGGAAAATACGTGGAGATTACTTGTGCAAGTTGGATATCGCTAAGAGGATTCTGTTTGTACCCTTTAGTTTACACTGAAAATAAATATGGATTGCTTTTAATAAATATTTAATTTTTCTATCTTTCATTTTAATTTACAAAAAATTTATTTCAGTATTTTTTCCGGATTTTCTTTTTAAGATAAGAGATGGGGTTGGAAATTATTCTCTTTCGTGCTGCTTTCTTCTAGAGTTTATAAGTAATAATCCTGGAGGATTTTCGACGGGCGCACGGCGAGGCTGGGCCGGGAGCAATGCGACGGACGAAACATTGAGCTATTGCTGGAAATTATTGAGCTGTCTTTTGAACGACACGTGCATAAAAAGTTAAAATCGCTGCCTCCCCCATTCTTGGGGAGGCTACTAGTGCCTTTCTGGCATCTTTTATTACTCGGTTTTTCCACCTTTTGGACTTTTATTTATGAATTCTTTTAATCTTATTATATATATATATTGAATTCACATGCAATTCAACCATTTATTTATTGCCCTTAAGGAACTACCACAAGTTCAATGTAATTCATAATTATATAAATTTTCTGGAAAACTCGGCGGCCGGGAACCGAACACGGGACCCCCAGGTCACCAAGCACAGTACCGCACCACTAAGCCAAGCACCTACTTGTCCAGAGTGGTACATCGGATATATTTATAGTTATAAATAAACAAAACACTAAAATAAAACCAATGGTGAGCAGTGTATATTTTACACAAATATGACATGCAATTTTATTTCTTTTCAAATAATGTTATAGTCCTGAGAAGAACTGTTTTACAGAGCATCGTTGAGTGTGGCCTACATAATTTATTATGTAGATGAAACTTAACAATTTCCTTGATCATTGATGTCCGTGGGCGAAGAACTTTTGCACGGTTTAAATATTTAAAGGGCTACTTAGCCGCTATTTCCGCATTGCAAGGAACTAATGCGGACAAAGGGATCGCTCGCAACTCAGTAATCTCTATAGTCCAAATCTATATTAGTCGCATCGAATTAGACCGACAAAATGTTTGCAAAATGAATAAAGTATTACAAATCAATTGACAGATTGTGATGTTGGGTGCTGCTACCGCAATAACCTGCAAAACAGTCGTCGCTGTCGTTTCAGTGTTTTCATGTGCAAAATATTAATACGTAGCAATGCAATACAAAGAATGTTATAATTACAAACATGCATAAATTTTTTCGCAGTGTATTACCAAAGTTCAGAAACACATACTTGTTGGGATATTCAAACACAATTGTGCATAAAGTGAGGAACTATCAGAAACCGTTGATCAACAATAATAGTATTAAACTATACCTAGGATTAAATATTCTGCAATGGTTAGGGTTTGAGAGGGATGATGAAGAGAAGGAGAGTGAACTTATAATGACTCTCAAAAGAGCTGTTTTATGCACGCAAAGAGAACAATATGACAAAGCTGAACAAATGTTACATTTAGCTCTGAGAATAGCACAACAGCAACAAAACAAACAAGGTATTCTGTACTGTTTTGATTTAATGGCTAATTTAGCTTTCGATACTTATCAGTTAGATAAGGCACAAAGAATATTTGTGCTGGTAATGCAAATGCTTCTTGAAAGTGGTGTTAAAGAAGATGATAACAAGGTAAAACACTTAGTACTACTATTTAAGGAAATGACTAAATATTCTATGTTTCAGATGATACATATTAGCTTAAAAGTGGCAAGAATTAATCATTTACTAGCAAGGGAAGATTTAGCTGAAAAAGGATTTAAATGGTGCATGGAGAAAATCACACCAAACAAAAATCGAGATCATGCAACAAAATTGTTATATGGAGTGGTTCAAGATTGGTATGCACAATTTCTACTTGACAGAGGAAATGTTGCTGCATCCTTGGAAGCACTGAAGGAAGCATATGATACATGTTGTGAGATTGAAGGAAAGGACAGTGAACAATCCATGTTACTTTTAAATGACCTGGGAATTACATCCTGGAAAGCTGGAGATATAGAAAAAGCAGAAACTTTCTTATGTGAAGCATTAACCAAAGGCAAGAGGCTGGAGGACCAAAAACATTTGGGTGTAGTGCAGTCCAATCTTGGATTAATTTACTTACAAAAAGGGTTTGTAGAAAAAGCACAGGAATATTGCAGAACAGGATGGAAAATGGGTAAACAATATGAAAATGTTGAATCAATAGGTCAATCAACATATTGTCTAGATCAAATTAGAGAATTTTTATCTAAGAAAAAATAAAATATGCTTTGTTCATTTACTGTTAAATGATAAAAATATTGCTGGTCTCTAGTGGTAAATATTGATTTAATCTTCAATCTTCCCCAATTAAGTGTTTACAATAGTTAAGCATAATTTAATTAACCATTCAAAGCTATTCATATTCTGCTATAAGCACCATCATATATACGCCAATCAATAACGCGGCAACTTGGAAGAGAGTCTGAAGGAAACTAGGTTTTTCCTCATCCAGCAACTCTGGAATAACAGAAACTAAGGCAATGTAGATAAAACCACCTGCAGTAAACGGCAAAATCCAATTTGTGGGTAAAACTCCACCTCCTCCCTGCATGAGCAGTGAGATTGCTGTTCCTGCTAGTGCTCCAACTGCTGTTGTAAGTTGCAGCAGCATTGCACTCCTCCTTGACACTCCAGATTGCAATAAAATTGCAAAATCGCCAATTTCATGTGGTACTTCATGTAATAAAATAGTGATGGTTGTAACAATACCCACAGTGTTTCCAGCCAAATACGACGATCCAATGGCAAGACCATCAGTGAAGTTGTGGCTGAAGTCGGCAACAAGATTTAAGTAACCAGCAATTTTAATATCTTCATTTTTCTTATCAACAGTTACCACCTTCTTGTCTGTATCAGCATCTCCCATTTCGGACTTCTTTGACTTATCTTTTTTGGATTTAGGTGCAGCATGAGAGTGGCCATGGCTATGTCCACCTTTAATAATTCTAACACTCTTCTCCACAACCAAGAAGGTAACAATTCCAGCAAGAACCCAAAGTCCCACAGACATATCATGCCCATGTACTTCACCATCATGATTATGTGAATGGCTGTGAGGGTGTCCATCATCCACTTCCATTGCTGCATGTGGAATAAGATGTAGGAATGCATCTCCTAAAAGTCCACCAGAGGCAAAAGCAAGTAATACTTTCAACAGTGGCTGCTTTGCTTCTGTGTTGTCAAGAGGCACAAAGAATAAGATGCAGAATGGTGCTGCACTTATAAGAAAAGTAGATCCCATTGCATGCAGCCATATATCTTGGTTTGCTGTAACTTTGTGATGTTGCTGTTGATCCTGATGTCCATGTGAATGAGAGTTTAAATGAGATAGGTGGTCATGGTGTTGCTTTTCATGCGCTGCTTCATTGGCTTGCTTGGAATACTTGAAGTGTGCAGGCTCATCAGGTGAATGGCTATGGTGATCATGTGTGTGCCCATGTCCTTCTATACTAAAGGTATTGTTCATAATCAGGATCACCATACAGAACATCCAAAATTTGGAATACATTTTAAGTGCTTGGAAATGTGTTGATGAGAAAATTATACAAAAATTTTTACAGAAACTTATACAACACGTAATTTATCAGCATTAAAGTGCTGATATCATCATTATTCACTGATGAACTGCATTGTTTGCTTTGATTAGGTTTTTAGTATCGGGACACGAGGCAGTCAGGAACCGATGCAAGGAACGACTAAAGTTGATCAGTAATTGAGGAATGCAGCACGTAAACAGAATGTCACCTTTGAAGTATCAGGCGACATCTCTTGTTGATTAATTATTAAAGCAATTTACAAATTAAAAAACATATTTAAATGTTACGCTTTCAAGTCAGATTTTGTAAAGTTGTTAGGCCTAATAATAATTTGAAAATTATTATAACATAATACAACTAGCGTATTGTAAGGAATTAATTAATTGAAAGAATTTAACAAGTTTACTGTTTGCACCTACCGGATTGTGTTAGAATGACGAGAGTTACAAAGCAAAATAAATTCACAGAGGTTATAACTCACTGACTCCGCCGTTCAATCGAACGTTTCTTGAACCACAATTAATAAATTGCAATAAAATAAAATGTCTGCCCGTTATGATCGCGCTATCACGGTATTCTCTCCCGATGGCCACCTTCTTCAAGTAGAATATGCGCAAGAAGCCGTCCGCAAAGGATCCACCGCTGTAAGCTGCACTTATCTCCAATGACTATATACTAGTATAAAATTTAAAACTATCTAATATCTATAGGTTGGTGTTCGCGGTGCCGAAGTTGTTGTCCTAGGCGTAGAGAAGAAGTCAGTTGCAAAGCTTCAAGAAGAGCGTACCGTGCGCAAAATCTGCCTCCTTGATGACCATGTAGTGATGGCTTTTGCAGGTCTCACTGCTGATGCTCGAATCTTAATCAATAGAGCACAGATTGAATGCCAATCACATAAATTAACTGTGGAAGATCCAGTCACCTTGGAGTACATTACCAGATATATTGCTAGTTTGAAACAGAAGTACACACAGAGCAATGGCAGGAGACCTTTTGGCATTTCTTGCCTTATTGGTGGGTTTGACTTTGATGGAGTCCCACATTTATATCAGACTGAACCATCTGGTATCTACTATGAGTGGAAGGCCAATGCCACAGGAAGGTCTGCGAAAACTGTGAAGGAGTTCTTGGAAAAGTATTACAGTGAGGAAGAGATGAGCACAGAAGAAGGTACTGTAAAGTTAGCCATCAGGGCACTGCTGGAAGTTGTGCAATCTGGCCAGAAGAACCTTGAAATTGCAGTGATGCGACGGGGACAACCTATACAGATGCTTGACGTGGAAACCATTGAGAAGTACGTCGTCAAAATCGAAAAAGAAAAGGAAGAGGAGGCTGAAAAGAAGAAACAAAAGAAGTAATTAATAATAAATACGGCATAAGGCGATTTTTTGGTAATACTACTCTAATTCAATCAGTTGCTTACTTATTTTTACAATAAACACCAGTTAGTTAAAAATCAAGAGTCGGTGCCCCCTCATTCTTTCGAATCTCACCTTCCGTCCGGCTCCCTCTAACGTTCTCTTCACTAACTCGTGTTGTTCGTTCCTGCTTGTCAAATATCCTAAAATAAAAGTCAAAATCTTCGATAATATTTCGCAAACATGTCTAGCTTAAAACTCCTTCAAGGAGGAGGATTCAGTAAACTTCAACTCCGGAGTATCATATCCAGATGTGCGGTATCCGGAAGGTGTATGTCCACTGATATACCAACGCACACAGGACAAGTAAGTACTTTCATTAACCTAAATGTTTCATAACACCTATATCAAATATTTACATTTTGTTTTGCAACTTATTCTTTTAGCAGTGGGATGATGATGACTATCGTCTAGCACGTTTTGTGAATGCTCCTAAACATGTCAACCCTAACTGGGCCATTAAATTGATTGATGAAGTACCACCAAAAGAATGTAAAGAACGAGTTGTTTGGTGTGATGGAGGTGGTGGCCCTACTGGACATCCCAAAGTATACATTAATTTGGTATGTGAATCACATTTATGCTATTTGATATGAGGCAACTGTTAATTTCTTATGTAATTCAAGGATAAGCCTGGCAATCATGCTTGTGGCTATTGTGGATTGAGATTTTTCAAGAAAGAGCACCACCATTGAAGAAGTCTTCATAGAATATTGTTATTAGGCTGATTTAACTGTATGAATTGATTTGTCTGATAGTTCAGAGAGTAAATATAATGAAAATTACTTACTGTGTTATTTATTTAGATTGTTGCAATGCTGTAACAATATGTAATTAATAATGGTAATGTTGCTTGCCATCAGTTGGGCAAGTTAAGAAGTCCAATAAGAATGTACATAAACTTTGTAAAATATAATAACATATAATAATCACAAATACATGAGAATGAACCCTCACATGAATAAAATTAGTGAAGGAAACATATGTTGAAGGTCGCCACACATCACCCAAAATTATTACAGTCATTGCATTACTTTTTATTGTAATATAGATATATTTCAAAACTCCAATAATGTACAAAAAATATCTGTGTAATTAATGTTTGTGTGCATTATTTTAATTTGTTCATATTTTGTTTTCAAATACTAGATTTAGTTTAATTTCTCAGCAAAATTACGTTCACATTCAAGTCACATCATTTTTCTTTTCACGTTTTATCTCCATTTTAAATTTAGTGGCTGCATGTGTAATTGACAATATAATCAAGTCATATATATATTTATATATATATATATGAATGCTATTACTAAAAAGGTCTAGGAAATTACCTAGCAACAGTAACATGGCGCTTTGCCTATCACAATGTCCAACATAACGATCTCTTTGAATAACATACTTTAAATTATTTATGTATAAAATATTAACAGTTACTATTTTCTCTTCATCATATTTTCATAAACTTCAGCTTATTTTTGTTGCCATATTTCAACTCATTATCCCTTTAGGTTTGTTGTGTTTTTGGTAATGCGTAGCATGAACACTCACTGAAAGGAAGACAACACAAAACACTGATGAGAATCCAAACACTCTTTCCCTGCGCGTTCGCCCCAATATTTCGGTATTGTTCATCGTCATACAGGCGTTATGTTTGCGTTGTTTTGGTTATCTGCTTGGTGGTTCTTGGTGAATGCCAAGTTCGTCAAGTATGAAACATAAATCTCCTCGCTCTTCACATAGATCGCAATTTGACAATTATTTACCTTCCATTTCAAGCTCGAGTTATTCATTCTCCTACGAATTATTTATGTTTATAATTACTCTTAATTAGGTTTTGCTTTAATAATCAAAAATGGTACGTAACTTGTCGATAATACGTAAGTCAGAATTTAAAGATTTTCCAATATTATAATAAAATATAATATTTATATAATATATATGCTTTCTTATATCTTCATTTTTGTTTGTATTCTTTGTTATTCTCTTCGGCTGTCCAACGCATAGTCGTCCAGTTACATCCTACTTTACATGTTATATACCAATGCAGTAGCTTTCAAACCGTTTTCACCTCTCACTACGCCAAACAGTCACGTTCATGTTCTTCGTGCTGCAGTTTTTTGTTTGCTTAATGTCTTCTGTAATTAATTCACATTTTATCGTTTCAACTCTTCATATATAAATATAAACAAGTCCTGTGTCATTCATTAGTAATAATATAGTTAGTTAACTATGTACAATTGCACTCAGGCCCATCGTTCGCGACCTTCCGCATTTATCATCACCTCCCCCAGTCTACCTATCATGCTCATTCTCCTCGCCCCGCTTCATTTTATCAAAATGCAGCTTGTTCGCTGCCTACACTAACCGTAAAATGAACAAACAAGCAACGTAGTAGTAATGCACTTCTTTTGTTTGATACAGCTAACCTGTCTAGATTACAGCCTGCGGTACTTATTTCTTATGTATGTTTCATCATAAATTGTTTTGTTTATCATCGATAATGAGGTACCTAGTAGTAAATATTTCTATTATGTACAGTCCGTCACTCTGAGAGCAACTTTTGCAGCAATGAAGGATTGTGATCACCTTGTCGGCCCTCCTCCATAGTAGTCTAAAAAATAAAACGCAAAACATATTAGTAACAATTCAGGCGAACAGGAAGTAAATGCAAGAAAATACAGATTAAGTAACTAAAAATACAATTACAATGCAAAACAATGAAAGAAGAAAGAAAGAATAATTTTAATTTACAAAGAATTATAAATACGAAAAGAGATCAGCAAGAGATCACCTAACTTTTGTTATTAATCACTACCAAAAGGCATATTGCAACAAAAAGAAAAAAAAAAATGAGTGAAGATGAGGAAAATAATTAATGATAAATGTTGCCTGAGATTATCCATAAAAAAGCAAGGCACAAAAAGTGTAACTTCTGTGAGGCGGTGCAATCTTAGCGTGGCTTACCCTGGAGGTTGCTGCCTGTGGAGGAGACATTGAGCCCAAATCTGACCCCATCGCGCCCCAAAGTTTCGGGCTATCACTCGCACCTGCACGCAACATCGTCATCAATGTACGCACTCCCCGCAGTTCTTACATAACTTTTGCTTTTTGCAGCTCATTTTAATGTAAAATTACTTTTTTCAATAAAAAGTCAATTGTAGCAAAGGTTGTGTAACAATCTGCCCCATATTTTTAGTATCAACACTGAGACAATGAACACATAAAGGCACGAACAGAATGGTTTTAATCAGTGCAAAAATTGGTCGAAAATGTAAATGTACACAAGTTATTTTCACAGAGAAAGAGAGGGCCAGTTGTCTGTCGTTCTCAGAAGCGATTATTTACATTACCGCACAATAAAGTAAGGCACTTCGCTACCATAATATATATATATATAGACGATAGATATATATATATATATATATATATATATATATGCCCCTATTGCAATGAAATGTTTTGCATCCCATGAATTAAATGATGTGAATTATGGTATTCTACACGCAGCGAGTGAACTTACCGGAAGTTGGCATATCGAACCCTAGTCCGAGCGCATCCAATTCCGATGTGTTCTGATTGAGGAGTTGCTGCTGTTGCGGTAGTTGCTGCGGGCGCGTTGAGTTTGTCATTTGCTGCTGCACCTGCTGGCCGGCTCGCGCGCCTACAACCGCCCTCAGTTCCTGCCGCACGAATTCCGACGCACCAGTGTTACCAGTGGACACACCTATGGAAAAGCCGGTGCAGCGTTATTTGTCGGCCAGTTACATCATCATGCGCACATTGGACATGGTATGGTATGATTTATGAGAATTTGTTAATACACAACACGCAAGTAACAGTCTTCGGAAAGTCGAAAGCCCATGCTCGATTTTCTCCAACTGCGGCGGCCATAAATGACGCGCCTCTAAACTAAAAACAACTAACAAGCCCAGCGTGTGGATAGATAGTAAACTAATGCATACTTTACTAGAACTAAAGACATGCACCTTCACGACAACAAAGTTGCAAAAACTGCTCGTCTTGCAATTGCTAACGCGCTTGGTAATAATAGGACAATAAAAATAAGCCAACACAAAACACTTAAAGCCACATCAACATCCAATAAACTGCTAAACACAAACATGAAACGATGAGTACAACATGGGAACTGAAATCATCATAAGGGAGGTTTGGGAGAGGATTGTATTGTTTACTAGGATGTTACAGGTTTCCCGTTTGAATTGCAATGTTGATTTTAGCACAGCGATGATTTTAGGAAGTACAAATGAACGAGTGGAGTGTTATTACATAAAATAGTGTGGGCGTAAGTTTTAATGATCAGTGCAAAAAATGATAATAATCGAGTACAAATTCAGATTTTTATCAATACTTTGCTATCATGAAAAATCTATAATTGTATGGTGTAATGTAATGTATGTATGATTTGTGTATGATTTGTGTAAATTGTGTTCTATTGAATAAATGAGTCAAGTGCCCCTTTTTTGATTCTAAACTCGTGTTGATTTGTCAACTTACCAGCCTGCAGATGTGGGGGTATGCGGCCCCGATCAGCACCATTATAAGGTAGCTGTAAACCTATTTGATCATAAGGGTACGATGACTCTTGTTGGTACATCATGGGAAGATGAGGGTTGGGAGGGAGCGGGGAGTAAGTGTGTGAAGGAGGATGATCCCGGCCGTATTGCCGGGGCGATGCCAGACCACCTGCAACATATTCATAGCTAACCTAAGAAAGTCTCATTGCGATTGTGAGAACGAGAATGTTTTCGGGTGACTCTAGAGGTGCGCGCCCCTGAAATTACGTCGATCATCATCGACAAATAAATGTCGCACGTGACTTGCTCTAATTGCAACGTTATGACAAGTAAACAATAGAGAAAGTCTCTCATCTACCATGCATATATAATATAAAATGTTTCTCTAAAAATGTAAAGTAGTAGAGTACTAAAACTCACTCGCAACTTTGAGAGAAATTAAGTTTCTACTACGAATGCACTGTACGGCTTTTCTACGGGTAGCAAAAAAAGTTTACATGCCCAAAATTGCAGGCCACCATCGGCCTCCAATGTGTAATTGAAATCGTAACGTGAAAAGTTATGATACGAGTGACAATGTCGTTCCTAGTCGCTCCTCGCTCATGGCTCACGTTTTAGTTGTTTAAAGAGGCGTTGTTATTGTCAAACGTTCGACAATAGCATAAATTAGTGCTTACCTGGCAATTGAGTGGTTGCTGTAGGCGCAGTGCTGGCGCGCTGCATCCTCAGGTACTGGCTTTGGTTGAATCCCGAGTTGGGCGATGCCGGCGGCTGGAATTGTTCGGCAGGGAAAGGTGAATGCCGCGTCTGGACCGCACTGGGACTGCCGACGGCGCGTGGTTGTTGCTGCGGATTGCGCTGAACGGGAAAACCACGTCCGTTTGGGCCCGGTACGAAATTGCCCTAAAATGTACGTTCATTAGCAACATCAAGCCGTTTGTAGGGGGAATGAATACGTACAGTTAATTGGGCATTGAGCATGGGATTCTGCTGCTGCTGAACACTCAGTCTGCTGGTGGGCTGTTGCTGCCAATTGGCATTGGGGGCAGTTACCGCCTGTTGCGGATAGGGTTGCTGCCGCGGCGACAGCTGCTGATTAAACGGCGGATGCGGCGAGAGTCGCGCGCCCGCTGGTTGGAAGTTGCCGGCGGTGGCTTGCGTAAAGGTCGGCTGCTGCCCAATGGGGCTGGTCATTTGTGAATGCGGCGAGTAGGGTTGCTGGTTTTGTCCGAGGCGCTGAGTGGCCGGGCTGACTTGGTAACCAGGCGACAGTTGCGACTCTGTCATGCTAGAGGAACGCTGTAGGCTGACGTTGGGTGCAACTGTATTGTTCATCAGACTGTCGATATTCTGAATGCCCGGGTTATTCATTCCACTAGGATCCACTGAAGCGTTTGAGGGAATGACAAATTGTTGGTCAATTTGCCTCTCCAACAGGCGCTTTTTCTCCTGTTGAGCGTTCTTACGCTGTTGCTGTTGCAAACGCATCTGGGTGTGAGACAGTTGTGTATATTGACCTGTTCCAGGACGCAAAGGTGGTCTCTGCATGTTACCCATTCGTGGGTAGTTTGGTGGAGGTGGGTAATTTTGGTTGATCTAAAGAAATTGCATATTAATATCAGTGAATTAAAGCGGAAAGGAAATATAGATATAAGCAAGGTAACTTACGGTATTTGCATTGTATGCAGGTGAAGCTCCTGGCAATCCAATAGTTGGCGATGAAGGACTTTTGACCACTGATTCACACTGCATCAGTGACCTCTGAATCATATTGATTGCCATCGATTCGCTCATGTGTTCAGTCTGCAAGAAGCTACTAATAGCTTTTGCGTTGTTCTGCGAGGTGTCAATCATCTGAATATCATTCTGATTGGTGATGTCCTCGGGCACGATGTCTATCACCTGATCAAGAATACTGGACAACACCGGATCGGACCCATGCTCATTCCACGAGAGTTCCGCGCTCGTCGCAGCCGGTGCAGTTGTGTACGTGGAATCTACGTGGTTATATCCGCTGCGTGGAGGACCTCCAGGCGCAAGTATCTGATTGAGGTAGCTATTTGGCGGCCGGCCAGACGGTCGACGAATCTGCTGCTGCGGCGGTTGTTGTTGTTGCTGTTGCTGAGTGGTCTGCACCTGCTGCTGCGGCTGATTCATATTGTTGCTGATGCTATTGTTATTGTTCTGAGATCCGGAGCGCAACTTCAGCAGCGCCGATGGGTCGGCGGTGATGCGCGGCAGTTTCTCTTGCGGCGTCGCCGATATCACACTGGCAGGTATTGGAGGTATTGGTTGATTAGGACGGGGCACGGTGGCAAGCAGCTGCGCAAGCATTTTATTCTTCTGGCACAGTATGCTGGAGGAGGAGACCTTCACGTGGTTATCGTCAGGGTCGTTGTCATCGCTGGGCCTCTTCGGTGCCCGGGCTAGGTCGCTATTTGGGGGTGACGGAAAGCCGAGACTCTCCAATAGCTTTTCATTTGGACTCTGATGCGACGGTTTCTCGTCTTCCTTGAGCAGCTCCTGCAGCAATTCGCTGCCGTTCTTAATACCAACCCGCGATTCCATATCGTCGTCATCATTCTTCTCGTTGAGTAACTAAAATAATATCGGTGTTAAAAATTGCTCACCTCATTTGGGTACTTGATGTACGCAAACTAATAACTTATGCGCTCGAGTATGATGGGTCCAACTCGTAACCATAATATCGTAAAATTTGTAATTTTATACAATTCAAACCGCTATCAGATGCGTGGTTTATTTAATCATAAATCACTTTTAAATCGTTTTATCTATAGATGTTGTGAGTCATGAATAAACAGATAAGTAGCATTCAATAATAAACACTAAACGTATTGGCACTGCTCCTTATTTTAAGTCGAACAACGAAATGAAAGAATAAATAGTCTCTGGAGGCTCTACTCAGGGCATGTGCGAATTCGATATTATTCTTATCGCGCTGTCAAGTTCAAAGAGAAACATAATTCAAGAACATACCATTTCAAGTTATTGCATATCCAATTGCACAATGTCGCACAAATATTTTATAAACAACCATGCGCGCAATGGTACTACAAGCCCATTATGCGCACCAGCGCGATATGGAGCCCAACTGATCGCACTTCGATCGGTATGCCGAATATAGTTCATGCGGCACGTCGAGACCAAGGGATAGCACAAAATATCACGCAAAAGACGGCAGGCAGATTACGCACTATGCACGAACGCAAAACTCGTATACGCACTGTCTCCGCGCAGGTAAAAACTTAAGTGAGGAGAGTGCGCGGTATAGCCGCCGCTTATCACGCAGGCATACGCCACTTAGAAATTGCCAACCGTGCGCCGGAGGAGACGGTGTCGCACCACTCCAAGTCACTTATTGTTGGCAACTAATGCGCGCGCTGGGCGCACAGTGCGAGAGCGCACGCATTTCGAGCCAGCGCACCCGATGCACGTATCGGTTGTACGTACATAACACCGCCGTGCGATTAACAATCGTCACAATCGCTCGCCGCGTCACAAATCCACAGTGCGCGCGTGCGGCGTCATCCGACGTGTTCTACGCGTTTACTTGACTCTTATTCTCTTGTTTTGCGATTCATTTGTAACACGTTTCGCGCATTCAAATCATACGTCCGCGCAATGGCAGCCACGAGAATAGCAAACAAACAAAAAAAAAAAATCGTAGTGGTTCGGCCGAGAGAGCTGTGTGAATAAAATGTGATATTGATATTTGATATTTGTATACTGTATCCAGCATGGTAGAGAGTGCAATGCGGTGGCAATTCTGCACGTCTCGTTATCGCTTTTATGGCGTTCGCAATTTTGTGCTCATTCAATGAACTTTATTATTAGTGCATACATAACTTGCCGACAATAGTAACTTGCCTGAAAGCTGAAAAACAACACCGACTTTAATGCCTCTGTATTGCATTCTCTACGTGCACTCTGTGATCCACGGTTTCAATCTGTAGTGATAAAATCCGAAATTTTAATTGATAATAAATAGTTCGCAACAACATGCAAGATTAATCGATTTATATATGAATTATTGCAGAAAATCATTTAGAATACTTATCCGTACCTGCAACAACATGCCACCACTTGAACTTGTCGATTTTGGTAACTCCGAAGTTCCAGGCATCGAATTTCGCGAATGCAGCGCCGGTGAATGCGGCACTCGCGGACTCGCGCGATGGTCCCCACGCGTGTCATCCTCATCCGGCTGATTGAGCAGCTTCTTGAGGATCGTATTATGATTGATATTCTCCGAGTCGCCGTTATCCGCGCTTGGAGGCGGTTTGGTGAGCAGATCCCGAAGTAACCCTGGATCAGTCGACACCTCTTCCAGCACGTTCACTTTGGTATCAGGCTTAGTCTCTGGTGGTGAGGTCGTATCCATGAAGACGCTCTGATCCGTCAGCGGGCTGTACGCGAACGGATTGCTGCCGGAGAGTTGATGCGAGCTGGCGCTGGGACTCGGCTGCGTGTAGTGATTCAACGGTGACTGGGGCACCGCGGGTCCCATCGGAGAATACGATGAGACACTGGGTGGACGAGGTGTTGGCGTAGAAACTGGCGTTGTGACATTACTCTGCCGCGAGTCAGGCCTTGCGTCCGACCACGTAGGATCCAATTCTCCCCATGTCGTCGAAGTGAGGATCTCTAGCATGTCGTTCTCTAGACTCAGATTGGTGTAAGCCCCGCCAATAGAAGTGAGAGGATTGCCGCCAAAAGTAGTGTCACTTCCGGAACTCACAGGGACAATCGAAGTGCCATTACGCATAGAAGCGCCGTTGACGATGCTTGTCATTAATGGACCACCAAGACAACCACCCCCAGGATCTGAAGGACCGGTGCAGTCATCACTATAATTTGAGAAACCGCAAAATGAATATGTACGTACGCAATGAAGCATAGACAACTTAATTGCTGTATTTTGTCGATGTAAAACGTAAAATGAATCAACCAGTTAATTAACAAAATTATGCAATTCCCACTAACGTAATTTATCACAGTACTAACTAATAATATTATAAATTTGCATAACGTTTGTTATTATTGCAGTGTAAATACCAAGTACTGAGACTCATTTTGCTTGCACAAACTGCAATCAGTTTTTAACGTGAATAAAAAATCCCTGTTCAAAGTATTACCGTACAGGACATTGAACACGTGTTAGCGCGATACTAATCTTAAAGAATCTAGATTTGCTGACGGCGCTTTTTACGAATTCAAGATCTCTCACCTGATGATAGAGTGTGTGGCCATGACGAAATCAGTATCCGTGGACGACGTAGGATTCGGCTTGAAGAGCTTTGACTTGGTGCGCACCTGCACATACTTGTCTTGTCCAGCACGCAGTCGGTAAATTGGGCTGGTATGCTGACCAGCAGCCATCGTGTCGCTAAGATGCTGTAGGAATTTATGCAAATCCTGCGGGGCGCAGATATCCTGCAACGCAGTGCCAACCAGATCCTTGTTGAGGAATTGCGTGTACTGCACCGAAATGCTCGACACGTCAATACCGATAATTTTTCCGCTAGTATCCAACTTGGTGGTGAACTGTTCAATCCTTGAGGAGTTGAGCACTTTGTCCCTGTACGTAATCCGACTCGCTACACAAAGTAACCGGGGTCCTGTCTCTGAAGGATCGTCATCACCGTGCCTCAATTGCGTACTCGAAATGTGCATACCCTCATATTGAGACACTCGCTGCTGCTTCTCCTCAATGGACTCGTCCAACTCATCAGACTTGACCAGGAAGCGTAAACTAAAGGAGCGTGACTTACTTGCGCCTCCAGGGGCACCACCTCCTTGCGTATCGCCCTGAATGGACAATGTCATCGGAAGGAGAGCACTAAACCGCGCATGATCTCCGTGATGAATAAAGTTGTAGATACTCTTGCCATACACCTCATCACGAGTGAACTTGATGTAGGTAACCACATTGTCCGTGACGTGCTCAACTTTTCCCTCGGCATTCACTACGAAGAGGAAACCTTCAAGCGCTTCCAAGAGAAGAGGGCCATAGATCTCATTGGAGATTACCGTCGGCTTCGAAGAGGACACCTCACCCTGCTGCACCGGGTCAGTAGTAAGCGAGGCGTTCTCTCGCTGCTTGATGCTGCGTATCTGGTTGACCGTCTCCTGCAGGATGGCGCACTTATCCGGCTTGACAGATATCGAGCTCATGTCCGAAAAGTTCGCGGAGATCAACTCAGCCAGCTCCTCTATGTAGATGTTCTCCTGCTCCCTGCGCCTCTTCTCATTCTGACATTTGTTTCTGCAAGCGAGAAATTACATTACAATGCAAAATTCCGGAATGAATCATTGCATGTCCAAGTTTATCATCAAGTGCCTGACGTATACCGCAACAATGTTCTATCAAGCAATTTGATCTCGGCTTGTTTTATTTCAGATTCACTTCGTTGCATTTCCTCCCGGCCACAAGTCACTCACTCTTATCACTCGGGAGCCACCGGATAACATTGCAAACAGTTCCTATTGGCGCACGACATGGCAGCAATAACAACAGTGCTTGATAGAAATTCTTTCCACCCAATTCTTAATTTATAATCAATTAATTGCTTTCTATTGTTACAACCACTCTAAAGGTAGATCAAATCAATTTCAATTCAAATTACCTTCATCGCCTCCTATAGAATACAGATGCAAGAGACAGTAGCGCGATGCCACAAGACAATTAAAACCAAACTGAAAGCACGTAACTATGGTGAAAAGTATGTAGCAGAGTGGTACTTGTATACGTTGCTCGTCGTTTTTTATCCGTCGACACGAAGCACGCGCTCGCAAACTGTGCGCTTCGTGATGCACCTCTTCGACCGCCGCCTGGGGCAGCGAGGCGTGCGAGTTGTGTCACTCGCCGCACGTATTGTGTTATGGTATTGTATGAAATTGTAAAGCGACGTCAGCACAATCCGGCATAATAAGCTCGACCGACCTGCCGCGCTGCTCTAGCTAGGTGACGACATGCGAAACAAATGGTGAACCTAATCATCTTGCTATGGTCAGCGATTTTTTCCTTTTCTTCCCGGTACGCGTCAAAAGTCATCGAGTAATATAAGGTTAGAACGTGTCATATTTCATCACACCACGCAATCATGATCTGAATTCACTTTCAAGTTTATTTTACGCCACTGTTTTGCCATGTCGTGCGTGGCGTTAGGTTCTCTTCTTAATCGCGTAGTAAATTGAGTCGTTACTTACAACTGCGCCTGCGGTTTCGTGTCGGACTTTTTACGTTTTTTGGTAACACCGGCGCTGAGGGCACTACTCATCTTGGCCCAGACCGGCTCTTGGAGCTCACACGGGCCGAGGCTGCAACAAAACAGAAACATTCAGCAAGGGACAAAAGCAAGCATTGTCAGCCATAGATGGACGAAGCACACAAATGAGCAGTGTTAGTTGAAATGAAATGTGAGTTAGGATGATCGCCACGAGAAATTAAAAATTAATTACATTAGGGTCTAAAACTTATTCGGCATTATTTCAACTCAATGCACGTGCATTGGACTTAAACGTTTAGGTTTAAAGCTTGTAAAGAGTTGAAAGTAAAGGTAAGAGGAAACGCAAAGATAAAAAAATTTGTCACGGATGTAACCAGTTTCATCCTGTTTTAAAATACAAATTGACAAAACTTTGCCATTTACTTAAAACTCCTATAAAACGATATAACTCATCATCTTTAATATGAATCCATTCAAATAAAATTTATTACCCACATGATAAAAATAAATCGCTATCCTATAAGTCCACTACATATTCTCCCTTTTCCTTGACGATTGCACGCAAAACCTAAACTGATTACATGCCCACACATTCATCAAGCGGCGCATTGGGAAAAAGGAGCATCGCCCGCAGCCGCAGCCGCAGCGACGGCGGCGGGCACGAAACGACAGTGAAAACGCGGCTGCGGCAATCAATACTCGCCGAGGCGTCGGCACGTCGCGGCTAGGCCACCGCACGCAACAGGCTTCCCGAGACGCGTGCGCGCGCGGCGTCATTGCGTAGGCAGGCGCCGGCGACGCCACCGTTTCGATCCGGTTTCACTCGCCCGAAAGTGAACGGGAAGTGGTGTGCGCCGGTGCTTTTTTTTTATAGTGCATGCCGCAGCTGGGACGCGACCTATCCCAATATCCCGAGGAGCGCGCAAAGTACGCAGTAGAATCTCGCATCCGATACAAACCAATTGGGGAACAAAAACAAATTTATCATGTAACTCAATTGCCTAGCGGTGTTTTTCAGTGTTAAATCAACAAAAAAGCTTCTCCGTTTTGGCGCTCTTTTCATCTTTGTCCGCTGGTGAATAGTTAATTATATTCCGACATTAATTAACGCCACTAGCATGTTGTCCATACTTTTTTCACATGCATCGCACGCTGAAAATTCATTTCCAAAGCCAATAATAAAATGTTCTAATGACCTCTGAACCACGACAACATTCAAAAAGCGTAAAAATACTCTCAATTTACTGCCCAACCGCAAGAGTCCTGCGCGCAGTGCATTAATCCTCGTCTACAGCTCTAACGCCGACGGCACCGGTCCAGCTTTGGCATAGTCACATAGTGAACCACCTTTTGTTGGCGCAAAAGAAGCACAACAACGCGATGCCGAGGCAGAGAAAAAAATGAGCACCGCACCAGGCACACCACAACGCTTTATTATTAGCAAGATGCCGCGGTCGTCGGGGTCTCCTTCATGGCCGTAGCACACATATAACTCGTCTAACAACTTTTCTGTCGTAGCAGCGGCGCGCGTGCTTTTCGAAGCACGTTGTTCTTCGCGGAGGAAACTTGGTTCGGCTCTGTGCGCATTCGCGTGTTTGACGCGCTATTACGCCGTTTCTTTTCATTTGTGTCAAGAATGGAATAACATTATGGATGTTTGCAATTGCGAAAACTAAAAAGCATCTTAATGCAAAGCTCTAACAATACTGGCAGCACTAGCTATGACATTGAAAAATTTCCGCGCGATGGTGATCAATTCCAATTTAATTGGATTATTATTTACATTATTTCATCGTTATTTCATGAACATTCTCACAACATTTAAGGGCGCAAATAACAACCGATTTAAATAAATTAATTCCCGCATTACTTATTGAAATTTAAAAGATTTATAAACGTTCGAGTTTATCGCCTCCGAAACCTGCCACCCTGTAGTAGCACTCGTTACACTTGCTTAATGTGGCGTTGGCTTAATGAGGGGCTTTCTAGATGTGAATCCACGCCAGATATTGGCGTGCATCGTAAAGCAGCAGCAAGACAATGCCCGGCTGAGAGTCAGTCAAGAGTGCGCACTTAATTACAGAATTAATTAATAGAAAAACATAATAGTCCAATAGACGTAATATGATACGCTGGCGCTGGCGTCTTCAGCGCGCTCAATTTTCATCGAAGGTTAAAACGCACACATTAGCCGCAAACGCGCTAGACTTCCGGTGAATTTTTTAAATTGGGTCTTAATTAGTACGTGAACCTGGCCGTATTACGAGAATATTATTCATTTAGACACTAATCAGTTATTATTAGTTATGGCTGCCTCAAATCCAGCTCGAAAATGCAAAAGCAGACATTCTTTCCGACTTTACCATCGAAATAATTGCATTAATTAAAAGCGACAAGATTTTCGTTTTTGTTGTAATCACAAAAGAACTAACAACTAATTAGCATTTAATAATGCCATATCTTGTGTTATTAATAAAGCTCAACATCGTCCTGAAGAGCGCGTATTACAACGCAAAATAAATATATTCCGACATTGATTGAAATACAAAGAACGAAATCTAATAAACTACACAGAGCATAACGGCAAACAATAAACAGAATGATTAAGCGTGTTTTAAATTTATTACATGAGCGCTGAAGAAGTTTCCTCATTTATGTTTCCACTTTGAACTTAAAGAATATCAAGTCGCAAACTTAAAACAAACAAACAAAAAGTTAATGCATGACAAAATCAAATTATATCCCATTTACATTACTCAAATTAAAATTTTATTTGCATATTTCCTTCCTTTAAGACAATCACAAAAATCCTATTCTTTCAAAGCTTTTTTTTTATTACTTAATGCTCCTTGTAATGCTATTTCCCTTATACGTCCGCTTTCAGCTTGAATGAAAAGAAATCTAAAACGCAAATACATCTCAAAAAAAAAAAAAACTCAACTGTTCAAAGCAATCGCTTTAATTCGGGCATAAAGAAGCTTCCCTTCTTAGTCCTCGCAATGCTGTTTGATGGGGAGACGTAAAACTCGCTGCTTTTTAAATGCTTTCTCCCTCATCACTATGAGGAAACACGTGATGAACAAGTTTTGCTTAGGGCGGCTGGCTGTACGCACCAAAACAATTTGCCAATGGCCCTGATAAGGAAGAAAAAATAACACAGCGTGACGCACACATATGGTGAACACATTATAGAAAGATGGCAAGAAATTAAACAGAAGCTAAGCCAAAAAGCAGAGAAAACTTCTTTCGAAGGAAACGTCTCAAGCAGAATGTTTGAATACCCTGCATGCTACTTTAGAGGCGAACTGAAGGGAGACCCACAATACAATCAAGAGGAAGCGAATCAAGCCATTCGAAGGAAGAGCAAAACATTCCAAATGCCGCTGTGACTAATCTCCGAGATTATAAAAGAAAGAAATAACACAGCAGATGCATTTCTTTCTGCCATACTCATTCTCATTCCAATGAGTCAAAGTATAATTATTCAATTTTAATTGTTTCTAAAATTAATGTCTTTATTTCCCTCCAGTAGTTGCTCGTGACAGACTAATTCCGGAATATAGCAAAAATAAGCTTTCGAAGTACTCTGTAGGCTAAAAAAAGCGAGGTAAATTTTAAATTGCTATTTGCGCAAACAATTTCCGTCATAATAAACGTAATCCCCGTTTCGCATCCAGGTGCACGTCATTTTTTTTTTTAATGCCACGCCGCAACATTTTAATTTTTATTATTGTCGACCAGTGCCCCGATGTGGAAACGCAGAAAAAGGCAGGAGGCAAATCGCAACCTCTTTATTAAGTACGCTTACTGTTTAGGTATACATCTACCGCAAAATGCAGCGTGTAGGAAAAAAAAAAAAAATCAAGAGGACAATGTGAGAAGCATAAAAATGCTAAATGAAATAATAATAAATGAAGAATCTAATCAAATCTGATGAAGAAGATTAAATTCCGTCCGTAATCTACAAGCATTAATTAAATTGTATTTATTCTTTTCTCGGAATTTTTATGAATATAAATATATATATATATATTTATATATCCTGTTACCAAACATTTACATAATCCATGTTTTTTTTTCGGTTGCAAACTGCCAAAAAGGCTGGTAAATGCAAATTTATTTATATTCCAGTTTCTTTTTTGGAAGTCTCACCATAACGGTACAATTTTTTCAATACGCATAGGTAAATTTCGAAATGTTGTCGGCTGTTGTCGACGCGATGATAAAACGTGATAAACGTATTTTACACTATTTCGCAATCCATTTTAAGTACCGCATCAATTTCGGCCTTGCATCGAAGGTTTTCAAATACAATTCCCTACGATTTCTAATTGCAAATGACCGCCATTCACATAGTTTGATTATCATTGATGGCCCACATTTGTTATCAACTTTTCTCGCAGCAAATAAATAAATCATTTTTATTCGCATTGAAAAGAATTGAATATTTGTAATGTAAACTATTAACACAATTGTCTAGCTCCCAGCTAGGCTACTGTCGTCAATTGTGCGTCAATACTAGCAACACTTCCTACGTTTGATTGGATTTTAATCACCATTCGGTAAAAGTTGATATAGATTATAGTGGTAATAAATATTTCAATGTTTTCTTAGCGCGTGCATGCAATGAAAGAAAAGATGTACTACGTGTTTTGGCGATGGAAGGCTGGCTTGATCAATGACATTTGAATTTTTATTTATTTTTCGATGCGCGGCGGCGCGTTGCAAGTTTGGCACAGCGCCGCCGTCCGCGTGTCTAACAAGCCGCTCGCATACAAATAAATAAATCTTTAACTTATAATCAGCCGGCTTTGTTGCCTTTGTACGAGAGAATAAGAAAGCCTCAAGAAATTGAGCTTAAAAAACAAACAAACAACTGTAATCCCCCACAAGAGATGATATTCATTGATTTTCTTGTAACGAAAATGGGCATAATGTTTAAATCGGGTGTTTTTAGATTGTTTTTCGAATCCGAGTCCTACGTAAAGTCCTTGCGCTCAATTTTTTCGCGCTCAACCCGGGCGCGAATTTATTTTTTGGCGACACACACAAAACGGCAGCGCATGTCATACATGTGTTGCCTTTTTCGCAAAAAGACTCATCATCACTACACCCACAAGCTACCGACAAAAAGCGGACTGGTGTTATGCCCAAATTCTTTCAGTTTTGCCCGTACTAGTAAAATAAATGTAAAGAAACCTGCACAGGAATCGTACTAATTCAAATTCAACTAATCCGAAACTAGCTGAATTTGAAGAAGCTTTTTGCTCCTTTGAAGATATTTTTACCGTGAATAGAGATCCGGAAAAGGCTCTCCTTCATCGCACAGCGGCGGCACGTTGTAATACGCCGCAGTGTGTTCCAACATGGTTAAATCACGCCGGTTGACGTCGTCGTCGGCGTCCTGGTCTTGCTGCGAGATGATGAGACCGATAGATAATTAGACGTAATCATCAATCACCGTGCGTGCCCTGCAAGACCACCAGTGTTACTTTTCCGCCGTGTGCTTTCTTTCTCTACGTCTGCCTTATTGTAATCACCAGCACTTGACTGTATTCGATGAATTACGCACTAATCACGTTGTCAACAAGTATCGCACAAAGTCGCACACAGCGCGGAAATTCCTCGAAAGCACTTTGTCTGTTGCTTGCCCCTTCCGCGCTACGCACGTTCACTGCAAATATAATCCTAGCTTTTGCTCGCAGCAGTCGCCTTCGCAGATGAAGTAAACAACCGATCTCCAATTGGAATGATTTCAACCAACAATTCCGATTCAAACACACACGCACAGAACTTGCAATATCACGTTTGTTTTTCGTCGTTTCTACACTGTTCCTTAGCGAATAGCGCCAGCATTAGTAATCACTGCAATCCCAGAGTAACGCAACGATAATTACATTAAACAGCATTTGGTGAGGTAACGAACATTTAATAGCGTTTTAAACGTGTACGACACACGCACCACACCACTGTATTTGTCGTCGGTATTAAACAACGCACACAGCACCGAATTTGACGAGACTAGGCATTACGTCGTTGGTTTCGACGTGTTTTTTAGTCGTTTGAGGTTGCACTGTCCACGGCGGCGGCGTCCGTCGTACGCTGCGCGCGGTTGTCGTCGTGCTCGCGGCCAACGTTAAATTTATAATCGCATTTGTATTCGCAGCGCATGGCGTTGTGGTGGCGACGGCAAGCGGCGCACACCGTCATGGCGAGACCGTGAATATCCTACAAGGCGCACACACGTTGCGCCGAAGTTGGCCAATGCTAAGAAAACGGCAGCAAGTCGGGCACGACGCTCACGCGCTGCTGGTGTGGCAGCGTGTTCGCACGATAAACCACAGCGCGACACTGGCACTGACTGCCGGCGGCGTGTTGTGCAGCGCGCCGGCGATGGTGGCGCGCCGGGGCCACCGACGGCGACGTTGAGAGCGCGCGCGCCCTGCGAACCTGCACGAGCGGCGTGCGCGTCTTCCTTGGCTTGGTTCGCGAGGCTCAGAGCGGGCGCTTTTTCGCGTCTTGCGGCCGACCCGTGATGATGGCGATGCCGCGCAATGCCGTGTGGTGACGACGACGACGACGACGACGACGACGATGCCGCTGTGGCTTTGGCTCGCGCGCGGTGCGGTACAGCCCGAATGGGGTTAGTAGGTCGCCGGCGCGATGACGACGGACGATTCGCGGCGGAGTTTCGTACGCGCGCCGCACACACTGGCGTTGATTATATGCTGCTGGTTTTTGCTAGACCGAACTTGCGTTTGCTGTCATAATCGGCAGAGATGCAACGTAACGTCGCTTAAAGTGATACGCACTTCTGCACGAATTTGCGTGTCTCCGCGAGCCATCTATATCATTTGTTCCTCAAATAACTCAATGATATTTAATCACCAACACATATGACATCCTGCATTTTAAGGTTGCAAGCGACATTTCATACCATTTACGACCAAAAACTCTGTCGCATGACTAACCAACCTTCGGGAAATATTTCGCGTTCAATTTGCGCGCCACGAGCGCACTCATAGCAAATAAATATAATTGAACATTTGCAAATATGCGGCATTATCAGTTGCCAATGATACTTTGAAAACTCCAGTTGAAAGCCCCCACCTTACACTAACGCCGCGCCACCACTATAACATCATAAAACCAATGCACTAATGATTCATTACAAAAACATTTTCAAGCCACTAATCACCATCAAAGAAATTCCGCAGCGATCTCCACGAAGCCACTGACAGGCATTATGACTCTGATTCTGGGCTTCCACACATCTCACACGTGTAACCCATGTCCAAAACCCACGTCAACTGTTTCCTCCTTTACTCGCTCACACTCTGCATGGAATATTATTAGTTAAGATCAAAAACGTGGGCTAATAATGCTTGTTTTCATCATTTTGCCACGCCACTTTTAACGCATAAATTCCGTTCTACGAAATAAGAGCCCAACCGAAAAACCAATTTCAATTTCATTACCGCAACAGGACAAAACCGCTGTTCTTTCAATGAATCAGTTACCAAATCCTCAATCCACTTGTACTTTTAAATCCGTGCTTGAATTCCATCCGCTTTGTGTTTGTGCGACATTTCGAAACGAACACGCTCAGCATCGCTGGTAATGGTAATGAACAAAATCATTTCGCTTTTTTCACGAAGCACATGCTGCCATTGTAACATAGAGCGCCTCGCTAGGCGTTTGTTTGAAAAGTCATCAGTCGAATTCGTTGTTTGTCATTCGGGCTGACGTGCAAGCAACTCTTATCTGTCCACACTTCCTACCAAACTTTTTGGGCAAGATCAATGCACCCGGCCGATACATGCAGTGATTAATTCGTCATAAATGTCGCGATATGGCGTATGCATTTGGCGAAAACACGATGAGACCGCAGGTATTTGCCAATTTTCGGAAATGCGCTAATTATTATTAAATTTCTGGCGATGCCAACGCTGGAATAGTGATTTATTATGAAGACGACAACAGAGAGATGTAGTGCTTTGTATCCTGAACAAAAACAATAAGCATGTCAATTTTCCGTATCATGTAACGTCTGAAAACAGCTTATTTATTATTGAATGCTTGTCTCACAAGATAATTTATAAAAGAATTTTGATGACATTAAACTTTTCAAAACTTTACACTTTCGCTGCCATTATCACAACAATTCGTTTTTCAACTTGACGCAATATTAACATGCGTGAAATTGCTGCTGTGAGGCAACTGCCCCATACAGATTTTTTTTTGTCAAAAATCAATCGCATAGGCTTTGTTGCGGTGCGCGCTAAATAAATCGCGTTGTTGTTACCGCTATTTACTACACAGCTTTGCATCGCCATTCGAGTTCGTATCTATGTCAAAGAAAACATAGTTATCTATATTTCGCCTATTTTCATATCAGTCAATACACAGTTAGATCTAAAAATCCTAATTCGTAACCAAATTACAATTAAATGGAAAACTGACACCAAATTCGAAGTAATTTTTGAATAACTTAAATGTCGAGGACGTTGCAAATTGCAACGACGAACAAATTCCCTTCTGCAGTATTTCACTAATCACCATTGATAAACATAGCCAGATTATAAATACGTGCGCACTGCATGCAAAGCAGCGCGTAAATATGTCGCTGGCGTCATCGATGGCGTTCCAGTGGCTTCTTCTTCGGCTTCAATGGCGGCGACGGGAAAAATGCTACGGCCTACAGCGCAGGAAATACCGTTATACGAATACGTACAATTCGTACAACTCAACAAAACAAGTCGCGTTTCGTTCCAAACATTTTCGACGCTTTTCCCAACCGTGAACAGTTCAAGCGCAGCTAAACTCAACTCTGCTAAACCAGAAAGAAGAGAAGAACCCAAGGAAATAAATCCTTGATGCCTCAGAAGAATAACTCCCACTTCCCAAGTCATGCATTTCATTCGTTGCAAGTCGTGATTAACCAAATGTGCCGCCATAAAATCAAAGTCTTAAACTTAAACTCCGCTCAAATCCAGTAGCAAACGAGTGGTACGCAATACATTCATCACACTTTATGACATTTTGTATCAATAACTTGCAGCACCATTCAAGAATTATTCGATATTCTTATCTCGGACGCAATTATCCAGCGAGAATTGCGTGTAAAGTGTGTAAACTATAACAATTCCACCGTTTTCCATCACCGGCCAGCGCCAACCGCGTCAGCCGACAATATCGCCGCATTATCAAATGCTTTGTTTGTTAATGGACTGTTGTTTAATTGTGCGTATTGTCTATCTGTATCTCCACATTCAAACGACCAACATTCCATCCATTCCACCATGGTTTAGCAATGCTCGTTTTTGTCGCACAAAATTAAAAAGCACTAGACTCTTAATCATGACTCGCAAGTTGTGTATTTTTAATTTAACTCATGTTAATATAGTATCAACATTTCACGGCGCGTTATTTAAAAACTAGTTCAATGAGACACTAATGAAAAACTGGTCTTTAAACCTCTTTCAAACACACCGCACGTAAAGCATGTAATAAATATTGATTTTATTATATTTAGATATCATAATCAAACCTTGAGTTTCGCGATATCAATTAACGATTAAATTGTATTGCTTTATATTTTTAGGTAACTTTATGAACTTTATGAAATTTATAATCGTTAATTTACGTTAACATTTACTCCGCAAAGATAGTAAAATCATTGAAATAGTTGATCTTTAAGACAAAATGTCATCAATTGCGATTATAATTTAGTCATTATCAAAATTACACCATAAAAACTTCACTTCTTTAGAGAGATACTACTCGGACTAGTTACTCACAACTTCACACTTTCACTAATTAGTTAAACAGCTGCTTTAAGTATTCAACCATCAATCAAATTATATTTAAATTCTAATCTAAAACTTGACCGCATGCGTATAATTTCATTAATGCGTAATATCTTAATTGAATAGATTGCCCATTCAACGAAACAATAGAATTGAAATAATAATATAATGCAATAGACAACACATTATTGTGCGATCAAAATGCAACTTTTTTCGTTTTCTCCGGCGAAGACACAGCCATAGCCGTTAGCTCAAAAACAAATTACAAGCGCTCTGTAATTTATCAACATCCGAGCTGAAGAGCCGAGGCAGCAGCATTCGACGTAAATGCCATTTATTGTTTTCCGTTAGCTATTAACGTTTTTCATACTTTGCTCATCACTCCTCATTCTTCATCTCTATAACAATGTCATTTCTCCTCTCAAACCTACCTGAAACGAGAAAAGCTCCAAGAATTAATTTAATTTCATAGTACTATAAGCAATTTATCCGCATTATCGAGTGCTGCTATTATTTGATAGTGGCTATAATTCACATCCCGAACTTCAGAGATTCAGACCAGAACTGCGTGAAATATGTTTGTTCAATTCCGTGCTACGAGCGTGCCATACGCCTGGCGATGACGCAGAAATAGTGCTTGTGTTAAGTAATGTCGCGTTACTTAATTTATTAATTACCACTAGATAATTAGGTAAGCAGTTTAGTCATAATGTGCTCGACGTCTGTGCATGACGTCTACAAATCAACCAGCTTACTTGGACGACGATTTACAAACAGAAATATAATAAATTTATCGCAATCCGCGAAAAAACGAAACCACTTGAATTGAAAGTCAGTATAAACGTCATTCAACTCATTAGAGGTCCCGTTAGCCTCTGTTTGCTCTCCTCGGAAGAGTGATGCACGGACACAGCCGCTTAAATCAATCGCGCCGGAGAGACCATCATCATCGTCATTATCGTCATCACCTCGCCAATTTCTAGCGACTAGTCAAACCGCTTGCATTCCGAGCTCAGCTGGCTGGTTTTCTTCTATTCGCATGCTATAGAAAACACACACTCGCGGTTAAGGAGCAAATGCAAACATAGAGTAGACGCACACCTCGCCAACATAGCTGTATGTTGGGCACGTTGGGAAGAGTAAAAGAGCCTTGCATTTGCATGACCAGACTACACACCGTTAGCTTGTAAGCAGATACCCAGTGAGCCAGTGAACGCCGGATAGAATTATGTTAGTGTTGCTTCCACCAAGCGTATACGTACTGTTCGAATATGCATAGGCAAAGTACACCTTGCGTAATTACCCAGTGAGTGATTCAAAATTCATGCAGATGAAGCGAACAAGTACAAAATGATTTACAAGCATCGAGCAAATCTGAAGTCAACACAATGCTACAATGCTATGATGATAAATTGCATTAATTGATACCTGCCATGATAACACAAAAATAGGTGGAAATAATAAAGAAAAACAATATTTACCGCATGCCTTTCCACGAGTCCATATTGCACGTTGGCCCTCGTTTTTTCAATGTGTACAAATTTGCTCGGCAGCCGTTTTATCGATCCCACTATTTACCCAGACGGTTGATAATCGGATCAGAGTGAAGCTGATTTTACGCAGAGAGGAGGCGGGCAGTTGTTTATTGTAGACAAGTTAGACAGGTAGATAGTAGTTTGATAGTGGCGGTGGCGGAGTAGCAACCAAAGATATGTTTGCAAATGTTTTATTTGACGTATTGAGCTCATCGCATTTCTACCACTAGGAAAAGAGTCAAAGTGTTAGTACTCAGTTTCCATACGGCCAGGAAAAATGTTTTATATTTAAGTATGGTAGCGATCAATGACTAAAAATAAATGAAGGTGGAGACCATTGTTTTCAACTTGTGTACTATTTTCCACCAGATGAAAATGCAATTTCCAAATGTCAAACCTGCACATGACATACATAAAAGGCCGCGGCCGCCGTTGTGCGTCGCGCATCCAACGCAATATTCGCAATATGATAGTAAACATACCAATAGCAAATAGCAACGACATGTGTATGCCACGTACACGCGAAAAGAGGAAGCGCCGCGCTCGTAAAAACGTATTATTAGCGTCGTATAACATGTTTTATGATAGCTTTAAAATGCAATATGAATTTCTGGGATTACGGCGACGACGTCGACCCGGGACTCTGATGCGATATAATGCAAAACAATAACAAATCGACGCAACTGGCAACATACGAACCGTTCAAATAATGCTCGAGATACAATAAAACATTAATTATAGGGATGAATACAATGATTTAAATTGCATCGTTGCCACGTCGATTCAAGCCATAAACGACCTTTTACTAAATAGTCACCGAGGAGATTATAGAATACTTCGACTAAACGCATTAATCTAAGAAATAATTAATTCGATCGATGAAGCCTTAGCGAAGTTGTCGGACGTTGTTGGGGTTCGGCGCTCAGAAGAATACGCCAAGTGAGGAAAACTCGCTGCAAGTTTTGGTTCTGGCACACCGACTTTCCTAATACGATCGATATATTTCACTAAGTGCCAGTCACAACAAATATATTGCTTCATCATAAGACTATCTAATTAATTCGGAAAGTTTCAATCATGCATTGAAATTTACACAAGATTTAATCAAGTTTCTAAACCGTCGCATAAGAGTTACCAGCCATAAATAAGAACTAAAAATTCAATCAAAAATATAGATTTCATGGCAAAAATTAAACTTTATCAAATTGTAAGTTCATACCCAATTTGATTTACTGCAGCTCCTGCATCAACGTAAATTAAATTTAGGAAAATAAAAAACTATACAGGCTTGAAAACAATTAGTGCTGTGAATTACCAATAGAGCTATCACGAGGTTGAAATTCAATTAGATCCTATCTCTTCGACGCACCACGCAACAAGAATTTAGGCCGGAGTTGTTTTGTCCAGCTTAAATTCCTAAATTTTATCAAATCTAGTCTCAACATCCCCACAACTCTAGCATGATGAACTCTAATGAACCAAATCAGGCAGCATTGTTCTTTACGATATTTTTTCTTGTGTTTTTGTCAGTTACGAGAACTTAACGTAAATCCTGGATTTAACCCTAAGGCAGACTCCCCCTAGACCGAAAGCTGATCCCATCTAGCGATTTTTCGGGTCTGCGGGCTTCAGATAGAGTGAGTAAAGGGCAGTTCGGGTTGATGCCGTAATGAAGATAAAGTAGACTGGATTTTCTATTTCGGCATGTTACGAGTGTATTACGTCGCCGGTGGCCAAGAAGATACTCATCGATTCAGAACTTTTTTTTCGATTGTGTGTATTGCGGTAGTTGCTAACAGCCGCAACGGCGACGCAAATATCGACGAAAATTACCCCCCGAAAAACAAAATCCTATGAGCTTTAAATTCCACGTTAAATAACACGTTTGTATGGTCAATGGTTGTCATTTAGGTAGTTTCACACGTTTTAACAACATACGACCCAAACAACAATTTTGGGAGGCGGTACAACCGCAACACCGACGCCTATGACGTACCCCGACGTATGCGCGTAGACGAGATCAATATTGGACCGGCAGCGGCCTTTTTTTGTGTGTCGTTGTCGTCGACGGTGAATGCGTGCGTACGGTATTTGAAAGTGTCGGCAGCTGGCGGTGGCAGCCGCCGCCCGCTCGATAGCACGCCGCCGCTTTAGTGAGGCAGGTTAGGCGTGACGGTCAAGGACACCGCGCATCCCGACACCGGCAGCCGACGCCCAAAACGCCACACGCATAATCTTCCCGGCTGGCTGGCTGGTGGCAGAAAGCACAGAAAAAAAGAAAAACAAACCTGCGACGCGCACGCTGGAGGCGACACAACAACGTGGGAAAAAATGCCAATTCCCTAGGCAGAGGGCATAAATTCAGCTATTGCTGGATGAACTCAACTGAACAAATCAAGCGCGAATGAAGGATTGAAATAGAAATATCATGTGAATTTAAATGATAGCAGACGGCGATCATAAAACAAAATTAAAAGTGCAATTTTATAGCTTGAGATAGAAAATGAAAAAATGCAATTTATTAATAGATTTATTTTCCTTCTAGACAATTAAAATTTACTAATTCGGTTATAATTCAAGAAATGTCACATGAATAATGGTAATACATTGTACATGCTTGTTATTACCTAAACATTTGTCATGTTTGAGTTGTTACCTATTTCCTGGGTGTTTAGATGGAAAGAGGAAAGAGACCCAAAGTTTAAACATTAATTAACATAATCTACGATGCTTTGTAAAGCTCCGAATTCAAGAAAATAACTGAAATTTTGACCTACTATCATTTGTTGATTACTCTTAGTTTTGTTCAAAATACAAATCCTTAGAGCGAAATAAAATAAAATGCAATTAGTTTTTTTTTGTCATTCGCAAGTAATTTGCTGCGTGAAGGTTCTTGCCCACTTTACAGCGCAAGCCCAAGCGCCAAAGAGCAGAGTTATTAAAAAGTCATTTCGTGTTACGTATGATGGCAATAATAGTAATCATAATAATAATCTAACGTGCAATTAGTTTATATGTTCCACCTCTCGTAAACTTGTAGTTAGTCTTCGTCCTCGTACAGACCGCTCACTTCTTCACTTCAACGAATTTAACTTTGTGCAACTATGACTACATACTAACAAGCTTAAAAAAGTGTAATTAATGACAAGATACCATTGATTTTTTTTCTCCGTTAACTTGTCTATAAAGAGACAACGATAAACGAGACAAGGTAAAAAATACCTTAATTACTACGAGAAAACAAAATATTGCTAAATACTTTTGGTAAACCATGATTTCACCATTCTTTAAATTATCTAGGAGTAAAATAATAATTCCTAACAAGTAAATGATAAAAAAATGTAAGTTGTAAAATCTCCACAACGTTAAAAGCAAAAAGTTGTTGTCATTTGATGATGATAAACCCTGAACGTAAAAATGCAGCCTCGTGCTCTGCTCAAAGTAATGCTCCCTGTTACATGTCTGATGTAAACCACTTGGTGCAATTATAAAAGATGAGTTCTGTCTTTTCGCGTACCCCTCTTTACTTCTCGGCTTCTTTACGCGATAACATCAAAAGCATTTATTACTCCATCGTTGTACGTTGTGTCCGCTCGCCATCCAGAGCGTGAGCAAGAGCTCATCATTCAAATGAATGTGCATGTTAATGCAAAACGCACGCACATCACATACGATATGCTAATACTCTTCATTCTACCACCCAGTGAAGAATAATTCGTGCGTACTCTACTTGTGAAAGAATGTCCGCGGGCACGTAGAGTAACTAATAAATTAAGTATTCATTTAATTTATTATTATACTCCGAATAATGGCGATGAATGAATGCCTGAGTAAAGTTGCGCAAGCAATGATTAAATTAAATTGGCCCTTGATGAAAAACAAACTCTCCACTCCATCGGCGCAAACAGTTTATGTTCTAATGAAAGAATAATTCAATCTGCATACCCCTGTTATTTTTGAAGCAAATTGAAATGAATCTGAGAGAATGGAAATTCTGTGAACTTACTCGGACTCGATTTATTAAGCATAATTCGTCCAAAGGTAACTGCAACTCACCTGAAACAAAACAAAACATTGATAAATAAATGTATGTTAAGATTGAGTAAGCCAAAACAACGAAAGCGAAATTTTCGGTTGATTTTCCCACGCCTTTGCAAAGCAGCAACAAAAACACGATTATCCTGCTCGAAACCCTTCGTTTCCAGACTAATTTTCCTTTTTGTATATTTGCACATTTGGACAATATGCTGTGCTTTTTGTGCGCCTTTTTCCGCGCGAGCAGAATGTGCGAATGTGTGACCAGTCGGTCGGACACATGTGCGAACTACCCCAATTCCCATCTTTGCGACATTGCCCCTCGCTGCAACCCAAGCCGACCACAGAAGAGAACAGGTTCAGATGTAGCGAATTCAAATGCGTTCTTTTAATGCGCTGCACGCACTATAACGCAGGATACTAGCACGGTGCGAATTTGAATTAATGTGTCAGAAGACAAAGTATACAAAACGTGGCCTCGCACCGCATGGACGGTAATATTTGAATAAGTAAAATGTTGTTATGCAAGGGAGAGAATCGAACGCTAAGTATAACGCGTTTCGTACCTTGTTTTATTGTTATACGCAACCCTTTCTGGCTGAATGGGTACTGACTAGTTTGTGGAAGAGTTGAAAAGAGCAATAATTCCATAATAGAAATAAAAATCAAGATAGTTTAAACCAAGACTTTTTCAAGTAAGAGCTTTTTAAGAGATAAATCTCTCGGAAATTAACATGTTCGTAAAAGCAGAAAAATAGTTAAATCCCCTTTCAACGCCAGCACGCGCAAATTAAAAATGTTGCAAACATCACAACCAGTTGTTGTCAACCAAACGTAGAAATTCAGTCATAATTCGCAGCAGCAAATTACCTAGGGCTCTTCGTGACGTCGTGTCTTCTGCCACAGGCACTTCTTCTGGTATGAAGTATTCATTGATCAAAGCGTATTATGCGTATTATCTGCTCAGTGAACATTTTCAGAAACTGACTTGTTTCGAACTATTTACAACAGACAATGTATAATTATAAAATTTTAACATATCTTCACAAAATTTGACCAAACATAAACGCCTTTGGTAAGTGTACAATAAATTACAAAATGGGCAAAATAAGCGCTTGTAAACAGACCACATCAACAATTTTATGCAGAGTGTGAAGTATTGCTCAAGAGCACATGTAATATTCAAATTATACCCTATTTAGTAATGCGATTGCATCCACGCTCACTTCGTATTCACATTCAAGACCAGCGTTTGCTCACATTGCAGCCTGCAATTATTAATAGCAACAGGCGTTGCTTTTCAGACTTTAATAGCACCTCGTCATATTAATACACGAAATTGTTTATAATTGCTAGGTACGTCGCTCTGGTTGCTATGTGAATTTACGCGTATGTTTTATTTTAATTTAGATTTCACTCGTCCGCACTCGATAATGCAATCAAAGTGCCAAAGTGCAGACACTGTGTTGAAAAATTAATTTTTAACGCCGACAGAAATTACAACACAAAGTTCTCTAATATGAAAATTATGCGACAATATTGTTTCATCACTTTTAAATCCACAAAGAGGAAATTTCGCTCTTAAAAGCACTAAAAATGAGATCATTGCTTGTGATGACCTTTGTTGTTAACTTGTTTGATGATCCTGTTCCGTGACAATTTTGCTCCGCAATAAGATTACTAACCAACATAACCACAGCGTGACTTCCAGCTTCTCTCGCTCCATTCATTTAATTAGCACCGTGGTTTCATGTTGTAACAAACTCCAGCAAAAAAAAAACAAAGGTACTGGGAATAAACCTGGACGGCTGTTCGGAATAATTAACTAAGTGCCAACAAGATGCCAAAGTACAATCTGCACTCCTTACACATGCAAATACTAATTTTCTTCACCCTTAACATATTCGTCCGTTAATGCCCAAGAGAAAGAAGCGAAACCCTACATTTTACTCAACTCCACTCCCAAACTTTATGTGTATTAGTCACGCGCTGTTTTGCGTAATTTTCTCCGATTGACGCGAAAAGATTTCCATTTCACGCTAGCCTTTCACCTACATTTTGTTTGCACTGCTTTTTCTCGAACCTCACGGCCGCTTCCTGCGTGCCTTCTTCGTTTTCCGTTTCATTAAAATATTAATTTTAATTCCGAGCGGCGATTTCAACAAGCGGCTCGCTTCTTGCCGCTGCGCAAATTGCTTGCATTTATTAGTAGAAAAAAAAAAAAAAGAGTTAATTAGTAGAAATACAAGCCGCTGCGAATTTCACTCGACAACTTGCACGCGTGATAAATCATACAGACACAAAAGAATAACTTTTTGGGCAAAAATTATAGGAAAAAATACATGCCGGTGGCTTTGTCGGTAGGAAGCGACATCCGTGAAAAGCAATTAAAGAGTAAATCATTTTTACTGCGTGTGAGAGCAATGTTTGAAGTGATTTTCAGAGAAAATTTAAATGTGATGGAAAATTAAGTGTGTGTGTCGTCAAAGTACATTTTCTTTAGAATTATGAATTAATTAGTGACGTTTCGGGATTTATGAAAGTGTAAATAATTGCAAAAGTAAATCTAATTATTTTGAAATAAGTACACTAAAAGTTTAGCCTCAAAATTAAAAAAAAAAAAAACCTTAGCGACTAGTTGTAGCATCTATGAGTGGAACTAACTGAAAGTAGGCGAGTTTACAAGTGCAATTACGTTACATTGGCGCAGAGACCTTGATGTCGATGCGAGCCAAAACACTTTCACTTCGCACACGTGGAAAGAGCGTTCTTACATGTCGGTCGGTGTTGTGGCGGCGCTGCCACAAAATCACCATCCGCGACGCGCTGCTGCCACCAAAGCCACCGTCGACATTCAGGACGCGCGGTGAATTTACAATTGCATTCAGACTTAAAATATGACCACAATTCTTATAACCGAGTTACATAAATAGACCATGCGTGAACAAAACCGCGATAACCTAACATCAAAAGTAATGTAACATAAAAATGTCCTTATAGAACGTAAGAAGTAATACATTTAAGGACAAAGTGCTACGATAAGAGTAAGTAAAGAAATCAGAATTGTCGAAAGCTAAAAAGAAATAACTTGTAATAACTATCAACACAAAATCATGTTGTAATTCAAACTAAAGTTTGTTTGAAGCCTTTTAAAGAAGCATCCTTATAACAATCGCCATCAAACACCGGCAACATTGTAGACGTGAATAAACGTGACGTACCCGTGCGCATAATTATAATAAGCGAACGCGCGAAAAGAAACAAATGAGGTAATTATTACAATGAGCGGACGCTCCCATCTAAGCGGCAGCATGTTGCGAGGCATCCATGCATCCTTCAAGAGCACCTGATAAACATGCGCAATCTGAGAATGCGTCAGACGCTTCAGATAAACAGATAGCTGCATCGTTGGCAGCTCAGGAGGCTGCTGCCGGTCCATCAAGTGCCGCCGAGATTACGATAATGTCGTAGCGGTCGTGAAGCGCGTGGATAACAGAATGAGATGATTACGACACGTTAAAGTGATGGATAATATGCAAAACGATGTGAAAACATAGGAAATATGTTAAAACAATAAAGGAGACTTGATGAGATTACTTTAATCGTCTTTTAAGAATCTCCACCTTTGCAGAACCTGATACTATTATGATAATTATTTTAAGTGAAAAAGTTTTGTATAAGACGCTATTAAAGATAAAAAATGTTGAAAACATTTTTTATTCCTTCGTAGAAGATAAAATATTGATTTTCTCACAACTTAAACTAAATCAGGACTACAACAGTACTCACCTCACCTCCTGTCGCCTGAGCGTTTAAAGCTTAAGCAATCGGCAACCTTCGTCTTTATCTGCGTTTGCACTTACAGGATCTACAAATGTTAATGCCGCATACTACAATGCCGATGCGATTCTTAGCTGCGAGGCCAGGATTAGTCTTGTAGTCGCACAACTCGCAGCGTTTTAACACTCGAACAATTTCAAATTCCTATCGCAATCTATTCGTTATACACAGTAAAGTTGTCACTTTATGGACTGAATCTAAGTTTAAGTTTACAACTGTCCTAGACTCCACAAATAAAAAATAAAGCATACTTTAATCCCTAAAGGTAATCTTATAGAAAATAGAAGAAAATCAGAAGAATTATGCCAAACCCAGACTGGCAAGAGCAACAACGCGTGAAATAATCAAAACATTAATTATAAACATTTAAATTGGTACATGTTAGAGTTCTCTGAAATAAACATATTTCGTGCTATTATTCCGATTAAACAATCAATCAATTCATCCAATGCTCCTATCGACTATGTATGTACCTGTCAAACTATATAGAAACAATTAAATCAATCAAGCCATATAAAATGCAAGCCAAATGAATATAATTCCTTGCCTTCAAAATCTATTAAACTAAGCATTTAAATCAATTATTTTTTGAAGGCGTCATCGATTAGATGCAAACTAATTAACTCTTAACAAACATTGCAATTGCAAGTAACGCAACAGCACCAACAACCATTCACACCAGAATTAATTAAGTTACACAACTCGAGCGTATCAAACATAAATATGAATCAACTCACATTCATACATATTCATTGGCATATGTACAATCCACACACATGAACCGCAAATACTATGATAGTAAGTTGCTAGAGGTAGACACTCTAATTGCAAAATAATTACAGTTAATGCTGCTGCAACTAGCAGCCATCGCAATAAGCAGCTTACGTTGAATGTTAGCACATTGAATTAAACATATGAATCCTACTGAATGCTAAATATGCAATTAACTGAATTAAGTGCCACTGAAATGTATAGCACGCTGATTTAAGTAGAAAGCAAACCTAATCAAATACAAAACGGCAGATGAAAAATTAATTAATGCACATTGTGGGTAGATTAAAGCGGAGAAGAGAAAAGTTTTCAGTTACACAGGAAGCAACAATGTTTACTTATTTGTGTAAATTACAACTGTTACTCTCTTAAGTTGAGAAGTAAAGAAAGTTCCATAATTTGTATTTGTTGAAAGAGATTAAAATACATCTTTGCAACAATACAATAATCATGGCAACAACATTTAAAATATTCCATCCATCTTCTAACGAATGCATTGTTGACTGAATTCAACCAAGCCCAGGTGACAGTTGGCAGTCTGCCGCCCCATAGAATTTTGACTTCTCGCCAACTTGTCGTGGAAACGCTCGTCCATTGAACATCGCGAAAAATCACAAATCGTGTAGTTTTGTACCGGATGAATATTCAACTCCGCATTTAAATCCATCCTCAAATATTTATTTACATTATTCGCACCCTGACTTAACAAACTATGATGATGAAAGAATTAAATAATTCATAATCTTGCAAAAGCAGCGAATTATCAATTTTTATGTGGATTACACAAAAGTATTGCTCGTTGGGACATCAATCAGTAAAGTGGCTATAATGATAAGCCCCGGGCAATCAACGTTTTGTTTGATAACATAAAATTTTCGTCGTAATTTTTATTCCGCCATAAACAATTAATCGCTAAAGCAGCAACAAAAACAGTTGTAAAACGAGAATAAACTCTCGCGATGCATTTTCTTATGACTCGTTTCAAGTTTTTGCCAATTCAAAATTGACCTGAAGAGTCTGAACGTGGAATGAAATCGTATACGTCATAAATTGTGCTAATAATATATGACTATAAACATTACATACATAAATTAATAAGTATCAAATGCAGCAAGCATCTTAAATTAATTTTTCTATAAGATTCAAGGCTTACGCAAGCTAATTACTATGTTTTATTGGTTATACTTGCCCTAAAGTATTTAATTTCATTAAAATGAGTTGAATTAGTAGAAATATATAAATACCCTGCACCCATTCGTACGCAAATCCACTTAATCCTATTTGCATTGCACGCACATGCATGACCCACAGTTGTATCGCAGCGGGCGAGTAATAATAAATACTCCATACAGAGCGGATTATTATTATTTCTATTTTATTGTTCTGAAGCGATGATGATAGTTATGATTATACCGTGTATTTGCGTAAAAACGTTGCGGCAGGTCGTCATCGAATCGGCGCGTCAAGCGTCGTCAACCGCAGTCGTAAAAAAGCTCGTACCACGAGCATAAATATGAAAATGTCTCGTGTGTGCATGTTGCACTACTAGTGCAACCCACACTCCTTACTGCACTCGACGCAATGAAGCTCTAAGCGTGCGTGAGTACGCAGAGGAAATAACCAGAGTCCACGCTTTTACGAGGTAGATGGTGGAGGTGAGCTAAGTTGGCGCATTCCGGCTCATAATGAAATTGAAATCGAAATGAGTTATAAAACGAGAGCGAACGCAGTCCACGCTTTAGACTTTCAAGGAATTGATTGCAAATTACGCACAGGTTGAGCAAACCTGCGTTTGACTTAAAAACAGATTAAAATTACGATGTCCTGATTAATAATCCTTGATAATTACAAAGTATTGAGGTAATTCGGTGTAATTTGCATCTTTTTTTTCTAGTGCGATGATTATCCAGAGAAAAACCAGTAACCAGGTAAAACTCAAACAAAAGAAAATTAATTACACCACCGTTACTTGCTCTCACCATATGACTTTCCTTGTTTCCACACGCGCACCATACGAAATCCGTTAGAAATGAAGATGCGGCCATGCTGATACATCGCTTACAGTTATCTGTTAGCTCATCTAAGACCTTCATAGCCCACAAATAAGCCTAGATAAACTACAAAAACATTTTTTCAAATCTTCTTGATTTTTGTCGATGCGACAAAAATTGCCAACCACATTTTTAATTTGCAACAAATTTCAGCAAACTCAATTTTTCACACCTCGTCGTTAGTCGTTTGTGGCATAACGCGGTACTTATCAAGTTTCGCGAAATTAATTACAGCATAATGAACGCGGCTCTTATTTGTCCTGCGGTCCCTTAGCAACTCGGTTTTCCTTTTAGCGTAACTTTGCTTGGCAACATGGCAACTCTAATCCTTCGTTATCTTATGCGTATGCCCTGAAGTCAACTTAATAAACTGGATAATTCGTTGTTTGCACCTTCCAGTAAGTAGTACCGAAAAGAAAAAAGCACTCGGGTGTTTTCTGAGCGTAAATACTGTGTGTTTGTGCGAAGAGTGAAGACGAAGCTCTGTGGCGTGCGCAGGATGACTTTAAAAAACATGCCGGGAACAAAAAACAGGTGTAAAAGTTAGGTTCATGATAAAAGAATGAAAAAGAGGCAAAGTACTTCGAGTTGGTAGCTTACTTCATTACGCGGCCCTGACACGTCTTTTCAGTTTAAAGAATACTCACAAAGCACAAGACCGAAGCAAAACATCCTTCAATCCCGATTGCGAAAATTCTGTTTTTATTTGCCCAAAATTCTTCTAAGACGTTAGGTGCTTTCATGTTCTTTGGTTGGAAACAGCATCAACAACGCCTGGCAATAGGACATCACTCACCCACGTCAGAGAAATAACGTGAAAGCAGTGATATTGGAGAGACTTAATATGTCCCCAAACTGTCGTGTCGAAGATTTAGAAAATATGAAAAACTCTTTCCAGGCACGTTCGCGTTGTATCGCGGGCGTGCTCAAACAAATTTAGAAGAAATATCACCAAGAAACAAAAATATTTAAATACATAAAAATGTCAAATTATCGCAATAAACTCTGTTTTCATCGTCGTTGTTTGTTTTCCACCACTGGCAATGTTGTAGAATTTAAACCTCCAACGAAGATTAAGTTGAGCTCTGTATTTACGCGCTTTTCCTCGGCATCTGAGGAATAAGTAATTATCCAGCACCGACTTGTTTGTCAGGTTTAATTTGGTTTCCGGGCAATTAGATAATTAACACTGGAGCAATTCAGCCGGCGCACATTTCCGAGCCATCGCGTTCGTTCTCTTCTCCAGACTCGCGTGTCCTTTATAAATGTTTTCCCCTTGCGACCCTTTCCATCAAAACACAAACGAACGCGTCGAGAAGAGCCGGCGCATCCCTATCTTCCCTCCAATCTGTGCATCACACCCATCACACCCACTTCTACAAGCTTCCCAGAGGATAGCAAGCTGATGGTATGTGGCAAATACGTCTCACTTGCTTGTAGATGTGTTTTGCACACCCAAAAAAAGAAGAAAATTCTAATAAAACGAATCTGGTAGGAGAATGTGAACGGAATAGTCCAGTATGCGCAAAGAGCACAAAAAAAAAGAAAGAAAAAATTAATTGCCTCCTGCGCCTGATGTTTCAAAGAGTTCAACGTAACAAACCTTCGAATAAAGCAGCTACCAACCGCTTTGAGCACTGATTCAAATTGGGTTGAAACGTGCAAACTTGATCAAAGCATTTCACGCAACGTTACAATGTAATGTTCGTTTCATTTGATTTGCTTCATACTCCACTTTTCACATCATTTGCAGTTCAATTGTTGATTGTCACCGATATAGGTGGACCAATTCAATTTGTTTCGACACATTTCACTTTTGTTTTTGACATTTCAATGGCTGCTTATTTACCTGAACGGGAATTACAGTGAAGTAGAGAAAAACTTGAAAGCGAAAAATACCAAGTTCAGAAAAGAACAGAATAAAGAGAACGGTCAAACAAGAAAATGAGAATATTAGTTTGTCGTGACGTTAATTTTCCACTTGGGAGTTCAGCAACAGCTGTAACGCCCCAAACATTCGCGCATTACGAGCACGATTCGCAAATTGCACCCTGCAAAAAAAAACAGAAAACAAATAGTAAAGTTCAGGTGCTTCGTGTAGTGCTCTTTCGTGCCCTGTGACATGAAAACAACATTACAATGCTCTCGATTCTTTCCACGACATTGATTTTATCAAGAGTTTCAATTTCAAGAAGAAAAAAAGCTTCATATTTTTGACAACTTTAACAATAAAAAATACAAAATAATACATTTTTATGTAGATCAATTATCTCATTCATTACCTTACTCAACGTATGTGAGGCTCCCTCAAATTGAGGAAGTAACCAATTTTTAAAAAACATTTTCGTGCCGCCAGACTGTCAGTTCGCGCACAACAAAAATGTACCAGCATAATACATAATTAATATAATTACGTACAAAATTCGCTCATGGATCGTGGTTAGAGTCGAAAAAAGTAGCGCTAAGACAAGTTTGGCAGGATGAGCAAATTCAGCAGTAGGTAGGAAGTGGCTGCGAATATTTAACATCTAACAAGGTAAAAAGTAATAACAACCAACCAGCAGCAGTTGTGGCTGCAAGGTCGATTCTCAGATTGAACATGTTGCCTGCTGTTGTCGGCGTTGGCAACCAACTGGCTTGGCCAACAGTAAAAGAAGCAACAACCACAGTACCATCGCATTACTACAACAGCAAAAGCAATCATTCATCGTCATCATCTCCAGGATGTTCCATTCGCGGACACATTCACGAATGTCTTTGCTCTGTTTTATGCTTATGCTGCGCTGTTGTCCTGTGTGTTTGTCAAATGAAACCATACGCAGCAGGAGTTGAGATCAAAGCTCGTTTGTTGTATGTTCTATGTTTGGAGAATTGCAGATGCCGTAACTAAGTCACTGTGCTTTTCAATACGTATTTCATTTTCTCCGCCGCACGTCACGGGTCGTTTTCTCAAGCGAAAGCTCTTTTATTTTTCCGCCGTCATGAGTACGCGCAATGCCAGCGGGTAATATAATAAGTGCATAACCATGAAAGTTGAAACGTTGCGATGGTTACAATGGGCCAGCTAGAAGATTATAAAACGCCGCAAACAGAACCAAAAACGTGCAGTTCCTTTCATGCCTATTCTTAAAAGCCGATGCGTATTTTTCTTTTAAAATCTTAATATTTCGGATTTAAAACCCGTTACCACTGCAGGAAAATAAAAACGCCCTGCATTAAAACGCCATCTGTCTTAATATCCCCGCGCATAATTAGCAATTGAAGCCCAGAGAAACATATATAAGTTAAGTTGAAGCACGAACTGCCAATGCGTGGAAGCAGCCGGGAAGAATGAAATCCATGCAATCATCGTGTTCAGCTAGCTATGACCAACAAACGACAAACAACAACGTTTGAATTATTATCTACATTCCAGCAGCGTACCATCATCATCTTCCATTCTGCGCAACCTTCACATCCTCAGACTCACTTTTCAAATTGAATTCCATTCGAAGCCATCAAGCGTGCACCGAAAGAAATGCCCAAAGTTAAAAGCAGCATTAATTGATTAACGACGAGGAAGCCCGGGCCGCCTCGGCTGAAATTCGTATTGCGTCGGCGTTAAATAAACTTCACTTTGGCTGGGAACTGCCTCGAAGTGTTGCGAATGAGCAAACGAATGAGTTGTACGTGCGCAAAAACTTCTGCACGGCACCAACTCCAACTTTGCTTGTCCATGGTCATGTTTCGTGACGTCAAGCGAACGAAACAACGAAATGTTGTTCGATGCTTTGCGGAGCAAACTTGAATCGCGCACTGTACACTTCTAGAGCTTCGAAGTTTTACAAGATGGTAAACTTTGCTTCTATTCAAGACATTCAAAAACTTTAAAGACACCGACCTAAGAAACATTGATAGAATCAATAGAAAATTGTCAAAGACCTCTTTTATGACATTAAAAACATTTTAGTTACTAGTCTTAAATGAAAGAATTAGGGAGATATTTATTTGTTGATTGTACTTACCTGACAGAAAATGAAAAATGATAAAACATGCCAAAGTCAATATTTTAACACCACTCTAAAAGCTATAAACTAGCTATATTATTTATTCTCCACGTTTTCGAATTTTCTGTACTGGTCTAGTGTTAGGACTATTATGCAGAAGTTGTTCGCTTACGGTCACTTATTTTCCAACATTATTTGTCTCCATTAAGCGGAAAAACAAAACGACGCACGCGTTCTATCCTTTTACGACGCCTGCAAAGCTTCCAGACGCGTCGCGTGATAATTCCATGCTAAAATTGCCTACGCACAACGCATTTAAACAATCAATTCACTGAATAAACAGACTTTATGCGCGCATTTGCATGGTTTGTCATTCAGGCAGGTCAGTGGCGTAGAATGCACACCCTTGAAAATATGAATCATACGTAAACATATATAAATTTTACTTTTACTAATTGCAGTTGACTCAGAATGCCTTTATAAACGAGCTTACATTGGAGATCTTAAGGTATTTCTTTGAAAATTTAATTTTTCATTGGTATTTTCAGTTCCATGTGATTTTAGCAGAGTTTTTTAAATGAGCAAAGTGCAAGTGAAGCAGTGGTAAAAGGTAAATAGCAAGTACACCATGAACACAGCATAAAATAAAGTAATTATACCGTGTGCGCGGAGCGCAAAGCTCGCTGAAAACGCAAATCCGACCACGCGAGATGCACTTGACGCATCTCGCATTGCAAGGCCGCGACAATGCAAACACGGACGCGAGACGACCTTGCACCAAAGATGCTCGCTACTCTCATGGATAAACGGATGCATCAATGTGCAATTGCAGCGGGAGCTTAATAATTTACAAATTTACATTATGTCTTTATGACCCGCCGGCCAATCGAATCGCAATTCTCACACAACTTGACTAAATTTGTACCTACAAAACAGCATGCAGCTTTTATAAAATATTTACTCCCCGCCCACCTATATGAAAAGTCACACATGTCTTCGCAACTATTAATCCTTTTATCCACCGCACGCATCTTTATTGGTGCTTCCTCTTGCCGTTTTGTTTTAATGTAAACAGGAAAACAAAAATGTTTATGCTCATAGTTTCTTGCCTTTTGCGCCGGCTATTCACACCTCGTAACTTTATGCGCGCCATACAATGCACACGAGCAACGAGCTGATTGTGAGGTAAGGCAATGTTAACATGGAAATTCTTCGCATTGAAATGGAAATGCGAAGCTTTTAACTTTGATTAGCATACACATAGCTGGCATATGGTCTGCAAATAGGTTGAGACGTTAAGGGTTTCTGGTAACTATTTGCAACTTGCGACTGATTCTTTAACCAAGCTGACTATTCCATTAGTTTTAAACAAATCGATAGAAATGAATCAATTGAATTTCCACCCTGAAGATAACCAAAAGAACAACCTTCGTGATTTGTTTCATAATTTTAAAATAATAAAAAAGTAGATTAATTTTCGGAGATATATCTTCAAAGTATATCATTACGAATGATGAACGAAGAATAGTCAACAATGAATTTTATCAAATTTTAAGGCAATTATCATTAGAGGAATCAAACCACTCTCGTTATACTACGAGCAGTTGCTATTCAATGCAATTCGCTTGAAGTGGTTTACATTAATTTTCCAACTACAAGTTTCAATTAATCGATTAAGCGCTAAGAAGTTGATCATAAACAATAATTGCATGTAGTACACGCGGAGATTTGCACGCGATGCAATTGATTACAATAACCGAAGCATGGCGATTTTATTGCCTTACATTAAAGTTAATTTATTGATTATTGCTTGTTGGGGGATGCAGAAGCAACTGAGATGTAAACGCACCGCTCTGTAGTTTTAAGAGGGTAACAGCAGTGGGGATAACGCAAAAGTTCCACACTTCTTATCTTCTACCACCAAACAGAGTTTCTAGACACGTGTAAATCTACCGCTCATTAAACTACAATTTACGACCTATTATGCTCATGTTACCAGCACTAAACTTCTGTTTAAGTTCCGTTAACATAGAGATAGTAAAACTAAAGTTTGATATCCGCCAACTTCAAGTAACTACAAAATGCAACACGACTAGTAATTCAGAGTGCACTTCACTCAACCAAACCCGGGGGCGTTATGCTCGTATCGGCATAACGCACAATTAATGAGCCGTGAAATTGATAAAAGCGAATAGAAAACATGTACAAAATGCAGCCAGAGCGCACACGCATGATGCACACACCAATCTCGCTGGCGCGCATTTGTCAACCCATTCGTTCGGCTTCTGCTTTGCAAATTGCATCGCCGTAGGGCTGCATCAGCAGCTGGTGAGTCAATGGGTTGTGAGGGAATGTGTCTACGTTCCACACATGCTGCTATCGGATAACTAGTATTAGATAACAGCCAGAAGCGGAAAAGTTGGGAAAAAGTTTACGCTGTTTAGAATCTGAGGTAAACAATATGAGCTCTTCTAAACCAAGCAGCACTGGGTGCACTGTTGGTGGGCAGTGGTGTTGAAACTGCTGCCACTCAACTGAGTAAGCGTAACATAAAAGCGTTGCTTCCAGTTGGGTGCATGACTTGCAAATGCAGTTTCGCCAAGTGCTCGCAAGTGAGCATACGCTTCTCTGATCGCAGAGCATAGCGCATTTTCCGAATAACTCGACTCGAATATGCCTATTCCAACCATTTTAAACAATCCGCGCAATTCAACACAAACTTTCCAAGCTGTAAAATATACATATGCATAGTGTAAATATTCCTGGCATGATTTGTCAAAGATGGAAAGTTTTTGGGTTGATAGTGAAATTGCGAAAAGGTATGCACCACCTGTTGCACGTGTGCAGTGTAAAATCGAGCCGAAACTAGCAAAAGCTTTTCTTACGACCAATGCGGAAAAGACCAACGCTCCCTCCACAACATCCACGAATAACTAGAAAACTATGAGACGAGTTATCCAGTCCCATTTATTATATACCACACCTTTTCAGAGCACACCAAAAACCAATATTCAAACAAAACAGCAACGAAACAAAGAAGAAAAGAAGTAAAGAGAAACGTCTGTATATCAATCTTTGAAGCTCTTCAAAAGCATGTTTTCGACTCAGACGCACTTTCAACATATTTTTCGATTTTAAGTAAAAGCAAAGTAAAACAATGTGCCATGATGGTTAAATATTTACGTTTGATTTTCGGCTCAAGTCTAGACTGCTGACACATTTCCTGTGCAAAATAAATGATTAATAAGAGATTAATGTTAAAAATGAATCCACAACATAGCAAATTGTTCGATGCGCGGTCCAAGAACAAAAGGTGTGCGAATATTAAATTTCCGTCTACTAATTCATGGAAGGCAATTGGCTCGCAGCAAAAATTCGTACGTGTCCGGAAACGAAAGCGGAGGAGGTTCTTGGAACACTCAAACCATCAACAAACCAACTTCCAAACTGAAATCTTATCGATACTTGCTATACGAGTACATTGCGTGCTTCGTTCAACTTTGGTGCATTTTCTTCCAAAAAAAAAAAAATTAAAAAAAAATAAAATCCCTGATTAATGTGTAAATATTGTGTTTGTCAAACTATAAATTAAAGAAATATTCAAATTATAATTGATCCAGACATATTGGATCGCAAAAACCCGGCCGATTTCCATCTGACTTCGTGCATATTTAATAAAGTCTGAAATATATTCAGCATCACGCTACACGCATTGCTCTTCATAGTAATCACTGAACACGAATAGAAAGGGATTACCACGAAATCGTTATTGTTTATAACTCTCTGAATTTTTAACAGTCAATTAAAAGCGGAGTAAAGTGACTAATGACGCAACAAACATGAAAAGCCACAACAAAGTAAAATATAATTGATCATAAACATGCCAAAGTTCAATATAGAATTATAAGGCCGACATCACAACGTAAAAAATGATTTACAGTGCAGTTTCGCAAGTTGAGAAGCTGCACAAGTAGTTTTGCTGCATTTCAGCTTTCAACGCTACTCCCAGCAGCGCGTGGCAGGTGACTATAACATAATTTACGACATAATTCCGAATGCATTTGTACATCTCGGCTAGCATTATGCAGCTATGTCGGCAGCTACATGAGGTTTTGTGCACCGTGCGTTGGAGTACGCACAAACTGGAAAACAAATGTGTTTATTTTCGTCGCACTGCGGTAGCAGGCAGCGATTTCATTTGCTGTTCTGCATGCCGTCCAACCGTCTGCAAGGCGGACACTAACAACCTAATTTTTAGCGTTTTCCATGGAATATCAAGAATTTGTTATTTGCAGGTACTGAAATAGACTTCCTCCATCGGCACGTGCAACTGATCAAAACTATTTAATCAAAGCATATTATATTTTCATCACATTTTATAGGATAAAAATGGAAATCACGCGCCGTTCATAACTCATACGGATGCATTATTATGCGCGATGTGATGGCGCATGTTCCAACGGCCGTAATTTTCATATAATGCGACAAAATGCCATGGAAAAAGCGTCGCGACGCGTTGTGAGCGGAAATGAAGACGAGAAAGCTGTGTTGGCGTGCAGCATACGGATATTTCATTCTACAGACATCCTACGGGGTGGATTTATGAAGATAAATATTCCGAAGAAATTCTTTACGACATTAGATGCTATTACCATATTTTTTTTTTGCCTACAGATAAGAAAAACTACTATAAATACATCAAATGGTAAGAATTCCAAACTGTATGAAAAACAGAAATTTTATTTTCTGCGAAAATGTGATATCGGGTAATAAAAATAGAATGAACTTACGTATTTATAACGTTTTCATTTCTTAATTTCTACAGCAGTAAAACTATTCTTGGTTACTTATAAATAAAATTATACCAAGTTCAAGATCTTGAATTCTCCCAGTATGCAAATGATTAAACAATTAATTTAATTAAGAACAAAATTTCCACGACGATACGTAACGCAAACAGTTAATTGCATTTGTGCTGTCTATCTATCGCTGAATGCGATAATCCGTTACAATAAGGATGTAATTTTTTACCACGCGTGTGTGGCAACAATACCGATAAAGTTCCCACGTCCGCGCATCATCGATAAAATTGAACTTGACTGCACGTTCTTGCTCCTTCATTCGCGCCATGCACATCACCATATCGGAATCATGAATTTAATTTTATGTGATGTGTTTTAAGGTGTGTGCCTTGCAGCAACTGCCAAAATATACTGTAGATACATTTCTTCCTCGAGTACTTATTACCTCCAAGTACAGCTCATGCAGCCATGTCTTTCGTCCGCAGCGCCAGAGGATATGATTTAAGTGCAAATACAGTTACATTACGACATCGTGTGTGTGATGGGTGGGTAAATTAATGAACACTCTATTAATGAATGAGCGTACTATTATTATTATTGACAAGAATGCGTACGTGCTGTTGGGCTTGAAAAAAGGATATTTAAACTCCTAGATATGCTGAAGGCATCTGTTACTTGCCTACTTTGAATAATATTCAAATTACCACTTGAATTATGGTTTTGTACACATCGTCTAGAATTGAGTTGCGTCAATTAGTATTCAACACAATTTTTAATTTATTCTTAAGAGAGATTAGAAACAATATCTGCATAATTAAACCCAATTAAAACCAATTTAAGCCGGCTTAAATTATTTTGTATTTATTAAATATCAATTTTACGCAGCAAATAAAATTAAGAGTTTTATGCGATTTGAAAATGATTTGAAGGAAAATTTGCGTCGATGCGCCGAGGAATGATAACAACCGCTTTGGCGTCGTCGGTGACGATGCCGCCGAGATGATAGCGTCTGGAGGCGCCGCGTTGACGGCGCCCATCGCTGATATTGTTTGCGAAACTATCGCGGACACGCGGGTGGCGGTTGAGCCCCCATGACACAAGACGCAACCGCCTCCGCGTAGCAATTTAGCATTTTATTTCCACAACCGCTATGACAATTGCTGTTCATATAAACACAAAGTAACCACGAACAAAGTGAAGAATGAACTACCTATCTTAATATCCCGAGAAAAACGACAACACTCAGTATAGTCCTGCAGACGCCGATAGGATCCCAGGAATGATGCGACTTGCTCAAGTTGAATAGTTGCTGGATTATTTCGATTCGCGGCGGCGGCGACGCCGACTGGCGTCCATGCAGATGGACGTCGCGTCGTTGGAGCCAAAAAGAAGGAGAATTAAAAGAATGTGCACATAGCACACGCTACGAAATGCGTGATAAAAGACAAGAGCATAATACGGCGCGCTGAAATTATGTGGCTGTGCAATTTGCGAAGAATGTCTGATATTTCATTTCAACTCTGCCAACGAGCACACCAAACTACAAACAACCAAATCAAACATAGCATAATTAAATTGAAATGTTAAACTATTTATTCCTTATTGCGTACTGTTCATATTAATTGTAGCTTGCTTTATGCCCACAGTAACAATCGTTAAAATTCGCACAATGCACGGCTCAATAAACACGTCTTAACATGCAAATAATCACGCTAAATTACAACGCACCGGAATAATAATAATAACGTAATAAAATATATATGATACCGATAAATAATGCAATAATCCCAGCGCAATGCGTACGTCAATTGCAGCTAGGTTCGCCGTTAAAATGTGCACTCTGTTATCAGTCATTGTCCACGTCCCTCGCGATGCAGCGAGTAATAAATACAATAAACATGACTTGAGCATGTGAAATGCTTGATATGCATAGCATTCTCAAGGCGCAACAACCAAATGGAAAAATTGAAAGCATAAGTAGCAGCAAATATTTGTTTTAATTGCGGCAATAATTATTACTTTTTAGCCTCAATAACTGTGCCTGTCAAGTGTTACTTGCAACTATTAACAGTCGTCATTAATACCTTCACAATAAACAATTGGACTCTATTACATAGGATAGCAACGGATTGATTCTTTAAGATGCGCCCGAGAATGAGGAACGAATAAAACGAGTCCAATGAAAATCCGTACGGGATTAAATCGGTCTGGATGATAGAGGAGGAACAAAAAAGCAGAAGGAGAACCAGTTGATAACGGCAGAAGGTAATTACTTATGCCTCCATCAATATGCACCTTATTGCAACAGAAAGGGGGAAAAAGTCACTCAAGTTGTGCCAACGTGTAAGTATATGCGGCAACGGTTCATTTTATCGGGAAACGAAAACGATTACGACGTACCAACTGATCGCACCGTTTACATTGTCTTACTTTTACTATTCCACCGCGGTACACGCGCTCATTAACTAATACATAAACAGCTACAATTTAGAGCCGATACCTATTATAATGGCATGACTATGCAGATATTATAATTTTGTCCGTAGCAGAAGACTGCAATCAAGCTTCCGATACATTTACAACCAAACAATCAACATTGTTACAATCGTGCCACAGTAATTGCAATTGCCATTAGGTTGAAATTAATTCATTTCAATTTTAATGTACTCTACTAACTATACTGAAACTATAAATTGAATCAAAGAAAAAGTAGACGAATTGCAGTAATTTCATTTCTTTCTTTTAATATATATATATATATATATATATATATATATAACATATTATGCTAAGGCTGCTTTGCCAATTGCAATTCCAATACATATAAATTGCGCCTCGACACGCAGTTAGGTTTTAAACCGGATGTGGAAAAGGCTGCCATGTTCCACGATACATTCGTCATAGCTGCATTCCACGTGCTTGTTGGAAGCTGTCCAGCGCCAGAATCGGCTGAAATCGCGTCCTCTGAGTTTGCAATTTGTGTCGTAATTGTTATATCTCCAATTAACATTTATTACTATGCAAACGATATAAGTTACGTTAAATTTTATGCGAATAAACGCGTATCTGTGCGGTTTGTCTTGAGTTGAGCTTGTTACCAAACGTAGCTTTCTTGTTTTAAGCCAAGGATTGGTGATCATTCTTGTAGACGATAATTATATTCAGCTGTTGTAATGATTCGCACAATCGCCAATATAGTTTAGAAAACCAACTACATTTTTAGGAATGCTAGAACGGATTATGAAAATTTTTGCAATTTACCTGATAATTATTAATCAAAACAAATAAAACCCCAATCGTTTTTAAAACAAAATTCAAATTTATACAATCCAAAAATAACCAAAAACCAAGAAAAATTTCTCATCAATTTAAGTTCCCCACACTTCCAACCCACATTGTTTGTCGGTCGCAAAAGAATTGCACTTCAATTTCCAAACGCGTCGAATTAATTAGACAATATTTAAGGCAACTGTGGGTGACTGTGAATGCGCTGTTTTATTGTGTTCTCCTGCCTTTTCGCCACACCATAATACGAAAGCACGAAATATGCGTGCTAGTAGAATAATTGCCAACGGAATAGTCTGATTGCCTTTTGACAATTACGCGGACGACATAGGCGTTTGCTCTGCTCCATTAGCAGCAACAGCTGATGACAATCGTGTGGTGAACGAATGGTTATTATGTAACAATAAATAATCGCTAGTTTGATTCAGTATGATGATAGAAACACAAACACACGAATAGCACAAGATGTGGATTAAGAGTTGAAAGAAGGTGGGTCAATCAGGTGTGAAAAGCGACACATTGTTAGCACAATATCCGAAGAAAAGAAGCCATATAAACTAGAAGCAATTTAATTAAGGTACTGTCTAACGATATTATTACATAGGCATTGAATTATGTTAGAAGATTAGAAAGCAAATAAAATAGAAAGTCGGTAATAACCTTGCTCGTACTTGAATTAATCAACTTTTCCTCTCCACCTTCATATATAAACCTTGATGGTAAATAAAAACTGTCCACGTAATAAATATTTATTCCCTGTTACATTTTGCGTCCTGTTGAATACGTTGAATATAGCACTCAGAAAACGCCGAATCGCAATTCGCATGCGCTTGCAATTGTGTTGCGTTCATACTTGCACATTGTATGGATGCGTTTATTGTTGACTGTTGACCCCGTAATCTGTTTTTAGACGCATTCAAGGCTCTCGTGGCCTGCAAGTCGTGATGCATCACGTCGGCAGCAGTGCTGCAATTTCAATTTCTGCTACTGCTTTTCAATGCTGCGAATCTGCTCGCCGTGATGCGTTTATCGGCTTACAACTATTTACACATGTAATCAAGTAGTACGCATACCGACTGTACTCGTGTGAAATAAATCATCCGACATTCTGCAACATTTTTAAGCCTACCAAATATGAAAGCCAAATATGAAACTTAGTATAAAATGAATATTAATATCTGTTTAAAATTAAAATAATGAGTGTAATTAAAATTTTAATTAGGCTGATACATATTTGTAATTAACTCTTAATTATTATTCCCATCATTATCAAATTCGAAAAATAGGCCTTCATGACCTTCCAGTACAATTTCATCATTATGAATTTTATGCCGAAAATAGCTGAAGAAGATGTTGAATCAATCAATAAATCCGCTAATTTTGCCATTAATAAATTAATTATGTCATGGTCGGTCTTTGCATAAATTATAATGTACCGAAGCTTTAGCATCTTTTCAATTAAGAAAAAGGCATCGAGCCAAGTATGAAAGACCGAAGAAGTAGCATATTTGAAAGATTCCCGACTTCCAATCAAGGTTTTGATGATAAATTGCGCTGCACATTTAATTATTTATTCAAATTCGTTTATATTTTATTAGGCATTGTTTTTACGCGTAGTAATTGAAGGTATAAAATCTTTATACCATTTAGCAGAATATATGTGAGCAACAAAGACATGAGTTATTTCCAGTGCAACTTTATGAACGTTTTTACGACATTCTATCCGGTTTGGCGCACCAACTGAACCAACAATCCCATCATTAAAAATTACTATCCATTAAAAACCTAATTAGAAAAAAAAAAACTACTCTACACGCATAGATCACACCAAAATCAAATTGATGCAAGAAAAAACAATGAATTAATTATAATTTATATTTACGAATGAAAAAACCATATTGATTAACTATGAACACGATTATAGTTAATGTATTATTCGCACACAAATCGACATCCTATATTGTGAACACGATGTACAACAATACAGGAGTACAACGCATATTTATTTATGTGTATAAATTTATTGTGCATGAACCCAATGACTGTTGTTGCCTGTTGAGAGGAACAGCCTTGGCCTTGATGCCGGTGACTGATCCTGAAAACGCAACCGCACCAAAGTTTTGCACCAGCCACCACTAACTGCACAACAGTGGTGATCATAACTCGAAAATATGTCTCAATAATAATGTCACTCAATTATACCAATTGCCCATGCCGAGAAGTGCTGCAATTTGGAGTTGAGAATGAAAGTAAAAAGTTATTACTCTAAAAATAATGTCATTTATCTATTGTTTGGATTCGAGAATGATTCATTATTGACATTAATAGGTAGTAAAATCGTGCTAACAAAACTGACCTACACCATATTGTATCTGGTCTAATCGATTTTTGCTTAATATTCTATTTTTACCGTGCGATTGAAGTTTTAAATTCGCAACTACGTAAATAATAGTAATAATAATGTGGCAAGGCAAGTCATGTCAATTTTCAACATTTTTTCACTTTAAATCTGCTAACCATAAAATAAAAATCCGTCTACGAAAACAAATATACCGAAAATTCGGTGAATATAAAGCAAACTTACTTGTTATAGATTCACAATAAAAAATAAAGTCAAATAAAATAAATCTCTCCTGTTTTTCTTCAAATCAAACGTTGTGGAAATAAAATACTTTAGCGATTTTTAGGTCTGTATGTTTTGTTTCCAGGTGAAAATCTCATCACAGATCACATAAACTGATCCGCAGATCATCTCCTCGCTGAGACCCAAAGGAGCCTCACGGTGTCTCTCACCAGTCTGCTGTGGCCAAATTATATTTGCGCGGCGAGCTTGAACTTCGTGCGCTGTTCGCTCTCAACAAGGACTCTGGGCGTGCGCTCAAAAAATCAAAACCCGCCGCGCAAAAATGCTTATTAGCCAGGCATTTGCCGCGTCCGGATCGACCCAGCACCGCGCGAAATAAATTGATCAATGTTAAAACATGCAATTTCAAGATTACTGTGTCTTTTTATGCTCCACTGCTAATAATGTTTTTCGTGCAGTTTTTCGGCCATGTGATTAACGCGTTGGCGTTGTATTAATCTCCGCCGATCTACCATAAAACGATTAGCGCAACGCAACCTGCACATTGGGAAAACAAAAAATGCTAAATTATTACGCATTTCTGACAAGAATCGAAATAATTGATACGAAATGAGTAATGAACGATTATCTCGCTACACGAGACAAACACGAAACTCGCTTCATAAATTGCAATTAACTGCATTATTTATCACGCTGTTAATACCCTGAAAAACTATAAAAGTAAAATATAGTTTTCGGTCTTTTTATTGTGCATCGCTTTCGTTTAATGATCGATTAAACCTAGACCGTAAATTCAGCTATGCGCGTTTGTAATGATGATCGTAATCATAATCGCCACACGCTCATGTTTTGCATATTTCACAACTCTATACACTGCACAAAGCAGCGTTAAACAACGCAAACTTGCTTTTTTTATTACAACTTTTTGTTGATTTGCGTCCGCATTCAGCAGTCATTAGTATTGCACCATCGTCCGAAATATTCGGCTCGCAACTTTCACCGAGTTCCTCATTCAGTTTCGTTTTCACTCGTTTCGTCAAATATCAGCACCGTGTACGGATTTGATTGTTACACACATGCGTGCGGGTATGTTGTAATCATTTCATTACCTGTTTTGGTCACGCATTTGACTATTTTTACTTTTCAAACGTGAAAAAACGTCGCTCTTACGACATCTCATAGGCGACTTAAAACGTGCAACTACGAAGTTGACGTAATTTATTTAAACAAAAGACAAAGAAATTTAAATTGTCATCAATACACAAGTAAATCAATGCTGCAAATAATTTATGGTTATAAAGCATAATTCACATCTCGTAAAAATGTTGAATAATTTACTTCCTAAGTCTATACGAATTCAATATTTCTCGAAGAAAGTTTCTGTAATTTATTTTCTTAGAAAAACAAGTAAACTTCCCTGAGCTTTAAACACCATTACGTCTAAATTCCGAAAATGCCAGATTCGAAATCAGCAAAGCACGACGATTGATAAGGAATGAAATAGCAGGCCGCATTCGGTAGGCAATTAAAATAATTGCTGACACATTCGTTATTCTTCCATTTTACCAGATAAACTAGACAAGTAAAATACCAGATAGAAACAATTACGCACACGAATTCACCGTTTGAACGTAATAATTTCAAGTAAAATGCATTTCAAATCAATTGAAACCACGCACAGAAAAAAATTTCAAATAATCAATAGCCGAAATATATATTTTTTAAATTTTGAACTGCCCCTTAGGATTTGTAAAGTTTACGGTATATTTGACCAAAATTTTAACGATATCAATCTAAAGATCCCTTTTCAATGTAATGTAATCCCCAATTTTAACTATGTTTGTTAACTATCAATTTGAAAATCCGAAGCAACTAATTTGAACCTAAGACTGTTTGCGTTACGAGGAAGTTCTCGTGAAACTGTGCAGAGCTTGTGCACCACATGCATCCACAATTTGCAGTAAAACACATTTGCGTCATCACTGAATTTTCGCGGCTCGTTAATATCGATTAGCGAACAGGCAATAAATACCCCTCAATCACAGCACGCTTGATATTCCACACTCTCCAATTCCCAACTACGGTAAACACAGGCGTAGACCAATATTCGAGCGTTCCAACTAATTTGCGCGATACCAGTGTAGTCATTATTATGCCAGACTGCGTTATGTACTAAATTTAACTCATTACTGCATCAGAAATCCAAATTGCACAGTACGCACCTAGTAACAATCAATAATTCAATTGATTTAGTGGTAATCAACGATTATTGTAATTGTAATATTTAATTTAGTATAATAATAATAGCTTGCTTTGAATTTTCGTGACCACACTCAACGGCGCATTGATTAGTTAGTTATTGCTTAGATACAGCTCAAAATATTCGTGCAATTCACGATAAGATATCAAATTTTGCATGGTAAGTCGGAGAAGGCTTCAGTTCAGTAAAATGCGCTCATTGTGAGATAATTCCGTGTGCGAATATTGATTTTGTAATAAAATGAGATTCATTTGCTTACGTCCGCGATGTCACCCACAGACCGAAAGATCAGATAGATTACCTCGAATGACAAGCGAGAAACAAGTGTATTTTTCCATCTGAGAGAGTTTTACTAGCGGGGAAAACATTCCAAATAAGACTCACCTGAAACAAAATAGAAATGGAAATTAAATTTGCAGTAAAAACATTTACACAGCATTGAATAAAATTCACATTTAATTCATTTCTTAATTAAAAACTTAAATGGAATTTGATTCCTCCACGGCATTCTTTCCATCCATTCAAAGATGAAAATCTCATTTTGTATTGACACTCATGAGCAGACTCATTTAACGCCTCAAGTCTTCTGCCCACCGAGTTTAGTTACGCGTCTTGCGCACGTAAATTCCCTGCTCAAAAGTATTCAACTCGAGACTCATAAACACTTGCATTAAACTAATCTAAACTCGCATTAGTTGTGCTCAAAAGTAATGCACTTAGTGACCAGGTGAGTTCACATAAAATATCCTGCAAAATGCCACACGACTTCACAGTCAGGTTGAGTCAGGTTCAAACGTCTTAAGAGTCGCTTTGGGCGACTCGAGTAACAGTAACGGCGCTGGAAAATGTGAATCAACAAATTAATGTATTCGGTAGCGAATAGATCTAGAATCAGCGCCCTATCATTAACAGCGTCGCAATTGGTTAATTTTATCTTTACACTCGACGTCTGGACTAAATAACGGATTTTAACATTTTTACATAAATATTTACAAATGGACTTTGTTGCTACACCAATCTCTTAAATTTTAAGCTTATATTTTATTTTATGAAAATTGTAGGTTTGAAATCAAGAGATAGCAATTAGATAAAGTGGATTCTGTACTTTAAATTCTCTTCATTCGCCCCTAATTATAGACATGATTAAACCTACACATTGTAGGTGGGGCTCTCGCAACGAATCAGCAACACACGTACGTAATTAACTACAGCGATTAGTTAATGTCTTATTGAAGCCTGAGTCGAGTGAACGATTCAACATTTGAATACTGTTAGATGCAATTTACACCAATGTGAATCTATCAATCAATCAACTGGAAATTTATATTCCGCCAAACGATTCGCATGCAATTTTATTTCGTGCATCATGAACGTAAATCTAATTTAAAACGACAACCAAAATCTAGATAATCCGCTCACAAAGAATGAATAAATCGATAAGTAAATAAATAATATACAGGGAACCGACTACATTGACATAGGTATAGAAACGTAAAATAAAGTATAACGGATAAATGTCGATCACGACAATAAAACCAGATTAAGTTGTAAAATGTAATTCAATAAAACACTGCGCAATGAACAATGTTGATTACATCTCCACTACATACACGAATACAATAATGTAAATAATGTGAAATTAGCCAGTTGGTGCATTAATCGCGTAAATGCGTGGAGAGCAGAGTTATTGTCGCGCGACGCCCACGCAAGGAATCTCATGATTTACCGAAGAAATCATGTGTAAAATGCGCAATAAAAAATGCATTAACTGTCAAAATCCGGTGCAAAGTAAATTTTATTTTTGTTCATAATTGGTTTCAATGCACCACTACTCAACTTTTAGAAGTACTGTAATCTGCAACACTCACACGATGCAATAGCACTAAAGAAGTAGAACTTGGAAAAAAGAACAAAAATGTGCAGTGTTTGATTAAAATTAGCCATCCTGGACTTGTCGCACGACGATTCGTAAATAAACGAAATGAATGCCGCACTTGGGTGGCTCGCACGTCCACCATCCTCATGTTCCATCATTGTGCCATAGACCAAAAAGTGCAATTTCACAAGTCATTTAAGGATGTGTCGTTGCTGCTGTTCGACATCGAGAGGTCAAATGTTCGTAATAGCAATACCCTGTTGTTGGGCGATAATAATAATAATAAATTGTTCGACGGAACAAACACTAAACCGCATGCAGTGAAGCCAAAAACAAGAATTTTTATATAGGCCACGAATGAGGTGGTCATGATAATAACAAAAAAAAAATAGAAAATAAACAACGTAATATTAATCTAAACCACTAAAATGACAACCGACACCAGAACTGATATTTTGCTTTTCCTTGTTTTATTTGTTGAAAATATTCAAATTTACCCTGCATTTTCAGTCGGCCCTAAGGACGTTGAATAACGCTGATGATGCTGACGCGTTGTAACGGCGGTGGCGGCTTCTTGCTGCCCCGCCACGACATTGATAGGCGCCGTGGCAGCCGGTGGCAGCTGCAGGAAATCTGCCGCGTCGAGCGCGCCGCCGAAAAAGGCAACCGGCGAGCCGGTTGCGGCGGCCGCTTCCGAATACTCGGCGCTCAGCAGCTCCACGACGTCGGGGCCGTCGGCGGGGCCCTGCCTGCCCCACGTGTAAAACAGTGCGATGACTTTCGGCTGCCTTACTCGCAAGAAAATAATTCCAATTGGAAAACACTCAACACTACCACTCCCGCACAACAATTCGAAATAAATCACTGGAATGTAATTGTTGATCAACGCAAGAACTCTAATTCACATTGTAGTTCAGTGTGCAGATGATGAGATCCTCGATGTCAACTAACAACTGAAGAATAAAAAAAATGTTGTAAACTGTAGAGTTCCCACCCGAAAGGAAACCTAAAAGTCTTGTTGTGCTGTTGTTTTTAGTTGATGGTTGGATTTTAATCGCAGTGATATATAAACCAAGAGCGGAAAGTGACTCCTGATGGTCCAAATCATGCGCGCGCATTTCGTGAGTTCCCACAGTCAGCCAACACACTTCACATTGAATTAAACTTGAAGGTGATAATTAAAACGCAAAGTGGAATTTAAAATTCGAGGTGCACTCGCATTAACACCGAGGAAAAACTTAATCGACTTTAATTTACTGTCAGTAATAAAAATTCAATTAATTTAGACTCAAGAATAACTTTAAAGTATTTCCAGAACAGCTGATAGAAAAGAAGAAAAAAACTACTAAACTATAACCACTTAATTTTATGAAAATTGTAACCAGTTAGTTTTAGGATTAAATTGGGTCTCCTGGTATTAGCCCCGGATAAAATAACAATTATCACAGATCGATAGTAAAGATAACGGCAATAAAACACAATGCGCGTGGCCCAACTGGATAACTGGGATAACTAACGAGCATCGCTATCGCATTTAATTAACTCGGTTAGTGCAGCGCGCCTGCTGCTCGGCAGTGATTTCAATTTTTGCACGCTCTTTGTTAAACAGTGAGCTTTTTACAAGCCTCCACAACAACTTTACAATCCGTTTATCGGCATTCTCTATTGCTGTGTACGCTCTACACGCCCTAATCTAGAGATTTATGCAGATTTAATGTTGAATGTTGCTGATGACGATTGTTTTGCGAGTTTTATTGCAGCGCGAAGCAAACATCATAAAGTTGCGTCAAGTGCAACAAAATTTTTTATTAAAACAAATAGAATAATAAACTGTGCAAAAATTAATAGCCGGAAATATTACAGCATTATTATAAATAAATAAAAACTTTTTTTTGCCACTTCGCAAATTAGCATGATGTAAAATGTGTCAAACACGCGCCTGATAATTTTTTTCCACCATTATCTCTACATTGCGTAGAAAATACAAGTTTCAACATTCTAGCAATCATTGAGTAACATTTTAGTAACACCAATGCTGTTCAGTTGGATGAAAGAAAACTGCCAATGGCGCATAATAAATTTCCATCATCTCCGCCGACAGATTGGAAATTAAAACGCCGCTGTAAGCAGACATTGTTCTCCTCACACCACCTTCAGAACCCGCGAAAAACAGCCAAAGTCGCGCGCAATACCCGCTTCATCGCATCGCGCCACAGACGGCTGCTGGTGACGTCGAATTGTAAATATTTTAAGGCTAAATATTTTTTCTCGCCAATATAATTTATCGCTTTCAGCTCGTTTCTCTCGCTACTGGGCCGCGGACCGGGCGCGACTACTTTCGATTGCACGCATCGCCCAATAGAGCGCCGCCGCCGCTCAGTCGCACCACACCAATAAAACTTGATAACTCATTTAAACGCCGCATTTACAACATTTATGCCATTAAAGCATTTATATCGCCCCGATATCTATCAATTTTGAATGCGATGTAAATTGATACTAATTTCACCTACAACCAGCTCCCGATCAAACTATAACAAACAAAAAAAACCGCTTAAGCAAGGTCAAAATTTCAAAATCTTCCCAGTGTCGCACTTTACACCGCCTTGCACAACATTTATATTCTTGATAAGACGCAAAAATAAGACGCATTGCCAACAATCAACCTCAATAACAACAGACACAACAAAACATAATAAATTATTATAATCCAAATTGGTGACGTGCGTGGAACCTGTAGTTTGGTCACTTTGAATCCGCGTTGGACGCGCTTTGCAGAGAGCCGCACAGATCAAATCACTGCTGGGAGGCGGCGGCGGCGCGACAGGCACGACCGACTGCGTTCGGGCAGTGTATACACAAACGCAGGCCGTTGCGCTGGTGCAGGCCACGCCGACTTTGCTTGACTGAGGCAGGCGAGCGCGACGTAGACCGCGAACACCGCGAGAACGCAAAATTGGATCGGCGCGCGTCCATAATCCTGACATAGAGCGCCATCTCATTACTCCGATATATACTGATATTGTACCAACCAAACTCCAGGAAAAAATCAGTTAAAAGACCAAAAACAGTAGATTATTATAAACCCTAGTTTTTTAATGAATAAACTGTCCCAGATTGAATATGGTTGTTCATTAAAAGTGACTAAAGAAATTTCCGAATACAACCTTAACCCGATTTCGTCGTGGACTGCGGTGAAACAATCGTGGTATTCACGCTCACGCTTACGAGCTGCAAATGACATCGACCACGATGGCAATGTAGAATTTGTTCTTCTTGCTGCTATCTTCTTTTCGACATATCCCTAAATCTCCTCATCTACAATTTGCTAAACCAAGTTTTAACGCAATTATCTCAAACATTTTTTATTAGTACTGTTGGTAACTGAAGGAAACGACCCCTAAACTAAAAATGCTAATTTATTTTTGCAGATTTTACTTGGAAATTCTTTTTGATTAAACAACATGAAAATATATCTGCAAGAATATGTAAATTTAAAAAAATAAAACATTAGAATTTTAAATTCGTTCCAAACTATTCATTATCACATTGCATGTTCAAGCGCAACAACTTGCATGGTATGCACCCAATTGCAACGTGCCGCACGTTTCTTTTCAATTTTGATTACGTTCAACTTACGGCCAACCCCTCTCTCTAATGGAGTTAAAAACTAGCAATTTTCAAGTCTAATTTGACGTGTGTCGAAATTCCAAACATTCAAAATAATTCAAAATTATTAAACGTTTAGGAATAGATTATGCCGTTCACCAGTTCATTAAAATTGTTTTCATTTGCGTTTACCTAGTTGTTAACCTCTCAACGTTACAAAATAATAAACTACTTAATGATAAACTTTAGCTACTCACAATAAGATATAACAAGATTATAAAATATGACAATTTGAATATACATTGAATAGATAACTTCAATGTTAGAACATACTAGGAATGATATAATTAATACACCTACGCTCATTATTCTAATGTAATACCTGCTCGCAAGACGCGTGAAATACTTCACAGTTGTTTGTATTAAATTCCAATAAAATTCACTAGAGTACAATTGTATAAACGACCTAACGATTTGTTGTCGTCTTGCGTTCTTTAATGAAGTGAATTTTAAATACCACCAACACAAATTAACCTACTATAATCGCAGTAGCAGTGTCACATAAATTTTCAACTAACAAAACAGTAAACAACCACCACCTTTAAATACTAGCAATGCAAAACCCTTCTGCAAAAGTTTAAAACAAAATTAAATTTCTCTACTATTCGAGTGACGATTTCATGCGCTGCTTAATTCATAAGGTCTTTGAAGCAAAATGATGAAATAGTAGATGTTGCTAAGCGAATCATTCCTGGGCGACGGGAGAAGGACAATCATAATTACTAAATTGCTTAATCTAAGGGATAGAACGATAATCTTCTTGTTAGCAACTTGATAATTATAGCCTAGCTTCAAGATATAACAAAAGCACGTCAGAAAATTAGTTTGTAGACTACCGTGTATTAAATTATCCAATCAAATACATTTGGAATTAATAAATGTATGTATAAAACTAAAGTATGAAATGAAAAGTGCCACACATTTCGTGACGCACTCGATTCATGGGCATGAGCATGTAACATGTTCTCTGTAACTGCAAAATCTACCAACTATTCACACTTTGAATGAGCAACATTCATTCAACAGGAAGTTGCTAATTAGGTCTTCTTCTACGCTACATTCATAGTTTTGTGACAACTACCATAGACGCATATAAACAAAGCTCCTCCTTTAACTTCCAAAAAAAATTCACAAGGGAAAAACTGGCTTTTAGTTGATTACAACATCCATTTATATTCTACAATCTCCCCTCAAACAGCAGTATAAAAATAGAAAGTGCGCAACACACTGCTGAAGAAAGTGTGACAAATTGAGATTACAACTCCGGTAAGTAGTAGATTATTACCAAAATTATTTTCATTTCAGTTATCTACCAACTGTTTTCACTTGAAGACACCTTATGAATTTTACTCAGTCATTTTTAATGAATTTAAAGTACATGACGTTAGCCACTGTTTTATAGCATTTCAAATTCGTGTAATATTCGGATGTGAGTCATGACTCATAAAGCACTTTTGCGACAAGTGTGGAAAATGGCCAACTGCCAAAACTCTCACTTTCCGAATTGGAACTGAAACTAGTGTCATCAAAATAGTAACGAAAATAGAAATTATATGTAGAATGTCGGTTTTATAGCAAATGTGAATAAATCCTAGATATTTACACCAATAAAAGAAAAAGAAGGTAGATCTAGAAGAAGAATAAACCTAGTAAAGTAAGAGCCTTCCACATTAGCAGCACCCAAACTCCATTAGCATGAATTAAATTAAAACATGAATGAGTTAAATGAACATACAATATTAACAAAAATTTCAACTTTAAACAAATCCTTGGAAACTCTGTAAAACATCAAAACAACGACAGTTACTTGAAATAAATTTGTAGCACTCCATCCCAGTGATCAGCCGCCGTTAGTCTGGATTCGAGAAGGAAATAAACGAAAGCAAAATTAGGTTCGATTGCCATAAATAGTAAATGATCCTCCACGTCATGCCAACCGCCTCTAACATGCCCATACACCTTTCATACATCATTCTTCAAGAACAACTACCTCACTCACATCTACCGTAAATGCACAGGGCGTGTACCGATACGTTGCTGTCTCCTCCGCGACGTGATGGCCATTAATTATGCAACGATAATCAATGGTTCGTGCAGTCGCAATCAATGAAAATAGGAAGCGATAGTAGACCTAATCGTGTACCATACGCGTCACTTTTGACTTATTACCTTCTGCAACACTACAGTTAACTTCTCTCCAGCATAGTAACATAATAAATTGTCTTTTAAAACAACATCTATGTTGTATTCTAATTAAAAGTGAAGCCAATTTATATAAAACTGAGTTTTCTTAAAGCGCAGTGTTCAAGTTCGCGAGCTTTTAATGTAAAAACGTCTCGCATCTTGATAATTACATGCATTATAATTATATCCGGCTGTTGGGCCGTTTGCTCATAAAACACGCATTTATCCAGCAAATCCACTGTATGGGGACGCCTAGAAAGACCAATTAAAATTAATTAATTCCCGTACATCCACGCCGCACGCAAAACGTAAACACCGCGCCGTCTACGCCTAGACTAATCACGATCTCGTTGATATTAGCGAACGCCATGCGTGGTAATAAACCTAATGAATCCATTACACTGTGAAGATCAACGTGATCGCACAAAAACTGCGAGTTGAATGCATTACATTCAAATTCGCCTGGTTAAGTGGCGGCAAAGTTTGATTGCGCGCACGAATCACTTGTATCGTCTTACTACGACTGTGAATAAGTTGGAAAGAAAGGCCAGACATTCACTAATCATCATAGAGGAGTGCAATTATGTGAAAGCCTAGAACTATGAATGAATCACTTTGCGGTGTGGTTTTAGTCTTGGCTATCTCGCGTGTGCGCCGACAGTTAACCAGTCAGCAGAGTAAACATGGAGCAAGTAAATAAAATCGCAATCTCGACGGTGAATGCGCAAAGAAGCGAAATGTCGAATGCTTTAAGACGTTGCGAGATTGACAATGTAAACTCATATTTGAAGACATGTCACTGGAACTTTTGTTTGTCTACTAAACTTACTGACAGTTTCATCCAATAAAATCACCTATATCTTATTAATAATATACATTGGCAAAGAAGGTTTCTAGAAGTTGCTGGAGGTAAAATAATAAAATAACAAAAAGTGCACGTAAAATATGTAGGTATTGTCTTTACTATTGCACGATTGTATGGAGCGATTGTCGTGGTTTAGCAATAGTACGTACTATAAGCATTGGTTGCACGCTAGAATTTCTGATTCGCATTCGTCTTGCATGGATTATCTCGACTTTAGCTCACATTTCAGTGCACTATTTGAATTCAACTGTCTTCATATGAAAGCTTGAGTTGATATAAAAGCTTTGCAAAACATGTCAAAAGCTAAGAAAAAGAAACAGGCGTTACCTTCTCCAACGATTAGAATCCTAACGTTTAGCAGTCAGAATAACTAGTTTATAGAATATTTACACATTCAAAAGAATAAGAAAAATTAAACAAGAAACAAAGAGCCCGTATATCTTCAAAATGCAAACCGTCATTGAAACACCACCATATAGCCACCTGATGCGTTTTCCAAAAGATTACACGATAATATCAACGCTAAATTGCATATTTCTAAGGTTGCCTGAACATTCTATCAAACCTTATTATGCGATTTTTTCAGCCTACGCGTTGTATTAAATCAATGTAATTTAATATTACCGTTTAATATCCGAAAAAGCAGCAAGCCGAAAACGTTATGAAAATTAATATTTATTGAGTGTTATAGCTAAAAGTTTTATCCACATAACGCACATTTTAAACACTTCGTAACCACACTCAATGATACTCTTCCGAATTTTATACACCAATAAAACTGTACTTACAAAATTCCTCCATCTCCAATAAACTTATTTGTATGAATAATCACCAAAGAAATTGCATACCTGAAACAAAAATAGCAATTAATTAAAGTCATGCTTTCATCCACTCCCCTTTTCGTCCATAGACCAAACATGCCTAACCCAATCATAAGCAATTTATATTCCTTCCTTCATCTCAACATCCTTGAAACCCAAACATAGAACTTGCCGTCTTGATTTAATTCACGATACAAATCCTGCATGTTACATTCCCCAAGCGCCAAGAAAATTATTGATATGGCTGCCCATATCGCACTCATCTACAGTTAATGCAGAAAATAATTAAATTACATGCGACGTAAGTAGGTATTACCTATTTGTACAAAGCAACATCGCGTAGAGAGACAAATCGATAGCTAGAGAGATTGCCCACGATAGCAGCAACGACACTGAGGTAATGTAGCATTGAATATTGAAGCTTACATTACCACAGCGCGCACGCACGCAGATTCGATACATATTGACAAGGTGTAATGGAAGACGTGCGTTGTTTATTGGATTTTCGATTATATCAAAGTATCTCTGCCATGTACTGTAAATATGAATGAAAGGAAGAAACCAAAGGAAAGCAAAGAAAAATTACAATCTTGATAACATTGAGTAAAGATGACTTTATAATTAAATAATTCTCACTTATTGATTAATAAAATCTAGACTGATGAATCATTCATCCTACGTTTTAAAGATCTGGAAGCAAATACAGAAAAGTATCATAAAACAGTTGATTATAAAAAAGAATGCCACCATTGCTAAATTAGTATTTCTTGTTTCAGTCTACATATGGCCCGAAATATGTGTCAGAGTTAAGTGGTCCTTGTTCGGCGGTCCATTTACGAATCCGCCATCACCATCGACCCACCATATCAGCAGTTCGATAAAACAACTAAAATGCTACTACTACTCGCCCAACCTTGCCGCTACCACCGTGCGCGATCCAATCGAGAAACATTGGATCACTTTGGTGCTCAGTGTCGTGTCGGGCAGCGCCGGCGAACGAGCAAATAAATATTGGAAAATGTGCGTTTTGTGGGTCAGTGGGACACCACCGCCGCTGCTGCTGCGACGCACTACAGAATTCAAAGCAATACAAAACTAGAAACAATCTACAAATACTCAATATAAATTCGACTCAAATAAAAATAAATCCTGATCAATCAACCTGACTGCAGTCAAGTTGTCATGGGTAATAGATAAAAATAAAGCCAGAAATTAGCAAGTAGCAAATTGCAGTTACGACGTTCTTGCAATTGTACACTTTGTACGAACACGCACAATGCAACTGAAGAACAGGCGAGTCCGCAAAGTCTGCGAATGCAGTTAGCAAACTCGTTGTCGCTCCTAGTAGGTGAAGCTGCAGCGACTAACCAGCAACCATACACCATGCACTAACAATAACAAGAAGAAGGAGCAAGTAGATACCATGGAGGCACGCCGTATTAACGGCACATGCACTCCGCCACTTCTTGGGAACGAGTCGTGCAAGTTAACCGTTTACTGCAACTTAACCATTTATATACAGCCTATGACCGCCGCAACACGAAAGGAAACCACTATCTCTTCCAGCTCATCGATCAATCTACTATAAATCCACATCATAGCACCATGAAATGTTGTAATAAGTGTAATAACATAACATTATCGCAAAATATTGATTGCGAATTCATTGTCCATTACGACGCCTTACTAATCGTTACGAAACTACATACTAGTCTAAGCTTGTTATTATTAATTAAATTGAAAGCGAATTAAGCAATAAAATTAATTTCCTACTGAATTCCCCATTGATAACAATAATAGACCATATTTACCCAGAAAATAAAAGAAAATCGTTTTAACTGTAATTGTAAAAAGTGCGACAGTAACATTTAAAATCTCCAACGAAAGTCAATGCAAAACGGTACAGCTTGACCATTTATGTCCCAAAACCAGTTGAATCGATTCGATGAATGGAAGAGCAACGGAAACTTTTATTGAAGACCCATTAAGCTGGCCGCTTTGAATGTACAAACATGGAACATATGACTAACGACAGCACAATAAAGAGGAAAAGAGTAGTTCCATTTTTAGCATGATAATTAAAAGTCGTAATAGGCCCACATGTTATTAATAACAACTGACATTAATGCAATTAACTAATGTTACCACTTGAGAATTTTTATCATTTACCTTGATTCGTGAACAAATAAGTACACCGTATCTACCTAACCTTAAATAATGTGCAGTTAATGCTGTCCTCAAGTTATGATTAGAACAATCAACCAGAAGGCTGTTGGTTGAGAGTGATTATGTTCGTGTAACATAAGCTGTATTGCAACTTAGTTAGAATAATTTTATATGCTGTGATCAATTTTTTAATTAAGCTACTTGTAAATTGTACAACAATCAATGAAGCAATGAGGTACACAATTTATCAACAGTAGTTTTTCCAGTTTACCAGTTTCGTTGAGCTTAGCAACGAAGTGTTTTATATTTATTTTGACACTTTTTTTCTGCAGCTGGCATCACGACCATGTGCTCCTGTCAGATTCTCGCGTACCTCAGACTTTCCTCGCTAATTATTTGACTCCGGAGTCGGAAACTTTAATGATTGTCATTCTGCAACACTCAAAAAAATTCGGAAGGTTTGGGGGTATAAGGACAATAGAGATGGAGACAATTCGGCGGTTATCGTCACAAGCACATGCTCCTATCAAATGCCCGCGTTTTTTCAAATTTACTCAGCAAATATTTAACTCTGGAGTCGGAAACTCTAATTAGTCTCCTTCTGCAACACTCCTTATAGAATAGTAGCAAGTTCTGGGAATAGTAGCGAAGTGGAAGTTTATGGTCAAATAAAAAACTAAGTGTATATAAATTATGTAGATGATAAATATATCATATCAATGTATGATATGTAGATAGATTTTATAAATCAATAATAATCACACTCAATCATACTCTAAAGTAAATATATTAAGCTGCGTTAGTATCAATTTATCGACTTTGTAGCATCCAAGTTCTTCTAATGACCGCTACGCAAATGAAGTAAAAAACACGAGCAGAAAAATGTAACATATAAACAACACAGTACGTTTCTAAACTCTATCCATTTCCAAAATAAAATACATTACATAATCGATGTAAAAAACGATGTATGTTAAAAACCATTAATTTCACTAAATATTATCAAAAATGATAAATTATAAATTTGAAAATGTGATTTAGAATGGAATCCTTTAGCAATGCAAACAATCTAGGCGTATTTCAGTAGAAAGTACGTACACAAACAACTCTCAATGGTGACCAATCCTCATCTCCCACACCATTCAATTATTACCCGTATCATAAGATCTCATGTTATATTAATCCATTTTGAATCAATAGGATATTTACGAACAAAGCGCAATTTAGAAAAAAAAAAGGTGAATGCGAATTTTAATAGCTACATTATTCTCAGAAGAATCTCCCATAATGAATATTACAAAAATTTCATATATAACATATTCAAGTGCAAACCATAACAATCCACTGAAATATTAAGGTTGAGCCCGAGGCACGCAAAGTGTGCCACGGTTATGCCGCCGTTGCTCATACAAATCGATTGTTTTCTCCACAATTCCACATTGAGCACTTTGAGCAGACCGATGTCGTCCGTTCGATTCCGTTCTACCTACTGTGATTGAATACACGCTAGTAGTGTTCGATTGGCGGAGTAGATTGCGTAACGCAACACAATAACGTTGAATCAATTGAATTGTGTAGCAAGTTGCGGGAATGCTTTGCCAGTTTTGCAACTCGAGATACTTTTTCAATACTTTCCCATCCCTGAAAAGCATATATCTGCTTCTTGTGAAAACGTATATTTGTTTTATGTGTGGATTAAATGTGTTTTAATTGAACATCTTGCAAGTGATTATTTTATTGCACTTCACGCAGTGAAAACGCGTAGGACTAATAGAAACGGCCATGTAAAGCAGAGCCTAATGCTAAACATAGGTGTGTGAAGTGAAAATTATTGCAAATCCACGACGGTGCAATCATAATGGAATAATAATGGAACTTCAACACGTGTAGGTGGCATCGGCGTCCAGTTGGCTGTTAGCTGCAACGAGTATTATGCCCGCAGCAATGTGCGGCCGATTGGTTAGCTCGATCATATTGAAACGGCATGTATACTGCAAGTACATTAATCTACTAATTGTTGCGTAAATTATAAATTGAGCAAGAAATCCTTTCAAAATTCTTAAGAAATCAATAGAACCCCCCGGAAAGCCACCCTAAATTACTTACTTCTTCATTTCCATCCATTAAAACCATAATGGGAGAATCCACTGAATATATACATGCTTATCATCATAAAAGTGGATTTTCTTGAATAATCAGTGTGGAATTGAGCAAAAACCAGCCCGTGGCTAGCAACAAGCCACAAGCACAACGAACACAATTCGTTGGCTGCGAGTATTACAATATTATTTATTTCAAAGTTACATTTTCCATGGCGTATCGTTAGCACCCCGTGGGCCGGCGGCGGCAGCACGCTGCGCGCACGCCAGCCGCGTGCAAATGCCGACGCCGCGCACTTTATGACGCTCTCCGTACTCTTCGCCAACCAGCAGGAGCCGCGACCGCAGGGCGTGCGCCGTGTCCTCGACTTGCTCAGCAAAAACTATTCCTATGCTATTTATTATCGTACATCGCTTTATCACACGTGATACATTTTAAAAATTTGCATACAAATATCCTACAGCAGTAATGGAATAAAAAAGAAGTCGAAAAAAAAAAAAACCTTTAATATACTCCAAAGCCTGAACAACTCATCAACAACTTAAAGAAAATTAACTGGCAAATGTCCTCCAATCTTTGAGAGCACTTCCCTTAATTTGTCACACTAATCAACTCTCAAATAAGGCAACAAGAAAAGATATCTTTTTTTCATGACAGAATCTCAGAAAATGAGTATAGCGTAGTATTAAATAACTTCAGAAAAACTCTGACATAAATTTAGCCAGAAAATATTGATACACTCCCGATAGGCTTTCAATTAATCTTCCGCTACAGGCGCATTGTTTGCCTTCCTTCCGACCCAACATCCATCCCAGTTTCTTATACCTCGGTAACTACATCCACTATTTAAGGCAATAAATTTGGTTACGCGACTTATTGACCAGCCACTTGACTTTATTGCTCATCTGCGCGTCAAATGAAACAAACTGGGAGTGGACCAGGAAGCGCTCAAAGTCATTTCGGATTATTTATCGTTGTAATTATACCATGTATCAATAAATATCGTAAACTACTTTCGTAATACTTCCCTTCTAGAGCAATTCAGAGAGTTATTAAACAAGTGACATAGATTCCCGATTCAAATTACATGAAACTCTGATTTTGTGCCTTTGAAACTTCCAACTCTACTATCACCACCCCAATAATTAACCTAGATAATATTTCCTTCCACACTCAACTCATTCCCTTGCTTCCGACCTAATCGCGCCAGTCGCCTTGGTGTTTAAACGCAACACCAACGCCTGTAATTGAAACACAGTTTCGCCAACTGATGCGAGCGAAATTAAACGCCGTGCAACGCGTCGATTCCAACTGGCAACTAACTTAATTAAACTTCCATAGATGTACCTAGCAACCATCAGCTGCTTGTTTGAACATAATTCCCGCGGCCGCAATACAGCCGTAGGCAAATACGCTAATTTGGAATTCACACCGCAAACACATCAGACACACAAGCACATCTACGATTCGTAATTCTCTAATTTGCAATTTTCTAATTATCACGCATCGGCACCTCATGGAAGGACGGCGCCAATTTGCCTACGAATGTTATTTGACTTTATTCGTGGTTTACTTAAATGGAAGCCGACAAAGTTGGAAACTAGGTGCGTTTGTTTCTCATTTCGAAACTTGAGTACCTACGACGTTAATTGAGTGCAAACCAAGCCCTGAACGAAAAATACCAGAATTAATTCGTGATTAACGGGATGTGTAATAAGAAAAAGTGGACGCAGTACGCGAACGGTCCTCAACGGTAGAAGAACTCAGATTGAAAAGTGCGCTGGATTAATTCGAGATACAAGATTTCAATTCTGCTGATTCATTTACCTATTTATTGACGGCTTGTATCTCGAATTTTGTTTTTATATCTTTCAGGCAAGTCATAATAGCAAGAGTCAAGAGATACAATTATCCTGGCTCAATGGCGCTCAAAGTTAGAACATTCAACAATCTGTCAACACTTAAAAGATAGTCGTCATTGTTCGATATGAAATAAGAAAAGATGTTCAAAATTAGAAAATAAAATGGGAAAACATCGTTCAACTAAACATATGTTGCTATAAAGATTTAAAATTCGCTTCAACTCAAGGTGCCTTGGAATACCTCTTCAAGTCCCTAACCACATAACTTACAAAATGCACAAGTTTTCTCTGTTGAAGTAATCCACAAATACAAGATATAAATATGAGACACAACTAGCTTTTATTCTGTCCTCGTTTCTAACCAATAATTCTTTTTCGGGACATCTTCAACACATACTTTATTGACTAACCCACCCACTTTCAAGATTTCCAGCAGCAACTGCCTTACTACCTCAATTTCCAACAAATAAGAGAATTCTAAAAAGTCTAGCCTCCAAACCTTCTTATCAAATTGAATGTTTCAAAAAAACTTTCTTCTATGAATCGTGCCTATAATTGGATTTGAGGATCAATGATGGCTCTATCAGTGTTAGTTCAGGCATCCAGATCATGCTACAACTACGCCACTAGCAGAGAACACATTGTATTCACAAAGGGTAAAAACCTTTGTTATACCGTTGTGAGGACAACGCCACTGGTTTTTGTCCTTTGTAGACATTAATGCTGAATACAGCAGTAGGTGGAACTGTTTGGTTCCAGGATATTTATGATGGCGCCCAGCCAGTGATCACATCGGCAAACATGCAGCATAACACGAATTGAGTTAGAGTCACGATAGTAAAATTAATTCGCCTTTTGTTTTCAAAGTAGAAAAAACAACAACAGAAACAACAAAATGCTGTAGAAAGTTAAAAAGCAAGTTTTTAAGAAGAGTAATTCCAGATACAGGACAGCATATACCTAATCTATGAAAAATATGTTACTATATTAAGGAATAACTAGTAGCAATAGTAGTAAATAATATTTTTCCTTTAAATCAGATTAAAAAAATCGAAACACTTGCGTGTTTTCCCCTACAATCAACACTTCCAACCATTCCAACTCGACTCACACCACGATCAAACTTCCAACACAACCCTTCAACAAACAACCAACAAAAACAACAAATCGACAATAAAAAAACACACCAGCTAATTATCTCACACACGACGTCAATCACAATACAAACGAAACACGAACGCATTAAAAAGTTTACAACGCACGTAATAAAACCAAGTCTCAGTCTCCAACACCCAGTGCTAGACTCCATAAATAATTAACTACAATTTATTTAAATACAATCCATATTAATTGTACACCCAACGCCATCTACCGCGTCTTCTTCAATTTCCTCACGCATTTTATCCATCCTCACTCGACCAAGTTCAACTTATGGCACAACTGTGCTTTAATTATATAGACTCGAATGTCGATTTTATTTTGCAATTCAAGCAGTGGTGTTACCAAATCGAATCAATCGACCGCACGTCGTCTGTACTGAAGCTAGCAAAATCGAAAAGCACCATGACAGTAACAAATTGTCCTGATTGATACTTGAATTGAAAATGCGAAGCAAATTAAAGACTTTAAAGACATTTATCATTCAAATACAAAGTTTGAGGAATGAGCTGAGCACTGGGATGTCGCAGATATAGTTTATCATTATGCTCGCTATAGATAAATAAATATTGTTTTTGAGCGAGCAATGGGAGAGCAGAGTAAATACAAACAAGAGACGACTGTATTTGCAAAGCGGAATGCATACGCATTGCAGCATCATAGTTTCAGCTGACACACGATTGTCAATATCGCAGTTTATCTACTGAAGAGATACGAACAAGATACGAATAGTTACACTTGTGTATCCCGATTACTGATTTTTGCGTGTCGCAAGCTGAATAAGCTTCAATGTAAATAGAGATCTACTGTTTTTAGCCTCAAATAGAATTAATTCTAAATCTGCTGTGTTGCTGTATGAGTTACATAATAACAAAGCTTCAACCGCTTTAATTTTTGAAATAGAAAATATGAGAAAGTCATAAACTATTACGTTTTTATTTCCCACGCAGTAAAAACAGCTGTTAGCTCATAGTTAACGCAAGCGAAATATGAAATAATGCATCACTCATCTTCTAGTGAAATGAAAACTTAATCGAACTTTATAAGATTCCTATTGGATTTTCCTCCACAGTCCCATGACGAAGTGTTAACGCAAAAAGCATAACAAATAAATCGTTCACTTGTTTTGATCTCTTCACTCCAATGCAATGCTTCGTGTCTGAGCTCTATACATTCCAGGTACTACGTCTATTGCAAGCATGCCGGCAACTTTACGTATGCAAAGTACATAAGTAGTACATCCACGAGTTGATGTATTTGTGATGAATAGTTGACACTTCGCTGACTCACCTGCATTAATAAAAGACATAATGAGTGCTGCTATCCGATGGCAGTTCGTCGGGGCGCCAGAGCTGTCGCCCCTTTGCTAGGTCCACACACTACACCCGAACCAACACAAGCACGTCTTCGACACTGCCGTCCACTGGCACACTCGCGGCGCGTGTTTGTTATCGCGGTGGAGCGCGTCTCCGTCGGGGCCACACACTGTTTCGTCCACGGCCAGGTGCGGACGCACTTCGCACACCCCACAATCGCAGCGCACCACCGGCGCCGTTCCACGGCGTTCACGAGCACGACGGACGCACGCCAGACATGCGAATCGACGCAAAAAAATAGCACACGTCGATGCAGATGGTTGTTTTCAACATGGCGGACCGACGAAACTCGGCTATTTCACAAGGATTTGTTGACCCTGGCGGCACGACTGCTTTCGATTGGCCGACACATGTGCATGGCGCGCACATTCATTGGACGCGTTCAAGGTTACGGACAGAGCGCGGTTCACGCACACTGGCGCGCACCTGTCAAAGACGATTGCCACGATAAAATCCCAAAGAATGCGCTTACTCCAGATGAATACTGTACCAGGTTTCCAATTAGACTCGTCATTTTTGATGAATTTTTGCCTTTAGGTTGCGAGTTAAAACTGAGACCCACTGCAAATGACAACGATTTACAATGAAACAACTTAATATCTAAACTTGACATGCAGTGCCCTCTATTTCGAGATTAAATTTAAATTATTCAAATTCAAACATGTCAGTTTCAAACTATAAACAAAAGACAATTTAAATTAATAAGCAATATAAAAATTTTAGTTATTTGTTTAATATATATCTTAATGTACAAAATAAAAAAAGACCTAATTAGAAAATTTAATTTTGACTCTGACTGTCCCGACTATTGGCCACCCGTATTACACTACATTGGAAAATTGAAATAAAAATTTAAAAAAAAATCAAATATTTTATAAACAAATTTTAACATCTTTCAATTAATGTTTTAAATATTTCTAATTAAAAATTACAAATATATTGTTTGTGTTTATAAAGTGTTTACTATTTACTATGTTAATATAAATTTATTTTAACTTATATTTATTATTTATGTTATTATTCTACATAATAAAATATAAATGTTAAAATTAATTTATATTAACATTGTAATAGAAATCCGAGTATATAAAATAGAGTGCGCCACCTATTAAGGTGGTTTTCAGTGCTGATCGAATTCGAAATCACTAGCACGTGTGGGCTTGCTTGGTGTGGTTATACCATCGTGTTTTTCGTTTTCTAAACTTTAATGTTCAATAAAATGTGCTTTAAAATAAAGTGTCATCAAATATAGCTTTTTGAAAATGCAGCTGCCGGATGAATTTCATATGTCCATGCATTTATTTGCGGACATAAACTCTGATTTTGCTGCTTTCCTGAAAAAACGTGACTTCAAAAGCAATGTAAGTAATCAAAAAACTGATTCAAAATTATTTTCTTGTGCAATATTTACTAATACTTTTGATAATAATTAAGGAGATTGTTCCCGAACAACGAAAACAGATATATTCTCAAATATCGGAATATATTCTCAATCCCAAGTGGACTAAGTATGTTGTTGAATACTTTCGGTGTGACTTGCTAAATATTCTTTCTTTGGCAATTGACTTTGAGAAACTGGAGGAGATTGAACAGCATGGAAATGATCACATCAGAAGTGCTGTTGCACTAGCAGAATTGTTGGAATTGCATCCTGATTCAGAGAGGTAATAATTTTAGCTATTTCCTTTGATTGATAAATCATATACATTTCTAATTTCTCAACAGCTTTGTTATGCAATATTTTGAAATATGTCCAAGTCCATTTCATTCCGCGCTTGCAACGCAACAACCTAAACAAAAGAAAAGCAGTGAGACTTATGTGCCAATTGATATTGAAATTGTTAAATGTTGTTGGAAATTTCTTTGCAACAAACCTGAATACTTTAAATTTAAATGGGAGTGGTCTACATTCTTTGAAAAGTTTTTGCCACATAAAAACATAGAGATTAAATGGTTGACTCTACATTGTTTATCGATTTATCTAGGCAACAATGAAAAGGATTTTAATCAATTATTGCAAAATATGGGTGCTGATCCTGATCTCTTGGATATTCAGATAAAATATTCAAAAGAAAACACTTCAAAACTTTTATTAAGTAAATCCAATCATGATAATTTCTCAGACACTTCAAAGTGTTCTACTCAAAATGTAGTGAACATTGGTGGAATTCTCTTGCCAAAACACAATTCAACAAAATTGAGGAACACTATAAAAGATGAAGACTCGTATGAAAGCGAAGTAGCGACGCTTGATAATTTGGTTCTTGTGGATTCAACAAAGCGGAATTTGTATAAATTAGCACTTGGTGTAGCGACTAACAAAGCCATCATCTTATTAGGCTCAGTAGGAAGTGGCAAAACAACTTTAGTTGAATATTTAGCATCAAAAACCGGAAGACAATTAGGAGAGACTTTCATTAAAATCCAATTGGGAGACCAGACTGATAGTAAGATGTTATTGGGGACTTATCGTTGTACGGATATACCAGGTGAGTTTGTCTGGCAACCTGGAGTGTTAACACAAGCTGTGGTTGATGGATCATGGCTATTATTGGAGGATATTGACTCGGCCAGCATGGATATTGCTTCTGTTATAAGCGGATTGATTGAAAACCAGTATTTGACTGTGCCAGGATTTAGGGATTTCATTGGCATCACACCTGGATTCCAATTGTTTATGACCCAAAGGTATGAAGTTTATTTTATGCTTAATTAGTGCTTCTACAAATGTATTTTACTTTTCCTTAATACAGATTAGTAACAACCTATACTGGTCATCACAAGAAGTATTCCAATGCAACATCACTTCTTGAAAAACATGTTCTAAGTGTAAACATCGAACCTCTATCATACGATGAACTTCAACACATCATCGCTACTCAATTTCGTTGCTTACAAACAATTGCACCGAGAATGGTATTAGTTTTTAAACTGTTTACAGATATGCAAGAGAGACTACCACGAAATAGTCGCTTAGCATCTACTAGGGATCTTTTCAAGTGGTGTTCCCGATCTATAATTGATTTCGACGTTTCCAGCCAGGAAAGTGCATTACAAGTCCTTCAAAATGCAATTGATATATTTTGTTGTTCATACTCGGATTTAAATGAACGCCTTCAACTCGCGCAAAATGTTTGTGCTAATCTTGGAATTATTGATGAAAAGGCTAAATACTTTTGCAACAGTTATCAACCTACTCTACACATGTCTTTTGAACTTGGTGAAGCATCTCTGAGAGTTGGTCGAGGCAAACTTATCAAGCAAAATGTAGAATCGCTGATTTATGATAATAATTTCTGTTTTACGCGCTCATCTGCGTGCTTATTGGAAAGAATCACTTGTTGTGTTAATTTGAAGGAACCTGTGCTACTAGTTGGCGAAACAGGTACCGGTAAAACATCAACAGTCCAGTTTATTGCAAATAGAATTGGACAGAAGTTGATTGTAATTAATATGAATCAACAGTCCGATTCTGCTGATTTACTTGGCGGCTACAAACCAGTTGATATGAAGATAATTATTGCGCCTATTAAGAGAGAATTTGAATTGACTTTTTGTTCATTTTTTAATCCAATCTCTAACAAGAAATTTCTCAGTAATCTAAACTATTGCTTCAATGAACAGCAATATGGTATGCTAGTTAAGCTCATGAAGAAGTCAACTGAAGCTGCATTACTTCGATTGAGACATGTTAAGGAACAAATGCAGGAGACTGTTCAAATCGGCATTAAACGTAAGGCTGCTGATAACATTCCTGAAATAGAAGAACTAAAAGAGAAAACCGAAAAACAGCTGAAAGATGAACTAAAGTACAACACATGGAATGAAATGAACATCAAACTAAACAAACTCGAAGCGCAACTTAAACATAAGACTGCTTTAGCTTTTGCTTTCATTGAAGGTTCTCTTGTGAAAGCTATCAAGGATGGACACTGGGTTCTTTTGGACGAAATTAATTTAGCTAATGATGAGACATTAGAGTGTTTATCCGGGTTATTAGAAGGATCTCGTGGAACTTTAAGTTTGTTAGAACGAGGTGACAAAGTACCAATTAACAGACACTCTGATTTCATGTTGTTTGCTTGTATGAATCCCTCTACGGATGTGGGAAAGAAAGATCTACCAGTTGGTTTAAGGAATCGATTTACGGAATTCTACGTGGAGGAACTTACGGATCGCAATGACTTAATTAAAATGGTTAATAAGTACTTCGAGGCGCTTCATTTGCGTGACCAAAGCATTGAAAACATTGTTAAATTCTACTTAAACGTTAGGAAAGAAGCTGTTAGTTCCTTATCAGATGGTTTAGGACACAAACCCCACTTCAGCTTGCGATCATTATGCCGGGCATTGATGATTGCGGCTAAAAATCCGTGTGGCACCTTTAAACGAAGTCTTTACGAAGCTTTCTGTCTTAGTTTTCTCACTCAACTTGACGCTGTTTCTTACAATAAAGTGGAAGCTATGATTGCATCTTATTTGCTACCAGATAAAACACAGAAGAAAATTTTGAGTGAAGCGATTCCACCCCCAAAAGCACAAACTAAGGGAAGTGAAACATCTTTGCAGTTTGAGGGATATTGGATTGAAAAAGGTGCTTTAGAACCTTCCATTATGTTTGATTATATTTTAACTCCTTCTGTTAAGTCTAATTTAAAAGATTTAGTGAGAATTGTTTCCATTGGAAAGTTGCCAGTCCTCTTACAAGGTGATACTTCGGTTGGTAAAACATCTCTTATTACTTATCTAGCTAAAGCGTCAGGATACAAATGCGTGAGGATCAACAACCATGAACACACTGATTTGCAAGAATATATTGGGTCGTATGTAGCTGCTGAAGATGGTAAACTAGTTTTCCAAGAAGGTTTACTAGTTCAAGCCATGCGACAGGGACATTGGATCATTTTAGATGAATTGAATTTAGCTCCCAGCGATGTTTTAGAAGCTTTAAATCGAGTTTTGGATGATAACAGAGAGTTATTTATTCCTGAAACACAGCAAATTGTTAAAGCACATACGAATTTCATGCTGTTTGCAACGCAGAATCCTCCAGGAACTTATGGAGGGCGTAAAATGTTATCAAGAGCATTCAGAAATCGTTTTGTTGAGTTGCATTTCAACGAAATTCCTTATGTTGAACTCGAGTTTATCCTACACAAAAGATGCCAAATGCCGGAGAGTTACGCCAAGAAGATGATCAATGTAATGAAGGATCTTCAGACTAGAAGACGTGGTTCAGCTGCTTTTGCTGGAAAACATGGTTTTATCACTTTGAGAGATTTATTCAGATGGGGAGAAAGATATAGGCTAGCTGCTGTGGCGCCCACATTATATGATTGGGATCAACATTTGGCAGATGAGGGATTTTTATTATTGGCTGGACGCGTAAGAAAGGTTGAAGAACGAGCGGAAATTGCGCTTGTTTTGAAGAAGCACATGAAACGCGATATTTTACCAGAGAATTTGTTTACTTTAAACAACAACACATCAACCGTGACTAAAGACATTCTAAAGAAGATAATGCAGAATGAAGATAAATATGAAAGCATTGTTTGGACTTTTAATATGAGACAACTCGCAGTTTTAGTGTGGAAAGCACTGCAATTTCATGAACCTGTTTTATTAGTAGGTGAAACTGGTGGTGGTAAGACAACAATCTGCAATATAATTGCACAGAATAATAATCAGAGTCTTATAACTGTTAATTGCCACATGCACACAGAAAGTAGTGACTTCGTCGGCGCTCTAAGGCCAGTAAGGGATCACTCTGAAGAAAATAGTGAGAACAAACTGTTTGAATGGGTGTATGGTCCTTTGGTTCATGCAATGATGAATGGTAATCTCTTCCTGGCAGATGAAATTTCACTTGCTGATGATAGTGTTCTTGAAAGATTGAATTCTCTTCTGGAACCAGAGCGCACTTTGCTGATTGCAGAGAAAGGATCTGATAGTAATGAATTGATTTATGCTCACGATAACTTTCATTTTGTGGGCACAATGAATCCTGGTGGTGATTTTGGCAAAAAAGAATTGTCACCTGCTTTGAGAAATAGATTCACCGAGATATGGTGCGAAACTTGCACTAATCGTAAAGATTTGATTAATATAATTGAACATAATATTAATGAAGACTTAAAACTGGATGAGACTATGCATCATAGTGGAATTGGCGTTAATTTGATGGATTTTGTTGAGTGGTTTAAGAGACAAAATATTGGTAAACTCTTTACCGTCTCAATTCGAGATATTTTGACTTGGGTCAGTTTTGTGAATACGTGTGGGTTGAGTATTGGTGTACCTAAAGCATATATTCATGGAGCGTATTTGACTTTCTTGGATAGTTTAGGATCTGGAGTGACAAGCACTGAAGAGTAAGGCTATTATTTTGACTAAATTTAGTCGCTTTATATTAATTGTATGTTTAGTTTAAAGGTGTTACAACAATTCGAAGAAGACTGCGTCGATTTTCTCAAAAAACAGTTTAAAACTGATGTTTTCTCGTCCACAACTGGTGTGTACATTGATGAGAATAAATTTGGCATTGACCCTTTTTATGTTGAGTGTGGTAATGCGGAAAAAAGCTCTGTAGGGTTCAGTTTTGATGCACCAAGCACATTTAAGAATGCTGAGAGGATTTTAAGAGCATTACAGTTGAAAAAAGCGCTGTTATTGGAAGGTAGTCCTGGTGTTGGTAAAACAAGCTTGGTAACTGCACTAGCAAAAGCTTCCAAGAATAAAATCTTCAGGATTAATCTCTCTGATCAAACGGTAATCTAATTACTTTATCTTTCGTAATGTGTTTTATTGTTTTTCTGTGTACATTTAGGACATTTCTGATCTTTTTGGAGCTGATCTTCCTGTTGAAGGTGGCAAAGCAGGTCAATTTGCCTGGCGTGATGGTCCTCTCCTTCAAGCGCTCAAACATGGCCATTGGATTCTTCTCGACGAGCTGAATCTCGCCTCTCAATCAGTTCTAGAAGGTCTCAATGCATGCCTTGATCATCGTGGTGAAATCTTCATTCCGGAACTTGGTAAAACATTCTTTGTCAAACCTGGCACTCGATTCTTTGGATGCCAGAACCCGCTTAAGCAAGGTGGATCGCGTCGTGGACTTCCGAAATCTTTTCTCAATCGATTTACACAAGTAACACTATTCAGGCTGCTGGATCAAGACTTGTTCCATATTCTGGAGAAACAATTCTCTGACTTACCACCTGATGTCCTTGTGAAAATGGTTCAATTCAATGCTAAGTTAAATTTAGAGCTTGATAAACACACCTTTGGGCATAATGGAGCACCTTGGGAGTTTAATTTGAGGGATATGACACGTTGGTGTGAAGCTATTATTGAACATGAGAAGTCTAATCAGGATGGATACAAACCTGAGAACTTGGTGGAGTTGTTATTTGTTGATAGGATGAGGACTATTGAAGATAAAAATCGTATTAGAAACATCTTTGAGTCTGTCTTTGGTGATAAAATCGGTGGTAATGTTCCTGTTTGTTTTGTGACTGAAGACAATGTTATTTTGGGTGATGTGACTCTTATGCGGAGTGCTAATCGGTGTAATATTAGTGTTATCAAGCAAGAGGAGAGTTATTTAGTACTCAGGAAACAGTTGCCAGTGTTAAGGAGTTTGGCGTATTGCGTTAACATGAATTGGATGTCAATTTTGGTAGGGAATTATATTTAAGAAGTGAGGAGTAAGAAAGTGTTGTCAACTTTTGTTTATCTGCTGTCTAGGTTGGTCCAGCTAGTTGTGGTAAAAGCAGTGTGGTGAAGACATTGGCCAAACTTACAGGGAACACACTTAGGACATTGGCAGTTACATCAGCCATGGATACTACTGATATCCTCGGTGGTTTCGAACAGGTGAGTACACTCTTCGATTTTAAGTTTTATTTAGATTTATAACAAAATCTAACTTAAATCGCATAATGTATGTTATACCCGTTGTAACAAGCAACGAATTGTTACTTTAATTAGCTTAAAATGATTTCTAGTCGTGCCTAATGAACACAAATTGAACACAATGGAATGCCAAAGAGTATGAACATATTCCGTACTTTACACTGATATGTTTTCTTCAAAGAATCTAGTGTAACAAACAATACAACAAATTAACTTTTTTCTTAATAACTTCAGTTGGTGCATTTAATATTCTTTGACATTTAATGATCTATGCGTCGTAGTATATCAATCTAGTGAATTCTACATATTCTGCATATAATATTCCTCTTGCTGCAATGCTTGAATGTGTGAGTAATGATTATTTACTTGTATTGTTCTTATAAGCTCTAATTGTTATACAGTATAATTGAGTTTAATGAGTTCGATGAGTCTGAGATGCGTGCGTAAAAGTTTATCTACACGTCTATTTTATGTTACGTTACATGAATCTACTATCTCATTATATTTCAATCTTTGTTTGGCGATTTATTCGCATACATTTTGTTTTAACTTAATCGACTTATATTATTAGTAGGATAGTTACACATTAGGTAGGAGTACCTTCCGTTTCATTAGTTAATTGGTAATAGTTTCTGGCTTGAATTACTTTGTTATTCTTCGTTTTCTCGGTTTTCTTCTATAGTGTTTATGTTTTTTATATTCTTTAAATTTATATATTTACATCATTTATAGTTTATTAGGCACATTTCAGTTATGGTTTTATTTATAAATTTTCATTTTAAAAATAGCAGTGCTTCTTTATTGTTTATTTATCTATGCCTGCAATAAGAATTTTTGGCGTTTCTAGAGGTGTTTGGTATTACTTACGCAATGTTCATAATTTTCTCTTCACTTGCTAATTTCATGTTAACGTCTATAATGGACGTAAATATTTTACTCTGAAGCATCTATGATCTTATTTTAATTTGAGTATAGTATTTAATATAGTATAATATAGTATTTGCGCTGAACAGGGCTTCATCTCCGTTCGTTTATCGCACGAGTAATGGAAGAATTTAGAATATCTTTACACCAATTTTGTTTTCGTTTTGTTGCAATCTTACAAAGTTGTCTTATAGCTTATTTTACGGTAATTACATTAATTATCAAGTACCAACAGCGAAATAATAAAAAAAAAAAACAATATATACGGAATACTGGGAAACGTTTAAAGTCTGCAGTTGCTTGCAAAGGTGTAAAATTTTATGAAATCTAGACCAAATTGAAATGATCACAAAGTACCAGTTTGTAGACAGTTTGAAAAAACTTTTTACGCAACGTCGAAGGAAAGCAAAACATTTCAAGATTCTGTTTGATTGGATTAAATTGAATGGGAGATAATGAATGAAAACTATCTTACAAATATTTACATCACAATTGCTTTGTTTGTGAGGAATTGTGGGAATTAATTTAGTAGATATTGCGTTAAGTTTAAATGACTAGTCAATTCCAGTATATTAGGCTTTTACTTGTTTTATGCGAAGTAATTCAAGAATTTTTGATTCAATTGTAAGTGGTGGTTTCTTGAATTACTTGCTCATTAAGATAAATTCTGTGAGTATAATAATATTTTATCATAAGCATAAGGACTCATTATAGTTAGTATTATGTTCTCTAAGTACATTAAACGTTATAGTTTATTAATGCTACGTTTATGTACATTGTTCTTTTGGGAAATGATTGCAGCGATCTTAAATTAGATTGAGAAATAACAATATACGATTATTACTGTTTGGACTATAAAGTACGCCGAAAAGGCTCTAATGAGAAGTAATTAATATTTGCTATGGTAAACTCACTGATTCTTTAAATGAGTAATTGACTTTTTACACAAATCTCTCTATGCCTATGATGACGATTTCTGTACAAAAGAGAATAGAATATGTTCATAAACGACGAACGCAATTCAGGTTTTCATTGCATTTTGAGAAGAGATTATTAGCTTAATTTTTGATAGTTCTCTACAAAGATAGGCAGTTTAAGTGTTTATGATAGTAGTCATAATTTTCTAATTACTGAAGACTATCCAATGACCAATAAGTTGATTGAATTTGGATTATATTTCCACTAAAGAATTTCTAAATTTTTGTCGATCTATCCCAATCGTATGAATGCAAATGTTCTCTTTCTACGTCACTTTCCATTGGAGACATTGGCGTATCCGTATCGGAGAAATTAGTCTGTACCTGCTGCTCTTGTTTAGGAGACTGCAACAATTTCTGTTGTTGTCGCAACTGCTCAGCTTGTATTATTTGCTGTTGTCGCAATTGTTCTGCTTGTCGTTGTTTGAGCTCGGCTTCCATGGCCTGCTGCTGCTGGATAAGGTGCTGCTGCTCGAGGAATTGCTGCTGGGCGAGGAGTTGCTGTTGTTGCTTGAGTTGGGCTTGCATCATCTGCTGCTGATGCTGCTGGTGGGCGAGCAATTGTTGATGCTGTTGCTCAAGCAACTGCTGCTGGTGGTGGAGCAGCTCATTGGGGTCGGGTTGAGTGGCAAATGCGAGTCTCGGCGCTGAGGATGTTCGCGATGGTGGTCCCGAAGTGCAACGAGAGGGAGGTCCAGATGCGGGTCGCGATGGTGGCCGCGGAAGTGGCGGTGGATTCTCGTCTGGCATCGCGAGCGGCTCCAGCTTCGGATGCGAGAGAATACGCACGCCGCCGTTGATCGGAGTCCTGCAAGGCGACCAGCAGGGTGGTTCTCCGTTCATATCGGCGTCTCCCTGAGGGAGGATTAGGAAATTAGAATTTATACTGATTTAGAAAGTCATGGTGTGACATTTGCGATGATGTTGAGCGATTTTTATACAAAAATGTGGTGTTTCAATCAAAAGACTTCTTTGGTCTTGGGAAATTTTGTTGTTTGTATAAAAATACCAATGACGTTGACAACACATCGAAAAAACAAGGATGCGTTCGGTTTGCAACACCACTTACATATAATATTTAATTACCATAGAGCTATCGGGCTGCGCTGGAGTGGGCAGAGGTGTCTTGAAGACAGAGATGTGCTCGCGAGGTGGGTTTGGCGGCGGTGGCACGTTGGGTGTGCCTAGCCACAGTGGTAGCCACCCGCAGCATAAATCCAACACAGCTCGTCTTAATCCACGATGGAGGGTAAGGAATAGTGTTGGGTTGACGATGGCATGGACGTATGATATGTGCAGGGTTATCTAAAACAGGGGCAATTATCACAAATATGCTGCTGAGTTGAGAACTTTAGGAAGAGATAACAGCTAATGCCGATTTAGCTACACAATGTGAGGACATTATTTTGCTTTAGGGAGTTGAGGTGAAGATAACGGGATTAGAACTGGGCTAGGAATAGTTACGCATCGCGCTTGTTAAATGCTAAATGTTAGTCGGAGAACGTTGAGCGAAAGGATTTTGCCATATAAATGCGATACGCATAACGGATGTTGGCGGTGAGGTCGCCGGTTCCGAGGCGAATGGGGACGGGAAAAGGAGGGATAATTTATGATGTCCTACTAGGAAGGGCGCCAACATTATTATTCTACGAATTGTGTATGTCGCTGAGGAGAGGTTTTCAATGAAATTTTATTTTAATCAACAAAAGGGAATAACTGTTGAGATCGACATTCTATTTGGGGTGAATTTTATAGTTAGCAATTTCCTAAAATTTCTACTTTATTGCATGTGATACAATAGAGCACTTTGCAGGAAATCTGACTCGAGTGCTTTCGAATTTTATTCATTCGCTATGACATGCAGCAAAAAACGTGAATGCTTTTCTGTTTTCCAAACAGCTATTCAGTGTTGCTGGTATAAATTATTGGCCAACAAATAATAACAAATGAATTTATTCTTGCCACAAAGCATGTTTTGGATTGAAACGCAATGCAGACGAAATATTTATGACATGAAGTTGAAGGGTTTGAATTACACTGGGTGTAAATGGGTTTCTAACTTAGAAAGAACGGTAACGGGAGAGCAATTTAAATATACATTTAAAATATTAAACAGCTTAAATTAAACTTCAGCTTATCATCGAATTAATTACATCAATTTAGTTTAAAATCAAATAAGGTGTGATCCAATTAATCTAAGTACGAAAAGCAACTTGTTTTTTAAAATTAATTCAATGAAAACACTCGTCGCTTACCTCATGGCCTAATTGGTTTCCGATAATTGGATGGTTGACCAGTGTGACGAAAAACAGCGGGCCCCAGAAGAGTACGTACGCGCCCGTGATGACCAGGAACATTTTGACGCGCTGCACACCATCGCGCTCCATCCGGTTCAAGTACTCGCGCATTTTCCGGTGCTCCTCTAACGCACCGGTGGCCTGCCGGGGCGAATGAAAAGCGCATTAAACAGGGTAGTGAGTGCAGGATACAAGCAGTAAATACTAAGCACAGGTTTCCAAAGCAATAGTTGGGGATATTTTTTGCTCGCATGTTGGGGTGTTGTTGCGTTTTGTTTTACGACTTATCGTTTTGTTCATCCGTTCAATTGCAGGCAGATAAAAGGGACAATAAACGTAAAAATCGGATAAAAACGTTTCACATGTATACCACACTAGCATAGGGGTGCAAATAAATCTGAAAGAATATTTCGAAAATAGTGGTTCGAATAACAGGATAAAATTACTACAGGTGCTAATCTAACGAATGTTTTGTATATTTTTGGGAGATTAGCAATGTTATATTTATTCATTTTTTTCTTCAGCTTTCGCGTGGATTTTATGTCGTTTGCTACCCTGATCTCTGGTTTTTGTTAAAGGAACTTGAAAGTTAGATTTACTGTTCTTTTTGAAAAACGGCCTCGCTGATTTTTGTTGTTGCTTTTGTCACAGCATAATCTTTCTTTTCTAACCGTGGCGCTGATTTTGCCCCAGGAGCAACAAAAGCTGTTTTCTTTGCAGGAGTTGCTCATGAGAATCAACGCGACAGTATCTTCCTATATTTTTCGACCTGACATGACTACTGAACTTACTGTAAGATATCTTGAGTTTTTCTGGGATATTCGTAACGTGGAAGCATTTAATGCGTATGTTTTTATTTTTCACGATGTTTGGGATGCAGAACTCGAAACAGTTATTTTTTGTAAGTTTACGCCAACAGATCAGTTTCGAATAAGAAATCTAGAAATGTACAATTTTGATTTTTGTAGGAGTTTCTCGAGTTTTTTTTTTTTTGATGAAAACAATTAAATTACGAAGAATCACGTAGCATCTATTACATGACATACGCATTAGGAAGGATTAAATTTCTGATGAAAATACCACAAAATAAAACAGTGCTACAGTATAATAAATAAAAAGCTTTGGTAATAAGTCATCCACTTTACAATTACCAGTTACTGTTTGCACTATCTTTCTGAAAATCTAGTTTGATTAAAAACATGAAAGGTTTTAATTAAGTTACACTATAATTTCCTAAATGTCTTTACTCGCATCAGTGATAAACAATTGCTTTAGGTTTGAAACAATTGTTTTTTTTTTAGCAGCAGAAAATAATAGAACTAGAAGTAAAGTCGTAAACGCTTACTGTGGCAGCTTAATTTGATTTGCTAATTTCCCATTTTGCATATATTGATGCCAATTCGATCCTTCATTTCACCGTTGCCAGTTAAGGGTATTAACGGTGCAATGAGCTTTGTAACCAGAGATACCGAGGTTTCGCTCAGCATTTCAATTCGGAATTGGACCATGTTCTTGCTGGCCGCGTGGAATATCTCAACTCAACGTCAATAATTGTAGTGTTTAGGGCTTGAAACATTGAAGCATTCATTAACCACTTTCATCGGTAGCTCAAAACTTGAGGACTTGGCATTGGAGTCAAAGTTGGAATTGAATGCTTGAATTAATACTCTTTATGAATGTGGATTTGGTCGGAAACTTGTCAAGCAATTATCTAAAAGACTATACCTAAGCGTTCAGTACGGATTCTAAATAAATGAACTCTTTTCGTAATCAATTTGAAGATTTTAATGGATAAAAATCTTGTGTAAGATTTGCTGTTGTGAAGTATAGTGTTTGAAGCAGGACCAAAATCGTGTACTCATATTTTATGCATGCTGTACACGTAGGAATTTATTGAATTCAGATCTATTTGAATTCGGGCGTTTTCCGAAGGCTTTGTTCAATTTTCCGGATTTGCTTTCGGCAATATCAGCAAGCTCTGCACATTATTGCGCGATTAATCTACTTTTTTATTCAACAGCAGTTAATAGGTTAAATTAATCACTCTACATGCAGACGGTTTTGATTACGTATCATTGTTTGAGATTTATAATACAGTTTCGTTCATTTCTTTGGTACTTTTGCTGCCACTACATTGTTATTTTTCAACTTCTTATTTCTTTATTCTCTTCTGTATTCTTCAATTATTGTCGCAGTCTATCTGCGGTTTTGTTTCTGACCATAAACATTCAACTTGGCTCATTACACGCCGCATAACTTTGAGATTAATTGTGTTGAAACGAGTTTGTTTTCAACAATTGTTGAATATTGCGTGTCAAACTCTGGAGCTCCTTACTTGGACACGGACTAAACAAGTTTTCAGTTTTCCATCAGCAAGAGCACTCATTAAATTAGTAATAATTTGCTCTCTGCGTCGAATGGATCTGGAATCGCAAGGACCTGACACGCTCCATAAAGAGCAAACACTAAATTGGTGTTCAAAGTGGGAATGGAGCGCGGGGGCAATGGCTAATTAACTTCTCATTGAATTAGTACAATCAATTGTGTCTCGTTCATAGGATAGGATGGGATAGAAGTGGCATCGCGTAGTTACCGAACTTTGAATATGGCGAGACGTCGCAGAACACGTGCTCAGCGAGGCGACTCGTGCTTTAGGAAGTCATAATTGTTGGAGACTGGGAGATGTCGACAGGTTGATGTGCGATTTGATGAATTTCAATGGACGATGAAACGGTGCCACGGGTGATCTTATTTATTACATTTATTAGAGTGAAATTGAATTTTTTTTTTTGGTTTGCGGTTGGTGATCGAGTGGAAACAAAATAATATGCGTTTGGTGGCGGCGAAGACATAAAACGCTTTTCACTCTTGGATGAAAATCCTCAGATTGTTGTGGTGGTGCCGTGAATTTGTGACCTCGTTTCGTGAACCGATCGTCGCCGCAGAGTGTTGACGAACTGCCGTTCTATCGTCTGGCTTTGTTGCTACCAGACTTTGGGGATTTATATTATCCAGGATTATAATCGTTGGGAGCTTTTTTGAGGACCAAATGGATGTAAATTCACTTTTAAAAAATCATATTTTTTAAATCGATCCTTCCTGTCACATTGTTTTCTAAAACTACCTAATTTATTTTGAGTAAATTGAAGATTTAAGTAACAGAAACAATGCTTAACTTCTTTTTATTTAAAGCGCAAAATAATTTTAATATAGAAAATAAAGTAATTTTGGAGTAATTCGATGGAGTTATAAGACTGAGGTTTTTGCAAACACAAGAAGAATTGATAGGTTCAATTTAAAAATTAGCATATCTGACGAATGATAATACAAGCTAAAGAGAAATGAGCGAAGGCCATGGAAGAGCCAAAGAAATAACGAATGGAAATGGAAATCTTTATCTTGGGTAGAAAAAACCTTGGAGTTACATTCGTCGACTTTTTAATGATTTTCATTTGCACTGAAATTTGCATTAATCAAATCTGATTAAAGCGTCTTTACATTTAAAAATTCAATTAAGCCTATATTTTGGTCAATTTGGACGAGTTTTAATGACATTTATTCTAAAAGCTACCAAATAGTGTATATAAAATAGAGGAAAATCTAGGATAACTTGCATCTAGGGCACAATTGCAGGGAAAATTTAATTAATCTAGCACATATGTAGCTTTAGTGATCCGTTGGACAAACACATTGGTGCAGTTTCCTATTTTTAATGCAACTTTCTTGTATTTCGTTATTTTACTATATTTGCTATGAATTTATCATGATTACTTACCCGTTGGCCATTTATATTTGGTGTACCTGGTGCTGAAGACCTTGGTGCCCCTCCAGTGACATTTACCAGCGTGGTCACTAAACCAGCAACGCGCACCGCCTCTACATTCGCCTTGGTCAAATCGCGGTGCAATTTTCGCAGGTGGAAAAGTGTGAGTACCACGCAGACTAAATTCACAGATATCCACAGCGCATTTAAAATATAATGCCGCAATGGGCCGTGTATTAAAGGACATGAGGGTGCTCGATGTCCTGGTTCACCTTGTGCTGCTAATGCACCTGAAAATCAATCAATCCCAAACGGTTTAATTTTCATATCAAGAGGGTTTTTAATTTGAGTGAGTCAGCATCTTCTTACCAGAAAGAAAAGTGGGTCCCAAGTTTATCGTAATCGATGCGAACCAAATCATGAACGTACCGAAAAGCACGCATTGGGGTGAGTCCATCAGTAGTGGAGCGTCTGTTACGTCCGTGTCATTTTCATCTTCGGGAAATACGGGCGAGTCGTTGAGCACGGTTGTGAGCATATTGACAGTGGCGACGGTGACAAGCAGCAGGAAGGCAGTTTCCACTAGTGAGCATTTGTTTACTGGCTGGCAATGCAGAATGGACATTCCTAGCGGCAGCAGAAGAGCAGCTCTTGCACAGTCTACGGCGCCTTGATGAAAAAGGAGGCCTTGTGACCATCTGGACAGAAATTATTATTAATCATTGATTTTAGGAACGTGTATTTTTGGTGATTAAGTAGTTTTTGTTGTCTTGGCTTGTTTTTAAAGTGCTCTGAAGTCAGCAGTCAAAAGTTAAGAAAAGCATAAAACTTTTTACATTTACTTCACGTTTCCTCTCTGGATTGCTTGTAAAAATAGTTTTTGTTTAGCTAGCTATGAACATTTTCTCGTTTCCTGTTTATATTTTGACTATAAAAATTGTCTGCAAACACCCGATATAAACGTTTTGTGGCTCCTACAGTGGTACGCCACAGGAGAACTTTATTTCTAGCATCGCAATTTGAAGTCGTATTGCAAACCAATAACATTGTAGTATTGTCAATATCGCTAACCCATACAAATATTATACTGTCTATAATCTTCTCTTCAATTCTTTTTGAGTGTTTTGAAACAGATTGAAATTTGACAAAAAATAACGTTTTGCTGCAAATTCTGGAGCTAGGAAAATTTATGCGACATGTGTTTTGATTAAATGAAGGCGAAAGTTTTGCGCAATCGATAAGCTGCATTTGTTTGACGAAGAGTTGGGGTTTTCCGTGCTTATTTTGAAATAGAAATGTAGTGCATCACCGCGGAAAATTTTGAAAGTTTTTGTTAACATGTGTTTAACATTCAACGAATTAATGAGACAAAACAGAAAAATAAAATATGAACAAAACTTGGTCATTACATGATGACATAAAATATAAATTATAAATGCGATATAACAAAAACGTTGTAGTTGTAGGAAAGTTGAATTTATAACCAAAACATGTCAAAAGTTTAAATTCGGAATCATCTCTTGAGATTTAAGAATTGGAGTAGTTGCAGCACGTTCTATCGTTCAATGTTTAGGATATCACACAAGTTGTTAAGTTGTAGTTGTAATATAGTTGCACGGAAAATGGGGCGAAACCACGGATGAAAGTTACGAGTGCTCTTCTGCGGAGGAAAGTATCAAGAAGTAAAAATAAGGATAGAGTTGAGAGTGGAAGTATTCTTTTTAGTTTCCTATCACTATCGAAGAATATTTTCTCTGGGGAGAAATTTAGAGTGGAACAGCGGTGCATAGATGTGTCAAGCACGCAATGTCAACGTGGCTTTCACATTTTCCAAGGAGTGAAACTTGCTAGGAAGTGGAACTTATATTGCTATAGCTTATATTGTAAATTGTTTTCTAAGTAATTGCGAAAAAAGGTAATTCTTGTAGTAATAGACTATTATTTCTCTTTCGTTGAATTTAGTAGATTTTTCTTGTTTTTTTGAAGGATTTCTTGTCAGTTGGCTAAATTTTCAAGGGCTTTTATTCTTCACTGAACCACTCATTCTCTACTTTTAACCCCTATTTCCGCTTTATGTTTATTACGGCAACGTGTTCTTTTCTTTGGTCATTTCTCTAAGTTTTCCTTGACTGGCGTTAAATGTCGGTTACATTTTGAATACGAAACGTAAATTGTGTAACCAAATGCCAAGATTGCAGATGGGCGTGGAATGCAAAGTATCAAAAGTATCTATTCAGGTAGTACTCAGAGCTAAAATAAAAAACAGCCGTTGAAGAGTCAAAAAATTTCTCACGGTGACGAGGTGAGTTATTCGATACGCTGGTTGTTCTACACCTGGCGTAATATTTTATTAGGCATTTCAGGCACAGTCGAGCCTATATAAAAAAGCTCAAGGTGGTAACTTACTCTCTGTTGATGAAAATTTAAGGAACATAAAATGATTTTCTTTTTTAGGGTTTTTGTTATCTTGCTTCTATTTCACTAGTTTCGATTACAGCGGGAAGATAGTATGTTTATTTATTTAGGGAATATATGTCGATATATGACATAGTTTGATTCAGAATTGGTTTTTATATCAGACAGTAGCAAAATGAGGAATAAGAAGAAGCTACCTTAGTATCATTAGCATCAGCTTGAGGCTTGTCTGGAAGCTGGCAGCTGAGCAAGGACGAAGTGGATATTGTAGATTAGCATTTTATCCTTGCACGGCGAGAGCGCAAAAGTTTCCAGAACCGAAACGCAACTCAATGTTTGCTAACAACTTTAAGGCGTCGCCTGACGTCGCTACTGCTCACGCTGTAAAATTTACTTACTTTTTGTTGATTTTTTTCGCTGTACTTGTGTTTGCCTTCTTTCTATCAACATGCATTTGACATGGAAATTTTGCCTAATTCTTTGTCTCTAGGAATAAAGGAAAAAATGGTTATTTAAAAACAGTAAGGTAGAATTTACCTAGAAGTTTAATTGGAATCCATGATTCAGGATTGCAATCATGCTTCTACAATAGCAATCTCGTCGATGCTGAGTGTTTGGCACCGCCTGGAATAAGCGCTTTGATTGCGTTTTAGAGTGGAGCTAAATCAGCGGAAACGTAATCGATTTTAGTCTTGGTAAAATAATTAATTGGCTTGTAATATTCTAGAAATTGTTTTCTACTTAAACTGTTTTGGTGGCTACGATAAAAATGTTTCTGGTTTAGTTTGCTCTGTCTACAAGAAGGGATCTCTTTTCTTTTACTTGTAGCTTTTGCGTCATTAAGTATACATTAAATATACATAGACGAGACATGCATTATGGGATGACAAGGGATGTCGATTAAGCTCGTTTCTCATAAAGTACTAACTTTTTTAAGTCACAAGTACTAATTTTCAGTCTGTTTTATTTTCCTTTCTTATTTTGCATGAATTCCAAAATTTTCTGTTTTTCATTCTTTCTTTCTTGATTTGGTTGTTTGATCTGTAACGTGGTGCAAAGTGCAACGATAATGACGCGTGCTAACATCAGACGTCATTTGCTAATTTGAAGGACTTGCGATAGCACTATTCTCGCTACTGTAGGAGAACTCGTTAATAACAGACGTGGAGATGTATGCATATGTTTGTAAAAGAGAGTTTTAGAATAATAGTACTGAGTTGAAGTCTTCGGGCTCCTGACTGGAATATATGGGACCTAAAGTGAGTTCACGTTTTCTGTTTTTGTTGTGTGAAAGGACTAATTGGAGCGTTTCATGTACAATGCTCTCCTACACTTAGCCAGTAAGCACAATGTGTGCTTTAAGGACATTGATTAAACTCGTAATCTATTTTGTTATTAGTGTATGAAATTCTGTCAATTTGCCAACTGAATTCATGTTGTCTTTTAATTGTATTAATCTTCTGTGATTTGTTCCAATTTTTTCTGTTATAATTTCTGTTGTTCACAATCGAATAATTCAATTTGTTTATTTTTTTGTCTACCCCTGTGATTTTAATCTAGTTTAGAATCAATTTTTAGTGTTTAGTATTCATACAAAAATATTTGTTTTCTTTTGGATATTTTGCGAGCAATACTTTTTGCCACTTTGTTACCTGTCTCATGTCACGCCACACATCGCGCCATCAACATTTTCCGATTTTTCCGAACGGATTTAGTCAGTATTATGGCATTTTCACGACGTGTCTGTTTGCTGTACATTTACATCATTCCGGCTGTGTCTTGTTGACTCTCTGATTTGCTACTTTTTGCTGTTTTTGTGGAAAGCCGTTATTTTCTATGTTGATACAATATATTTGACTATTGACGTGGATATTGAAACTGCTGTTGATATAATTTTTACATGTATTTTTTCATTACTAAAACGGGCAAAGTAAATAAGGAAAATTGGTTTCCCAATTTTCTTATTGAAGTTGAAGCTGTGATTGGAAAACTTGAAAATGGTGGAAATAGTTAAATGAGGTATACAATCATGAATATTCCAAGAAAACACATTTAAAGTTGCTTCAAGCAGTAATCCTTATTTTCTTCAGTTATAATTTACTTTAATAGCTTTTCTTTCTGATTTATTTATTTTTCTACTTTTTAATGACGATAATGCTAAGAAGCTTGTATTATACTTGTTCTAATAATGAGACTTTTTGTCTTCATTACACCATCATTTGTTTTTAAGTTCCACGTCTTTATCTTAAAAAATCGCTAATCCGCAACCTCTCCGTCTGCCTCCACCGCAATTCGTTAATTCCGCCTTAATCCACCGTTTCTTATTTTATCCAGAACTTGAGGGCCTCAGGATAATGCTTGGCGAATTATCCTTTTTAGCGTGAATATTTCTATTATTCATATTCGGCACTCAATTTGCCTGCTGTTTCAAGGCGATTGTTACGTAATGCGTATTGCAGGAAGGCGAAAACAAGGGCAAGCCGTGGAAAGATGGAAATTTACATTTTATGCCAACTTCAGCCTGCTTTTTCGAGGGGATTAATTTATGCGAAAATTGGCAACTTTTTTCGTTTCGCCACAAACTTTGGTACTTTTATTTTTGGAGAAGAGTTTATTTATTATTTCTGCAGGTGAGGATTTATTTGTAAGCCGGATATTAAAATATTAATATGCAGTGTTAGATGCGGTACAAGTATTTAGATGAAGATATTTGACTCGTCCCGGTGGGCACTTTGTAGTTAGCGCGGTTCCAGAAGATAAAGGGTGTGCGAGTGAGGCTGCGAAATTCCACAGGGACGAAGTTTAATATTCGCGAGAGCATGAAAAGGTCTTAGCTCCTTGCAGTCGACTGCATACCACATAAAAAAAGATATTAATTGTGCTTTTACAGTTATTTCTGCTTTCGTTATGACTACATTACAGTTTTTTTTTTTTTTAAATTTCTGCTTTCAAATCATTTCCAATGAAGCGTGTATTGCTTCAATCTTTACAGCTTAAACTTTATTTAAAAGCTTGTTTAGGCACAATTTATGTTTATTTGTTTAGCCACTCTAAATTTGTTCAGTGTTGTTGCAGGTGTATGTGTGTTGTGGGTATTTAAATTAATTTGGTGTACGATTGATTATTATCATCATTTTCATCTCTCAACAATGCGATTACTGATTCTCTTGTCTTACCTCATGCGCCGTAAATTGCAAATCAAGAAAATTATAAGGTTCTTACACTACCATCTGGCTGAAATTTCATCAACCCATTGTGCATCATGTCTTATTGATCTTCGTATTTTGATATATCAATTCACAGGAAATTGAATTTAGCGCCAATCTCATCAATTATTTATGCTTGTAATTATCTGGAAGGGAAGTTTTCAGCTTTCGCAAATTTACATTTCTTTGTTGTGGTATTTTGTTGATTTCTAAAAAGGTTAAGTCAGTATAAACCCTTCAGCTTAAACGAATAAAATATTACTCTATTACGGGAGCTGGCTGAACTGCGTTTGCCCTCGCTAGATCTAGGATTTGTAGGCGCTGTTTCTTTGACTGCCGGGGTAAAATCAAAAGAATCGAAACTAGGAAAAGAAATGAACGCAGAAGGGGACAATAAATTCTATTGTGCGTTTTTCTCTCGATGAGAACAGCAAGGAAAATATTCATCAAAGGACGTTAGAAGAGTCGGATGGGGAAATAAAATGGGCACATCTTGGCAGAGGTTTAAGGAGAGTGTTAGGAGGCCTTATATGGCAAGAACGGAGTAAAATAGAATCTTGGGACATGAGCACGAGTGGGCTTTGTTTTTAAATAGAACTCAGTTTGATCCCAGTAAGGCTACTGGAAAATGGAGTAAAATATATCGATGAAAATATGGAAAATTGAGATAGAAGAGATTTGAAGGAAATTCGTTACTGTAAAGATATCTAATGTACCAACTTATTTTCAAACAAAAAGGAATCTAAAAGGTTCTAGTCATGATTTCACTGCATTAATTTCATTGTCGTTTCTTAATTTTAAATAAACAAAGTCAGTGAAAAGTTTTGATTGTGACGAATTTCTATTGTATGTGTTGAAAGTTGTTTTTATGTTTACCCCTTTTGCAATTTGTTCGCACTTTAACGAACCGGGACGTATTGAGGAAGTACTTAGCCCATTCCGCTCGGGAAGCTGCGGTGAGAGCAAAAACATTCCAAATTCATTAATTTAATGACGTGGCTGAGTGGTAATTAAACTCGTGTCATCCGCAACCTCTGCAGTGGTGGCAAAAGGGAATGAGAGGTGCAAATTGGGACAAATACAAACAGCTTTATTTATATAAATCAGTTAAATCAGATTAAGGGTTGATTTGAAATGAAGAGGAAGTAATCATAATTCTGTGGTCATCAATTTTTGGAAGAAGTTGATAAAGGATGCTTTTATCTTAATGGATTACCCTTTCAGGAATGATGGAAAACTGGTGTAAATTATGATTATGTTTTAATTGAAAGTGAATTACTTTTATAATATATTTGAACATTTTCAAGCTCTCTCGGTTCTTGTTTTTCTTTAAAAGTAAAAGGCATAAGCAACTTCTTGAGTTACTTTGTTCAAAGGCTTAAAAATCTAAAGGTAACACGTCCAGGCACTGTTGTCCTTGCCTGTCCCTGCTGGCCTCTATTCCGTTTATTTAACGCCAACTTCTTTTCTCTGTCTGCGCTCGCATGTGATGAGCGCTTTCTTTGTAACGCCTCCGTCCAAGCGTTTGAAAAGGTTCCACTTTTTCAAAGGTTCCGTGAGTATGATCTGCCCCATGTGTGTTTTCGAATGAATGAAGATGAGCGGATGCGTGACATTCGAGAATGTTTTTCCTGCGTCGTTTTCATCATGCCACATGACTAAATAGCGCTAGTCGACGTTGACGTTGACAAACGCTAACGGGGTGTGCTTGAATTTTCGGGTATCATCAACAATTTACTGAGCGTGACGTGATACAGCGAAGTTTTATCTTTTCAGCGTGGGACATTAATTAGGTGGAATGGCAGGTCTGTTTAGTATCTGGATAAGTTTAACTTGTTTGGGATTTGTTGTAGAAATTATGATTTAATTTGATTACAAGGCGATAACTTTCAAGCAGGTTAAATCGAGGCTAGAATTGATAATTAAGTCAAGGCTTTTAACTTTATTAATTTGCCACAATGTTGAAGTTGGTAGAAGAGAGTTGAGAAATTAATTATTGAGAAGAGAAATAATTTCTAGGTGTTAAACTGAAATCGAAATAATTATTTAAGCTCTAGGAAGTAATAATGTTAATTACCAGTGCTTTGTTGTAATGTAAGCAGGAAATTTACTTGCGCGTAATCAGGATCTAAAAGTTTAAATTAATATTTGATTATTAAAACGTAATTTCGAATTTTAAACGTGTAATTAAAGTTTCTCATTGTTTATTTAAAATTAATTGCAATAATGCTTGAATTGCATTGCTCACTGTTTGTCGTTAGTTTTTGTTTTCGCGTGGAAATTAGTTTAATGTTCTTAATCGCTTGAAGGATTAAACCGCTTTAACTACAGTAATTGCAGATAATTTCTTAGGTACAAAAATACAAGGCATATGGAGAACTTATTTGGGTCGTTTTACTTAAATTCACATCTTACAATTACATCTAGTTTATGTAATGGTCTTGTAATTAGCCTTTGAAATTATACCTAAGACAAATTATTTTAAGTGATGTTTTTGTTTGTTTCAGGTGAGTTTTCGTTTCAACAGTATTATTATTTATCACTCTGGTAAGTCAATACTATTATTAGTTTATTGATTTGTTTGTTAGTGTTTTGACGAATGTTTGGGAAAAACTTGCCTTTTCTGGATTTCTATTGCTGTATCCAATTTTTCATAGGAAATGAATATACCTAGATTTATATCAGGTGTATTATGGTTTGAGTATGATTGACTGCATTGCGCTTCGTGCTTACGGTTTGGAATTCATATTTATGCTGTTTATTATGCACAAATCGATTTATCCGTCTTACATTCCTCTTTGGTATCATCAAAACAAACATAAACTGCTACAACACAAACATAATTCTCTCGCATTCTTTTCGTCGCTTTTACATCCTTTCATTCTCAGTTATCTCACTATTCAACACGAGCAGGACTGATCGAAAATCAATAGTACTTTAGTTGTTTTCTTAGATTTGATTCAAGGAGAAACTATGTTTCATCAAACTATTCAAAGGATTGTCTATTTGGATTTATCATACCTGCGCAATTGTCTATTTGCTAGTATAACACCCATGAGTGCTAGATTAGCCGCCATTCCCATTGAGCCCAGGGCGAAGATGAGTGTCGCCTCTGCCGTACCCCCCGGATGGCATTGAAAGACTCGGGTGGCGTTGAGGCTGGCGTTGGCTGCGCTGCTGCCGAAGCGCAGATTGGCACCGATCATCGCCACGGCTGAACCTGAAACACAAATATTACTAACTAAATGAAACAAGTTGAATCAAAGCTGATTTGTCTAAAGGCAATTAATAGACTAAAAGCGTTTTAAGAATGATTCCCACAAATTTACGTTAATGTATTTCATTTTGGTCTGATATTAAAATGAAAGATTTTCTGCTGGAAGAAAATCCAGGTAGCACAACTAGTAAGGTGCAAGGCTTTTAATTCTCAATTTCTTGCTGCCTGAATTAGGAAAGTTTTAATTTAATTATAAACTCTGCTACGATTTTTCTTATTTTTCGAGGTACGCCTGATATAAGAGCTTTGTAATTCTATTTTACGAGCCAATTCCTTCTTCTATCTACTACTCAGTTTTCACTTTGTTGTCTCTATCGCTACAGAGTTCAAAATAATGAAATTCAACCAGCTCACAACTT
>JAODIE010000005.1:2997272-3116663 GCA_027575565.1 Diploeciton nevermanni
TTCTTCCTTATGCAAATTTCTTTCGCAATGCCAAATGGCATCAATATTTTCATGCTCTATGCTCTCTGCGAGCTGGTTTTTATGTTGCGTGTTTATATATTGTCAGAATGGCTGCTTGCTTGTTTCACTTGTTTGACATGATTGAGGCTAGTTGTGTGGTAATTATTGTGGTTTATTATCTGTGAGGAGTACATACAACACCAGCTCTAGACAGCTCTCTGTCTAGTTACTAATCGATTTTTTCTTAGGTTTCTTTGTAGTCTTGGAATATTGATCTTTTGGTTGATAAATGTGGTATCATTTATCTTTTCTTTTTTGTATTAAACTTTTTAACCTCTTCATTTTTTCTGTGAGGAAAACTTAGGTGGATAATTAATCGGAAAAAATGCCCCGAAGTTTCAGGTATAAGTTACCAGAATAATTAATAGCATTTTAATCATGATTCGTTGATGACCTCCAAGGGGATCATTTTACGTCAGCATTTTGCATTTGTAGTGTTTATTATTTTAAAACCTTTCAACAGATGTACAAAAGGTGTGAATTTAGGTATCGCATACGTTATCGGGGCATAAATATTGGTGAATTATGTCGGTGGCTTTGTGTCATCTATGCACTGGTGTTGGCGGCAGCGTTGGCATCCTTTATGACAAGCCTCTCTACTTATTTATGCATAAGCTAGATCTTTATAGAAATAGATGGTACCGATATAGCGTTAACGTTAAATTTAAATGCTTATATTTTTTTATAATCCTGAAAGAGAGTAAAAATTCAGTTTGATGAATTTTGTGTTTGTCCTGGCGTATATAGTATGTGGTCAAAATGAAGTGGTTTCAAATGGAAATTCTGAATTCTGCAACAAAGCCGCATTTCTGCCGCATCTACGTCGTTACGACCAGCTGATGGCCGGAATTCTGATGGCGAAGTAGTTTCAACAAGACTTATACGTTGGTGCATGGCATGTGGGGCGTTGTCACTCGTAACTAGCGTGGGTGGCGGCGACGGAAGCTGCGTAGTCAGTTGAGGTTTTTAAAACAACGAGACCGCACGAGTGCATGGAAGGACATTGGGGACAGAAGGCTTTTGGTACTAAAATATCTAATACAAGGCGATATTAAGGTATTTTTCAATAAATAATTAAATTAGAGAAAATAATTTACACTATTTTTGAAACTAATTTAAGCAACAGTATTCGGAGAGAGGGATTTTGTGATTGTTGCTTTTAGAGGGTTGGCAATCATTTTGTATATTCTTGCGGATGTTCTATATGCCTCTCTTGTGTCCTTTTTCGCTGTTTTTTTTTTGCTTTTTATATAATTTGTGTGGGGAATATGTTGCGGGGTCGGTCATAACTCGGACGGACACAGTTGCTGGCCTTTGCTGTCTTCAGTGCGTCTACTAACTGAATGCTTTATGAGCGTATTAGGACGATCGTAAAAATGTTTCCGGGACAAATTGTTATTTTGGAGCGTACTGCAACTATGCCGGATACCGACACCGTACTTGACCTCCATTCTATTATACTGCATCAACTACCAGAGTTATTAGCAGTGATTGGGACTGAATTCTGTGAGAGTATATATTATATTGAATATACTTTCCGCAGGATTTGAACTCGTGTCCACCTCGAATATGCACCTTGCAGTAAATGCTACAGTCAAACGGCCTACCGACTGTGCTACGGTGCGGGGCGATCAACCGCCGGGACAAATGATAATGAATCTTGGAGATCTTTTGTTGCGGCGTAACCTCGATTACAAGCCGTGCCCCGCGTTCTTCTTGTATTTTTGCCGCTTTATTATTCTTTATGTGTTCAGACTGAATTAATAAATTTACTTTTTATTTGTTACACGGAAGCAGGAAATATTTTATTGGCTTTGCTAAATCTATTGGAAATCTTCCTTTCGGAAATAAACACCTGGATATATTATATCACATACCTTCTGTTAGCTTTTCACGTGTTTGTCTAAAGTGGGATCATCGGTGTTTACCTTTATTTATTCAACTCTATTTCTCGGTCGAGAAAAGTCTTAAATTTTACGCTTTTCCAGCTTCGAGGATGTTAGTATAGCCGGATAAGACAGTAATGACTGGTGAATGTGAACTTAAATAAATACACCCTTTCTTAAAGTGTTAAAAGTAGACATTAAAGAGCGTTTTTAGGGGTGTATTACATATACATGCTAAAAGTTTGCATCTCTTTTTGAGCAGTTTGTTGACTTTTGTTTAATGCTAGGATTTAGAGCTCTGACCTTCTTATGTTTTAATTACGAAAAACAAATGAAAGAAGAAAAAGTGGTATTAACCCAACAATTTTTCTTCACAACAGAATGGCGGTTAAAGTGTTGGATGTAAAAAATAAAACAAAAGAAAGTTAAAAATTGCTGGCAATTATTATAGCTCATCGCTTTCATCAGCTGAAGTTTAACGCTTTTGTTTTTTGTCTTTAACGGGAAAGTTTTCTTTGGGTTGATTTACTTAAATTGCCCACATTTTTTCTTTTTATTGGTGTAGTGCTTGCTTGTCTTGTTAGAACAGTGTTTCTCTTGATTGAGATTTCCTTCTGGTACTTTTTGCAGCCTTCTTGGAATGTGTGGTTGTACATTTTAAGCTACAGTTTGCGGCGCTGACTTTTGAGTTGTGAGTCTTTCTGTTTCAATTAGCATTCTTGGCCCTCGGGAACGGCAGGTCTTTTGGCGTAGAGTCATTGTTTACCCAGTTGATGGAAATAATCCTGATTTGAATTTAAAGTTGGCTCACAAATGGTAAATGTTGAGTTTGTAAGGATTTAAACCGCTTGTTTATTATCTTTTAAAATTCATCGTTGTGGTAACAGAAGAAAATAAGTTTCCACTCGAGAATATGGAGTTATTTATTTTATACGAAAAAGTGATTTATCTGTTTGCTTTCATTACAAGAAAAAATATTGCAATTCTTGCAGTCGATGCAGAGAAAATACAACGTTTAATGAACACTTTTTTCCCGATTAGGCGGACTGGGAGCCTTCAACAAAGACAAACGCAGTGCATTTATTTGTTTATTGATTTATCTGATTGCACAAAATAACTTAATTAATTACCTATGATAAATATTGTTTCAACTGGTTTGGGATTAAAATTGGGAAAGTAAAAATATAAAAAGGAATTCTTATGTAATCAATTAACGATGTAACGAATTGAAATTTATTAATTTGTTAAACGCTTTTGGTTGCTACTTCATACTTTTTCGTTTTGTCTCTAACTTATACGGTTTAATTGTATTCCCTCAACTGAATTTATCAAGTTTTAAAGTTAGTGAAACTTTATTCTTTGCTTGGTGCAGCATAATCAGTATTTACAGTTTCAGAGACAAAAATCACTCTTTGCGAATCTGGGTAAAGAGCATTTTCACTTGAAAGTTGCGCTACTTTCAACTTACGAGTTTGCCAGTAGTCGTTGTGTAAACAATTCCTAAAAGATGCTCTCCAAATGTTACCAAGATACAGATGGCAAACACAACTGCAAATAATAAATTAGAAAAGGGTTTTGTTTAGCTGTGTACCAGCTGTGTACTTTAGTTTAGAGCTTTAGATTGGCTCGTTTCCCAAAAGAATGAATTTGGTTCTAACGCAATTTATGGTTTAGTTAGAATTATGGATATTTATTATTTGGAAATATTGTGATAATATTTTGAATATTAAGTGATGCTTCTCACCACTCGGCGTTGATACACTCAGCGTGCGAAAGTGATAATTAAATTTCAACTTTGTTTCCTGTCTGGCTGACTTTTTGCCACTAAATTGTGCAGCCTGCGAATGCTGATTTGAGCCAACTATGATGATGTGCTTCGTTTGTTTTAGTTATTTGCATGCAACTTAGTATTGCAATGAAAACGAAAAATTAAATTGCGGCATTACGAATGGTGGATTTGAATTAAATCATATTTTATAATGTTTTTTAATACTTCACTTCATATTTCGTGGATATGAGGTTTATTTTCGTTAATAACTCATCTCATTTAAATGTTGGAATTAATTTATTCTGGTACGCTATTTGTTGTGGAAGCATAGATGTATTTAAATTACATGATTTAGCTATTCAATAGAATTATAAAATAGCAGCCAGTTTTTGTTGGTTTCTGTCTAACTTTGCGCGGATTGCACGGATATGTAATTTGTCTCTGAGTATTTTAATGGAATATGTTTAATTTCACCTAGTAATGTGGATTATAATACAAAAAAAAAACAATTAAAACTACGCTTCAGATCTATGTTACCATGAAAGTTTTCTACTTGTGTTTTGTAAAGCGCGCGGTTTGTTTTCTCCATGTTTTGCATAATTCGATGCGTCATCGCCGTAGCAGTAGGAATACTTCAGCGCGCGTTCCCTGCCATTTTCATTTTCACGTTCCCACACACTCATGCCATTCGCGTAATTCGCGTTATATGTAGAGTGGTATGGAGGTTAGGGTGATAAATCAAAAATATGCGTCTCGATTGCTATATCGCTGTGTTTCACTACGCACCAGTGTGCCGCTCGCAGGATATTTTGAAGCGGATGCCTCCCACCGACGCTGCCGACCCGGCAACCTCTGTCGGGGGGGCAAAAAATTGCTATCCGTTGTTGCCTAGGCAGAAGCATTTGCATGCTTTAGTGCTTACTGCAGGTCGTTTTTATCGTATGCTATCAATTCAAAGTGTCAAGTGGAAAAAGTTTTTGTGATATTTCACTTTTGCTTTGATACTTTTCTCAGAAATTACAGCTTTAGTTTTTGGGGATACTAATAAACAATTATTACGAATCGAAATATAAATTTTTGGCAATTTTATCGTCGTGTTCCTAAAATTCAATTCTATTCGGCTTAATTCAAAGTAATCTGCTTTTAATTTTATCTCTAAATGTTTGAACTGAATTCACAGTATTCTGTTTTACTTCGATGTTTTCGCATCCTGCCAGTGGCAAATAGAACTGAGTACTTGATGTCAAAGTAGAAATTTGCAAATAGTACCTAGGTGTAGTAGTCTTGTACCAACTAGCAACTCTTGAAATGTTACTTGTTTCGGAGCAGTATATTTGTTGCCTCGTTCTTTTGCGAATTTGCGTTTGCGTATAGAAACTTGTGGACTGCACAACGTGTCTTGCTAGGTTTTCCGTATTGTGGAAAGAGGTGTTGAGAGGTGTACAATAATAATATAACGGTATCAGAGGCAAAGCAAATGGTTTTTAATGATTAAAGGAATCTACATCATCATTGGAAAGATTTACGAGGGAAAAAAAGTTTGAGCGATGTTCAATTTATAGTTTTATATATTATTATTATAGATTATTTATTATATTTTCTTTGCTTGACGGAAATGGTTGTGTGAATAAATCGTTTTATTTACAGGAAGTTTGCACACGTTTATAAGTTATTTATCCATGATACTCCATTACAGACTTCCGGCTACTCTTTGTTTTCGTATGCACATACGAGACTCTTGAAATATGTGCCCTAATTGGATTTTAGTGCACCCATACAGAAATTATCCCATTAAAAGTTTGCTAATCCAATTGTTTATGCAATCTTATTATGATTTATTTAACATACAAGATTCTAGCGATTTAGTCATGCATTATTACTGCAGGATAATGAAATCTAAAATTTCAAAATTGATTACCTCTGGATAACTTACTTGTCGATCTTGTTAGTTCAGACGTAAGAGTCTTAGAGCAGAATGCAACACCTATTGCATTAAGCAAATCGGAGTTACTCAAGGTCGGAGATTACTCGACCCTGTAAGTTTTCCAGCGGTAATAACTCTGGTTTGAAAGGTCCGCAGTAAAGCGAGCATTAAGTGGTTTGACTTCCGATTGCAACCTGCAAGGGTCTGGGTTTGTTTACTCGGGAAATTTCAAATACTGATTTTCTCTTGGTAAGTTCTGTGAGATTTTGGCCGAGGAACAGGAGTTTATTATCTTAACGTTGTTGTGCTCATATTATTTCTATATTCTAAGAGTCTACTGGACTTGAATTCTAGAAATGAAAGTCGGAAAATATGTTTAAGTCGCTTGGGACAATAGTGAACTTTCTCAAGGGATACTTCTTTGATTATTTACAACAGTGCATTGCGGAAAGTATGAAAAATATCTCGGAAGCTTTAGAAATATATGCAGTAATAAGAGTTATGAACCACAATAATTGTAATATTTTTATAAAAGCGTTTATTTTTTCGTGTCTTTTCCTATTGAGAATTGTAAAAAAGTAAATTACATCAAATTGCAATTTTCTTTCCGTTCTCTGAGTTTTCAAGTTAGTTATCTCTACAATGACTACCTGAAAAGACCATTTTCTTCATTTGCTCAGTGGAAATTGAAAATGATTGGCTAGAAGATAGGAAAATGAGCCCTTCAGTCGCACACAAAGATGAGTAAAGTACGAAAAGTAGAGGCATAGGTGAAGGCTGTAAAGAAGGTAGCAATCAAATGAGAAATTGGAATTTAAGGATAAAGACTCTAAGGCTACCAGACTTCAAAAGCTCCAAAGGGGCAGTAGAGCATGAAAAAAAAAAGGACGATTTATTGAGAATCTCCTAGAAGAATCAAAATTCCTTAGAATACGTATGATAAAGTACGTTTTTGTTCCGAAGATTATTTTATTGTTTTCGTATGATAATTTAACGAAGAAAGACTTGAATCGGTTGGAAGATTGCTGATAGGGAGATAACTGGTTTTCTAATAAAAGTGTCACTGACATTCCTACATTTTTCTCGGAATCGCCCTACAATAGTCTAGCTTTTGTATGTACTTACCTTACGCGAAATTGCTTTTATTTTCCGTGGTTAAATGCTCAGTTTTGTATGCATGATACACACACAGTATAAATATTAATGACACGGATTTCATGAAAATGGAAATATGTTCACCGGTTCATCTAATATTCTAATGAATCTAAGAGCATGACCAAAACACAACAGAGGTCTCTCGCCTGTATTATAAACATAAACGCATCACGGTGGAATTATTAATATTGGACAATCATTTTCCCAACTGCTTAAATTTATAAATGGCTGTGAAAGTGTCTTATATGGCCGTTATGAATGGGCAGAATTATAAAACTGAAAATTTATATTGAAGTTGGTAAACGGATAGGGTAGTAGGGGATCGGTTTAAAGTTCAACTTACTTCTCAAATATAGTAGATTCAGCTCAATAATTTCGAGTTCGATTCTATTTAATTGCCTTCGATAAAAAGTTGTCGTCATTTGAAAACTTTTTAATTAACGCGTGACAGGATTTTCAGACACGGGAAATTATTGACTTTGGAAGGGAAATGGAATTTTGTGGTATGCAGGCAAATTGTATAAAGAATAAATTATGCAGCAGGCGTAAATAATTCCGTCTTATTGGCAAAGTTTTAGCTCACGTACATAAAAATAAATGAGCACAGGAAGTGGAGAGATGGCAAATCGCAAGATCCGGGTGTTAATACTATTTGTAATATATAAGTGTTAATATTATTTATTTTACTATTACCTCTATTTTTTTGTTCTTACAATTCTTTAATTCTGCCAATCAGAAATGGAGCAATAAATTCTTAGATTTATGCGACATTGTTCATTTAGTTTTCCTTAAAAACAAATCCAGGAAGAAGTTGTCATTGGAACTTGATGTAATATCACTAAACCAAACGAAATTGAAACATTTATTCACTTGATTCATTTAGTTTCTGTCAGGGTTGTCGTTTTATTGATGATCATACGAAGCTGTGCGTAGATGTCTTTACTGTTTGTTCGACATTGAGTATAATTGGTGTCTCCTGATTTCTGTTGGCATTGGTAAAGGGATTATATGGAATGTTGGAATTACTGCTGCCGGAATTTGTGCGTACATTCAGTAGCTAGAAGAGAGTGTTGCGATGGAACATGGTCCATTGAATTCATTGACAACGTTACAGTATTCTGGACCGGAAATGTTTGGACGTGAGGAAAGGAGGCAAAGGCGGATTTTCCATCTACTTCATTTTCACATGGCTAGCTAACGTAACTTGTGCTGCAATGTGTAGGAGGTGGACTATTTTCCGGGTTTTGGGACTAACTATTTTTGGACGTCTTGGATTAGGGGTTAGGATAGACAGGAGGTTGGGCAAGGGTAGTGATGGATATATTACTCTTTCAATTTAGTGAAATTGATTTCTCTATCTACCCTACCACAGGTTATCTACTAATGTTTTAAAGAATGGAGGAGATGATTTCATTGATTCATGATAGTTTGCATGTTAACCGAACTTGTTTCTGAAATATATTCTCTTACATGGCACATTTACAATTGGCCCCAAACAAGATTGTTTGAAAGTGCGATGAAAGCGGTAGTTCAATTAATTTGGTAACTAAATTTTGTGAGCCACTTGCAACCTTAATAAGAATACTAGAGATGGTTACTGTTTGTTAAGTAATTTGAACATTTTTCACAAGCATGTGCATTACGACCAGTTTCACCTATACTGTACCCAAATGCTTAGCACGTAGTTAGCATACACTCGTTTACATTTAATAGTTATGTACCTTGCGGCAGCTCCATTATGAAATTGTCAACAATGGTTATTACTACTGGGAAGTTATGTGGAGCACTTATCGGTTTAAATTTCCGTTTCTTATGAGTATTGAGTATTTCAGAGTCACTTTAATATGCCACCTTGAAATGTATTAGATCATGAACAAAACTTGGTGTTTTGGGGTGATAAGGACGATTTACGATTTTGGTTGGGTGTCATACTTTGTTGCTTGTGAGCAAACACTAAAACGTGCACTAAGTGCGTATAGAATGTTCCGGATGCTAACAACAAGAAACTTCTGATAGTCACGGACTTGCAAACCTTCTTCCTCATTAATGGTGGGGTGTAATGTCCTTTTGACTCTACTCTTTTAAGACAACCCCAGATTCCTTCCCTTCTGTTAGAGAAGCTAAAATTGTTGGGGTGGAACAAGCGAAAAAAAGGTTATACTTTGTATTTGTTAATTTCTTACGGTTTCAGCCCACTTTTTAAAAGTGCTGTAATTCATAAAATAAAGATATTCAGGTTCTTTTTTTTTTTTTTAGTAGAAATGGACGAAAAAAATTTTGGAAAATTTATTAATCTTATTCTGATAGAACTTTGAGAAAATATAAATGAAATTGATTGAGTATAACTTTTTATTAACACGAACAAGATAAATTATAAGTTCAAGATATGGATTATTTTTATACCTGCAGCCATTTTGGTTTCTTCCTCGTGCTTTTCCACGTTTAATCTCTTTACGTAACAGGCCAGAGATTAATTTTGATGACGTGTCGTTAATCTAAGTTTTACGAGGCGCGCAACTAGGAAAATTCTTCAGCTCTTAGTTGCAGGTACTAGTCACGTAACGCTGTCACAACTGCGACCGATGCAGCTTGAGGAAGTTGCAAAAAATGTTTTCATCCAGATCAACATATAATCCGTACATCATCATTGTCAGCGCGACACGCTGCCTTTTATTACAGTCGTCAGCAGGTTGTTATCACACATTAGATATTATTTTATCACCGTTTTCTGAAGACGCGCGCACAATTTTTATAACTTTTGATACTGCAATTGTTGCACGAACACTTTTTGCAATGTTTTTAGTCACGCACAGCGAATAAGAGTTCTGTTATTTCACCGTGTTTTATTTATTGTTTAACTAGTTGTAGTTTTACAACTTTTAAATGTTTATACGACCTGTAAAATGTAAATTAGGCTGATTACAAAAAAATATATATTTGCGTGTGCGTCAAAAAAAATATACTTGAATGAAAAAAGAATTCCAGTCCAAACGAAAAAGGAAACCTTTTTATCTTTTCTTATATTTTCTTACCATGCATGGATTTAAGTGGACATCTTGGGGCAAGATTAACTTTATCCCTTTCTCCCTTTTCTTTGTGCTTTACATCTCCATTACACACTTATATTGGCTGCCTTTTTGGCTAGTGCTAATTTAATAACAGTTCTTAATGTTTCACGCCAGGGTGAATACTGTAAGCGGCGCACGATTTCAATAAATTCCTATACGTGAAGCTTGGAGTCTAAAAAAAAGTTATTTACATTTCAATTCGATCAAAATTTGGCGTGTATGCACGATGCGTTTGATTTATAGAGACGGTGGCAAACTGCGATGTGGTTACTAATTTTATTACAATTACACGTATTGGATTATTGCTAATGGTACCTACAATTATTTTCAGATGTGATTAATGCATGTGCTTTCATAGATATACTTAAATTATTCAGTCATAATTAGATAATTAATTGGTATTTCAATTGAAAGTGTAATATTTTGAATGTAGCATTTTTAAATTTATATTAATTAATTTCGTTTAATTTACAATCGTTGTCTAGATCTAAACAGCAACTCAATTTATTTAAACCACGTCTAATTTAGACTAAAATGTCCGTTATTTACGCAGCACGCCGCTTGTGTGATTCGCAGCGCAAACTTGTTTGCACATTTGCATTAATCTCGACAATAGCCAAGCGCTTCGATTGTTGTACGCGGGTGTACAACATTTAATTGCGCTTAAATTTAACTTCAACCCTATACTTGCCGTAATACTTAGTGCAATGCTTTACGCGATTTACGGTAGATGGAATTTATATCGAGATGTTGACATGATCTTTCGCATTGCGGTTAGGACAGTTGAATGCGTCAGCAACGAGATAATTAATGACAAGGAATTGGCGGAGAAAAATTTTAAATTAGGCATATATATTCAGATCGCGTACTTCGTTTTGCCGATCGCGGGACCGAAAAGTGCATCGTCGAGCAATGGTAGATACGTGGTGGCAGCGCCGGGCGACTGAGGTAAAAATAGTTGGGATGGGGAAACAGGATGACATTGTGGCCCCGGTAACTTACGATTTTTTTGAGAGGATTATCATGGTTATCGCGCTTTTGTTTTTCAACCTTGTACAACACATTTGAGATTTACAAAGATTATCTTTTATCGGATGAAGAGGAATTTTCAGGGAAGGAAATTGGACATATTGGTATTATTTTAGGTCAAAGTGATGTTACAATCTTGCTTTAAACTAATTGTAATGCTCCTAAACCTCAATATTATACCTTCTAAACTTCTTATAGATTTTTCTTACAAGTTCACTCAATTTTTTCTACCCTTCAGGGACTATAATTCTACATTTGCTCATTGCCCTGTACGCCATATATATCACATTCAGGCATTGCTGGCATTGGATCGACGCTCGTTTTGTTCGTTTGCTCTCTCAATTTGAAACGGCGTATTGGCGTGCGTTGCGTATTGCGGCAGGTTTAATAGGATCAGTTCGACGGGCGCGATGCGCCTGCCAGCACAAGACAGAAAGACACAAAGATTAATTGCCATTAGGCGGCATCAGCCGCAGCAATAGAGTAATATGGTGCTAGTGGACGGTGGTGACAAGCTTGTGCAAATAACTAAGGTTACTCACGCTATTTGCAACAAAAAATTATATGCGATTTACATTGAATTTTCAAGTGTACTGCGTCGCTTAACTAACTTTAATTAGCGATGGGTTGAAGATTGCTGCTAGTGACAGGAAATTATGGCATTGAAAGAGTCAAGTTTAATATATGTGATTAAAAATGGATGCTTTTATAGCAGGTTTACTGCTGTTGCAGATGCGGCGCACAGCTGGAAGGCCCTGCATTATCTGTCGCCATTGATCGCGCTGCAGTTTTCCATGTGTTATCTTTCATTTTAATTAAAAGCGAAACATATACAAAGTAGAAAGATAATATAACTAAACTATATTTTAGGATTACCTAATCATAGGTATAACTAAAATACTAAATGTGTTTCTATTTTTGCTCACTTTTCAACATGTTTAGTTTTGGTTGGGGCAACTTGTGTAAAAGTTTTTTTATTGCATTTTCCCTATTCTTTGCTCGTGGTAATCCGTTTTTATTCTCGACACAACATTTTTTAGATCAAAATTTTGTCATCCGTATACATAACTTTCTCTTCACCCGGTTGGATTTGACTTTCTATCAGTAAAGGGCAGCTTTGCGTATATATTTTCACGAGGGTTGGTACCGATCCGAGCTCGCGTCTGTCCGGAGCAAAATGCGCGACGATACTGCAGCATCATCGCGACGTGTGCGCGGCACCCGCATTTTCGAGGGATGCTGCGCGAAGCGAAATCCTTGCGAAGGTCCAGCCGTTATGGGATGAAGAATACTTTCTCCTCTGCTTTCGGCTGTTTTCTTGCACGGCGCGCTTGCGATGGGGAGGCGGAAGGCAGCCGCTCCCCGTTTCTGGATGCAAGTGTAACTATGTTAGCAGGGCACGCGTTCGGCAGGATAGGCGTGTAAATACGCCCGGGACCGGGTTGGACGCCACCACTTCATCTCGCTGTATCTCCTACCTTTACGTCTTTAACAATGGTCTCACAGGCGGAACTTAAATAAGGCTCGAATAAAGCAAATTGTCTTTGGTGCTTAATTACTGTCGGTCGCCAATTTGTTGAATTAATCTCGCTAATGTTAGAAAACTCTCTAAATTCAGTAAGCGTAAAAACACGGTTAATATCTATTTTGCAATATTCAATTACTATTCAAATTTAAATGAATTTCGGTAAAAAAATCAAAATTTTATTTCAAGCTTACATTCGAAATAAATTTAAAGTCCGCAGGAAAATGCCATCATTTTACGGGTTTGCGTGCTTATCGCAACATCTCTATAGCGTAAACAATGATGACTGTACATTTTGAATTATAATGACAGTGAAATAAATACGTGTGCATTGTGATATGCAAATTGTAATGAATTGTATTGTCAGCGCAAAAAGTAGTCCAGACTTACGCGTAAACATTGTAGACATATTATTCATCTGCGCGCATAAAATTGTAGTCGGCTCTGTTTTTCATATCATAGACATCAGTACAACAAAAGCATTTTAATATTTATAGATCGGTATTGAATAAGATTTAGGTGATATCAAAGGTTTTTGAATAAATTACTTACATATGTCCACTCAAGATTATGAAGCTTTTTAGATTTTGCAAACAAGAAACGTTATTAATACCGAATTCCGTGCCAAAAACTACAACCAAAAGAAATTAAAGTACATTCTTTTCTTTTTGTTCTTAGTGAACAATGTTTGAGGAAAAACTTTCTCATCTTTTGACTAGATCCAATTTCATAAATTAGGTCACTTCAGCAAAGCTTGATGTGATGTCTGAATATGTCCGATTACAAATGGCTCGTCCGCATGTACAATGCACTTTTTGTCGCATGCTATTTGCCTTTTTCTTCTGACTTGTTCCGCTACAATTTCCGAGCGTCGATTTCGTTTTATTTCCTAGCGTCTTGAAAGTGACCCTCTTTTAACAGATTTCCTGCAACGAGCAACAAAACTACCATCAAACAACGTACCATCAAATGTATTGACAATTATTCTTATACGAAGGTGTTTAAAATTAATTTTACCATTTGATATACATAATCCTTGTCGGTGCAGGGCCCGATTAATATTATCTTATACCTGTCGCAGTCAATATGCATCCGTGCCGCAGGGTGCGTGCACATAGAACTTAAATTTCGGGTATTGGATGCTATGCGATGCGGTTGAACGAGACGAGAGTGGGTTTTGAACATTTTCTATGTCATTATCATTCGGCGAGCACCCGTTCGAATTGACGATGTGATATGACCACTGTGTATCTGGTAGAAACGTATTTGGACATGGGTTTTAGCGGGGTATGTGACAACGCTGGGATAGTATGCTCACGTGCTGTGTGAAGCGAATTATATAATGATGAGCACATCGCCTGATTGGATGTATGGAAATATGGTGATTATGATTTGGCGATGAATTTGGAATGCGATTTCTAGAGAATGGTATTAGACTCAATTGTTCATTCTGATATTGATGAGCTGGGAGCAATGTAATTATTCATTACGTTCTCGTAATTTAAAAGGAGTTTATGGGATTATACTGAACCTAATGGCTTTACCACAACATCCTGTTCTGTTTTACGCAATTCCCTCTTTGGTAATTTGTTATGTCGTCCGCGATCACTGATTGTATTTGCGTTGTGATTGGTTTTGATTAAATAATTGGTCGTTTCTGAATGTTGCAGTAAATTAGCAGGAGCAAATTTCTGGTTAATTGATTTCATAATAGACCATTGTGATTTTGATTAATTCAAACGAGTAAATTTGCTTAATTACTGTGCTCTCTACACACAATAATTACCATATAGTTTTTAGTATATCGCGCATAAAATTTTTAGTTCTTACGGTTGCGAAAAAAGTATTTTCAAATGTAATTCAAATGAAGATTAACTATTCAGTTGCCTACAAATCAGAATACGTTTGATGAATGAATGCATTGCGTGGCGTATTTGCGAAATATGATGCTATCGCCGCCACCGGTAGAAGGAAAGCTCTGCAAGTTGTTCGTGCATATTTCGTAACTTGCGTAAACTCGCATTCCGATGATTCTAAACGAAGCGATAGCATCAGTGGCAGTAAAGGCGGAGGCAGCACACGGTACATCTTTAGCCATATTCAATATGTTTACATCAGAATCGTTATTGTAGTTATACACAAAATGTTGTAGTAATTAATATTATTTGGAGCGTACTACACCCATATGCACATAGGATTTAATAAATTTCGGGTATTGGATGGAACCGACACCACATTTGACCTCCGTTTCACTATACTGCACCAAGTACCAGGGTTGTTAGCAGTTATGGGGACTGAATTGTGTGGGAGTATATATTATATTGAATATACCCTCAGCAGGATTTGAATCCGTGCCCGCAGGATTTACATCTTGCTGTCACTGCTACGGTCAGATGGCTTACCGACTGAGCCACAGAGCGGGGTGGTTTTAATAATAATTAGGATGTTATTTTATAAAAGAGGGAAAGTTTTTCTTCAGTCAGTTTGTTAATTTTAAGTTCATTTAAATGGTTTTTTTTTTTTGGAAAACGTAACATTAATCACGTCTAAATTAACATGTCATGAATATTAACACATGGTTTGATCGCGTCGCGACGCTATACTATCAAATCTCGTAAAGCTTTTGTCCATAAACTTCGTTTTTCTCATCATAAAATTCTTTGCTATGAAATAATAATGTAATGACGCCGTACTTATTTTTTCCACCTTGCTACTGTAATATATACATTATAAACAGCAATTTATTAGGATTGTTTTACTGTTTATGATCTATTTCATTTTGCAAGGGACAGTCTGAAAAACTCAGATATTAGACTCGTGTAATTCGTCACAAAAAAAAAAAATAGTCAGACTCTGTTTACCGTGAGCATTAAGCTGAGATGGGCGCCATTAAGTTATGAAGTGCAAGTTTTAATGAAAAGTTTTACTTGATCTAATGTTGCACAATTTAACTTGCACCAAGGCAAGTTTTCAAGCAAGTTACGCCAAAGGGTCATTTATTTAATGTCGGTATTAATTCGGGAAATTATCTTCCAACTGTGATAGTGTAATTTGCAGGTTGACTTAACTTAACTATTTTATTTGATATAGAGGAGAGGTTTTGAAAAGTCTTTTGTGCAATACAGGAAAAATGTTGATGGATGACTGCATGAAATACATTTTTAGGATTCCTATTTCCTGATGTTTTTGGTTCACTTGGCATCGTTTGGAGCTTTATCCCTGCTGCGAGCACAATATAATGCACTAATGCAGTTAATATCCGTCACTACAATAGAGACATGCAAGGCAGAATCCCTAAAAAGGCAGGGAATTTTTTGTAATTAAGTTACTCACATGTGCTCTACAAAATTTCAAAATATATTAGCTCTGAGAATTTCAGGTAGCCATATTGAATTAGGTCATTAATCTTGTAAAAAAGGTTTTTAGTACTTCATCACTATTTTTACTACTTACTTATTTCAGGACTACTAGGACTACTTTCTTGCTGAAGTGTACGTTTAGATCATATTTTTCTTGTTTTATTTTTTTCTGAAGTCGCCTCGATGAAGAGCAACATCGCCAGAAGGTAAATGTGCACGTATTTATTTTTTAGCGGTAGTTTATTTTCGCCATGTGGCATTTCTCTGGAATCTCGTTGGAATTGCGGAATTGGACACCAAATAAAGAGCAAAAACGGATACATCACTCTTCAGCACGTATACAAATAAAGTTTGCTTCCATATGTGATAGTCGCAGCAATAGGGAAGGATTATTACTTTCAAGTGGGGAGTTTTATTGAGGAATGTCCCAGTTCGAAACTCGAGTCATTTGGCAAGATAGCGTTTAACATTATAAAATCCAGGGAATAAGTGGCACATGTGGTGGATTGGAAGTTAGAAGAACAAGGAAGGACTATTTAATACGCTAAGTTGTTGGATACATATTGATGGAATAATTCTACTCTAAAATATATTTCACCAGTTTTCCAAAAAAACTGTTATTATATGCTATTTTTATGGATTGTCATCCGTCCATACTTGGTATTAGCATCGTTTCTTCATCGCTTCTTACTACTACTTTTTCTGAATGTTTTCATCTGGGATCGTTTCATCGCTAAAAAGGGTTTACAGCATCAACCCTTAATTTTTTTAAAAATCTTTCCAAACATGTTCAGTCGCTAATCCTGAGCAGATTTCAACTTCTTGGGCAAAAATTAATGTCGATATAAAGTGCTTGAATGTTGAAAAAATAAACAGCCCTTTAATGGCAGTCGTAAAGAAATATAATTTATGGATATGCGACATACCTACTGACCCCAAAAGAGTTTTCACATGAATGTAAAACTTGTTTAATGGCTATAAATTTTAAATGAGATGTTAGAGATTATGTATTAGCTAGTATTCGAATTTGCAAACTTGTACATTTGTTTCTGTTTCTAGGAGTTATTAACCATCTGGGGAAATTCGGTAAATGCCATTAATTTGTCATTGAAACAATGACACATTGAAACCAATTGCAATATTTCCTAACATTTTGCTTGCCTTCATCAATTTCAGTTTTTCTCTGTTTCTGTCAGTATCTGCATCGCTATCGTTCCCAATTCCGTCCGATTAATTCTTTCGGCGTTTAATTTATTTCCGCTCGCATAAAGTTGCGCTGCACGTTTCGCATTGCAAACTTTTTTATTGCGCACGCCGAATATCTGGGATACCTGATAAACGTAATTTAGTTCTTTTTGCGCCCAATTTCTGCGATGTATAGCTTGGGCCATAAAACACCCGAAGATAGAATAGACACTAACGTGGTAGCAACAATGGAGAAAATCTATTGTTTTATTTACTAACTGAACTAATGCGACTATTTTCTAGAAATTGATAATTATTGTTCTTTTCGTGGTTCTCATGGTACACCAGCATACAATACACAATAAGTTGTTATTAAATTTAATGCACTTGTCTGTCTGTTATGTTTCTTCTTTATTACTATATTTTTTCTTGTCATGTTTCTCCGATTCTCTATTTAATAAGTATTTCTGCAATTCCTGTGCCTGTGCTTCAAGTTCTAGTCCTATGACAATTTTGTAAACTTCTTTTTTGCTTCTTTTTCTTTGTATATTGTGCGGTTGCATTGCTTTTCACGTCAAGCGAGGAAAAATCCTTTGCCACAAAAGGGCTGCATCTTAGTACAAAAGTTTACGGAGCAGATTTTCGTTCGTTTAATTAAATTCTGTTTAATTTCTAAGTTGGGGAGATATTTTATTGCTTGTTTGTTTATTTACTGAATTAACTGAGCTGAAGTACAGTTGTATATTAGGGTATTGAGATAAGAAAAAATGTTATTTTAAGGAGATTTAGGTTTTCTTTAATTTAAAATATCTAATGAGTGTTCTTTATACCTTTCATCTGCTTTTGGGCTTCATTTAGGACCTTATCACATTCTCTTATATCAACCCTTTTATTTTTACATTTATTTTCCTTCTGCTAATCCATATCTTTATGTTTTTTGCTGTGTTCAACAGTGCGAGAACCCGATAATTTCGGTTTTTGTTTCCTATACTTCCCTGAATATCTCCTTAGAACTTATTATGCTTCTAATTTGTATGTGTTGCTGCATGACTCGCAATAAAGCCTTTCAATTTTCCCTCTAATACTTTAATGCTCAAATCTGAAGAAGATTTGCAAAACACCAGAACCTCAATTTACTTTCCTTCCCATCTATTTTTCTATGCATATATTGTCTGTTTCAGTGGGATTTATTGAATCATTTCTGCATGAAATTTCTTGTGTTGCATTTTTGTTAAGTCAACTCTTTTTCTTCATCCTCTTTACTAAGTATGCCACATCAGGTTCACAACTAGGCTGACATTCGTAAATCAAGTGTGTTGAAGGGTTTCATAATGATAAAATATTTAAAACTAGCTGAAACATTAATCATCAATCGGTATTTGAATGTATATTTATCTAGTAATTTAATTAAATCACATTAAAAAAACAACAATTTTACGCTTGTATAACATGCGCTTTTTTTATACCAAATAATACCGAGTAATTTTTCCATAAGTTTTCCATTCTTTTGCAATGTAATAAAATTACTAGAAATAAGGGATGATTGTCACACTCAGTGGAAGTTAGTACAGCACGATTCGAAAATAAAATATGTAAAACGCATCGACGCCAACGCTGCTTACTTACCCGGATTTTTCGAGGATGCGATTTCAGGATGAATTATAGCAAATCTCTCACCCGTCAGAGCTGGTTAGCAGCATCCGATATCGTTTTCCTCTTATAAATGTTCAATTTTCCACAACTGTTTTTATTTACGCAGCACGCTTGGTTGGATCCCAGCTACGCGTCGGAACTTATCGTGTGATATTTGCATTTTCAGCTGGCGATGCATTTGAGCCAATATGTTATTCATGTTGGGAAATGACGGGATTAGGAATTAGTTAGGTTATTCCGTCCAAACACAATCACTGGAACTATCAAACAATTACAGGCACAGCACTAACCTAGCAATTGTTTGTTTATTGTCGTGCTGTACATTGTTTATTGATGTTTGTGGTCTAGGACAGATTGATTACCGGTTGTCATGCAGAACAAATTTTCATGTTTTCCATGTCTGTTGTTATTGATCTAATACAGTAGATATGTTTAATTGTAGTTTAATTCGGATGTTGGGCATTCGAATTACGTAATTGTGAAATTCAAATGTGGTCAAGACTAAATTTGCATAAATCAACATGAATCAACAACGAATTGTGGTATTATAGGATGATTGTGTCGTAATGAAAACATTGGTTAGCCTAATACACGTTGCACATATCTTTCATGTGGTTAGCAATCATAAAACTCAATTTACATTTTTAAATTCGATAATTCAATATATATCGTGTCAAATTTCAACTTCTACATGATTTCTATATTAATGGTACACTTTAGTACCATTATTAGTACTTTTAGTAATACCAATTAAAGCGAGAATTTCATTATTTTCAATTTAACTTAATTAAAAGCTTCAACCAAACGATCATTACTTGTGTGATAAACATGCCTTGGTAAACATTATTGAAGCGCATTAAATTTGTTAAAATTATTGCAAGCTACAGATATTTTGTCTGCATCGCTTCACATCATTAATTTTTGGTTAATTGCGCATTCGATGAGCTGAACATTTGTTTCAGGTCGAATGGAATATCAATTCAAATTTTATTATAAATTTGTGGATACAGCGAGGAAATGCGGAAAAGTAGGAAGAATGATATTTATCTTGGAGAATCTTTAGCTCTAATTTCTATGGGATGATCTATTTTATTTGCTACGTGTTCCGTTTGTTTTTTGTTTGTGAATCTTTGTATCTTTCCCCACTTGGAAAATAAGAACTTGGTTTTGTTTTGGCGCATTTGAAGTTACCGTCATTAAACTTAATTTAGGATTGAAGTGATGGAAAGCTGTCTAAGTTCGTTGAAATGGAATCAAATTAATAAGTTAGGTTTTTGTGTGTTCTGAATCGTCAATGCACTTTAAAAGTTGTGCTAAAGAAGGAAAATGTGTGTGCACTTTGCAACTTGTGATGCTTAAAGGAGAACTTTCATAATTTATTCTGGATAATCAGGTTCTACGTCTTTTAATATTCTAGCAGCAGAAACTGTTAAAGTTTGTATTGAAGATGGTACTTTTAATTCACGATAAGTTATATTTTTTTATACTGCTATTAATATTTTAACGAGGTGTAAACCAAATTCTGATAAATGATAAATTCTTTGATTACTTCGTAAATAAATGCATATATTTAGCATTAAAAAAAACATGTTTACAATAATGATTGATGTGACGTTCTTTTGAAGCTATTTATTTGTGAATTTCTAAAAATATATTTAGTATATTGTGTGAACATTACTTGCATTCTGTTTATTTTTTTCTTCTTTCTTGTCTTACATTTCGTTACATCAATCGTTTATCATTACATTGTTCCACTTTTTTAAGGACGATGTGTGTGTACAGTTGTCTTCTTCTCATTTTTCTTTGCCTGCTTCACTCTCATATTCTTATTATCTCTCTATAAACTGAAAACATACACACAAAAGGACACAAAAGATTCATTGTAGGATACAGTAATATTTTTTTTATCAATGTTTTGCTTCTTAAAAGATTTCTAGAGAGCTGATTTGAATAAACATAAACTAATTTAGACCAATAATGCAGTTGAAATGCGCATTATTTACTTTTCTTCATCCTACCGTACAATATTGGCTGAAAATCTACGTTCTTTTATTTGCCTTGTATTCATACACGCAAATGTAACAGCACTTGCTTTCGAATTCAATTTCCCCATTTAATATTTGAATGTTTTTGTAGTGCGCTGATTGCACATTGATGTTTGCAAATATGGTAGATGACTAAGGGTTGGTATAGATAACGCATCCATTAATATTGTAGTAAAATATTATAGTAGTATTAGTAGGTTTGTTTCGCAAACTATGGAATTGTTATTTTAATGAGTATACATTTTATATGTAATTCAATGGGGATTTGTTTATCTTTTTCCTCATCTAGTAATACTTGCAACCAGTACATCCTTGAAAGTACATTTAATGACTGAACTTACAGTTTATTTATAACTCTACTGCGCTAAAATGTGGCGGCCATTCTGGGTTATATAGCTTGATACTCTGGCTACGTGATGCCGAGGATACCCAACCGATCTGGCGTTACCGCGGATTTTCCACATATACATTGGAAGTACGGATATAAAAACCGGGGAGTAAACATTTTTACGTTACCCGTGGGTTGATTACAGTTAATTTTCATTGTATTCATTACTATTTTATTTTGTATTTTTCTAGACAATTGAATCACATGGGTTTGTTTTACGGTTTAATATACACTACTCATACCTTGAGTTTGAATCGACTTATTTTGATTTCTAGGCCGATTATACTAGACATTTAGACGAACTGTCGAAAGACGTCGAGTGGACTCTGCTGCATATCATTCAGGCACTTTATGTAAATGATGCCCGCCACGGTGGGAAGCAGCAGGAGGCGGCAAGCGCACTACACTGCATGCGAATCTTGGAGAAATTTATTGGGATCTTTCGCGTTGGTAAGTGCTTTGGATATTTCTTTATCTTTTTATACGGAGACATTACTAATTCGACGCAATCACTTTATACCCAGTTAATGCACTAACTACAACTGAATTTGTAATATTCTATAGTGGGCGCTAAATGTTTACTAGGGTGGTAGTTTAAAGTGGATTCAAATTGCTTCAATCTTTTCGACGATTTGGAAAAACATTGTGGTTTAAAGTGTTTTTTGATCCCACACTAACAATAACTGAACAATTTTTGAATGTTTTTACTCTTCAGCTAAGAAAGTCACCACGATGGCAGAGGAAACGAGAAACTTTCTCGTGAAGCTACAGCAGCTCGCCGAGATATTGGATTCGTTGATAAACATCCGCCCTGCATTGACTGATTTTCTTCCTCGATTGCGTCAACTACAACAACGCGGCATCGAAATATCAGCGTACGTTCAGACGGAGGAAAACCTAAATGCCGGAGGAAAATTTCAATGGGTGGACTCGGTATTAATAAAAGTAAGTTCATCATTATTCTTAAACGAAGAAAGTACAATTGATATTTATATTTGGTTTTTGTTGAAAATACAGTGCTTGAAAGAAGGTTCATGGCTCCTAGTAGACAACGTGAATCTCTGCAGTCCTGCTGTGTTGGACAGATTAAATTCGCTTTTGGAGCCCAACGGTGTGCTCACGATTGGCGAGCGTGGCGTGGACGATGAAGGGAAGATGATTACGGTCCACCCGCATTCTGAGTTTCGCCTGTTTTTGACGATGGATCCTAAGAATGGAGACATTTCTAGGTAGAAGTTATATACATTTATCTAACGAGGTAGAAACTAGACATATTTGGTTTTGTTTTTGTTTGCAGGGCGATGCGCAATCGAGGCGTTGAAATATTCATGCTTGATAAGTGCATCACTGAAAAAGCGAATTTAATAGATATGAGGTCCTTAATTTGCAAACAGGGATTGCACAACACTCAACAAATCGACATTCTGATGAATCTATATCAAGATATTACAGAATTAATGCATGGTATGTATTTTTCTTTATTCCTCTCTTCCGATTTCTTTTGAACTGAAAGTACTGAAAAGCGTTTCCTATAGCGTCGTAATGTGATTTTCATTCTTCCTTTAAAGGTGAGCCCCCAAACCTCAGCCATCTTATGCAGGCCGCCTTTCTAATTTCGCAACAATTATACCGTGGTGCTTCTATTTTGCACGCCTTTGAAAGCTCGCTCATCGACGTGTATCTCAATGCGAATTCCATCTACTCTTTCGGCACTCCTGAAGCATCCGAATTGAAATTAGCTCTCGTGAATAAAATCCGCGAGAGGTTATTAGCGGCGGAGATTAATGAGAACGGCCCCACTTTGCTGGAGCCTAATCAAATAACACTGCACACGAAAGCGCTGGAAGGCAATTCTCAGCTGGCGCTCGTCAAACAACAAGCAACTTTGTTGTTGGGGAACTTTGCCTCTCGAGCCAGCGCCGAGCACATGGACGCGAGCCAATATTCTTTAATTCATTTCTTTAGCATGGGTACGAAGAATGATGCTCCGCTAAGATTACGTTATTTCCGCAAGCATTTCGTTAAGTTCGAACAGCACTATCCGTACTTTGAATTTATCAGCCGGGTGGAAAGAAGGGAGCATGCGTTGCCTTTAGATTGTCGATGGTTACCTGATACAAAGTATCAGGATGCGAACGTTTCAAAATGCAATCGGGAGTTTTTATATCTTTATTATGCTGTCTATCGCACCGCATTTGAGCCGGACGGCAATGGGGAAACCGATTGCGTGGATGGCAAGGGCGATAAATCATTGCCACGTAAGCGTGGATTCACGCTGTTGCAGTATCTCATCAGCATCCGGCGTAAGGAGATCGATAGCAGCCGACTTGACAATCCGCTGCTGAAGAACGTGCTGCACCTTTGCGCGTCCTACGACGAATTCATCAACTTTTTGTTGAACGATTTCTCGATTTCGCTGACCAACGAGCAGACAATCTCCTTTATGTCCCTCTTGGAATATCGCTTTTTGCTTTACAAAAGTCTCAAATTGGTGGTCACAGCTGTCGATGAGATCTCAGATTCTATCTTGAATGTACACGTGCATTACAAATGGTTTATCAAACACTCCATCAGGGGCCTCCTCGAGCTGCTAAATATTGATGAGGAGCATCATGGATTAAGTTCTCTGAAACAAGTTCAAGCCGTAGTTACCGACATCACATCTCAAATGAAGCAAGGTTTCAACGTCTTTAAGAAAGTTGCTAAACTTTATCAAAACACGTTGCTTAAAAAACCGCCGCTCGTGAATCAAGTTCAATTAGAAACTACTCCCAAAGTGTTTGAAATATTGAACATGTTGGATATTTGTAATTCCAAGTTAATGACGAAGGACACATTACTTATTTTGAAAACTCATCGGCCAGCAGCCATTTTGCTGAAGAACCAATTAACATTCGACTACGAGGATTCAATTAATTGCGAGAATTTACAAATGGACAATATTGATACCAAGTCATTGACAAAAATTGAAAAAGAAGAAATGCATTTAGTGACTATTTTCGATTTCTTTGCATTGTTAAAAATGCTCAATTTTAAAACTCAAGGTGAAATTAGCAATCTTCAAAGTTTAGAGAGAGAGTCTCTGGCAGTTCCTGTTAGATTGTCGTCGGTTATTCAATCATACCACCAAAACAAGGATCAACGACTATGGCATGAGGTCCTTATTGAGATGCATAACTATTTGAGAAATTCGGTTGCATTAAATTTGAGATTAATTAATGATGACACGGATATGGCTGATGCCATATGCCTCGGTCTTCACATGCCTGTTTTGAGTTATTTGATAAGCGAGTGCTTCGTGGACGATAATGGCGTGGGAAATGCGCAGTTTGGTAATTACCGGAACGTTCTCAATTTGATACACAGTGTAAACAAGTGTTTGTGGACAAATTTGAAGGCTTTGTCACATGATAAATATGACTATATTATTAACGAAAGACAACATCTCATTGGAGAGAATAAAAAATTTTGGGTGGATTTTGCGAGATCCTTGAAGATAGACTTTGATGAGAGAGAATTTTCTTTAAAGGATCTTCTTGCTAAATGTCAAATTGCTTTAAGTAAAATGCAGGAACTTATAGGGGAGGAAAATATTCAACAGAAGGAGCTCCAAATAATGCAACACTTGCTTCAATTACTCGGCGAAAAATTCGTTGAAGTCAATGATAAATTAACTGGTTCTCCGCGGAAAGATCAAGAGAATAATCAACTTAACAACATTGCTGATGGGTACATTCTATTGAGTTATATTAAGCTGTTGCTAAATGCCCAATTGCCAATGATAGATACACTCAAGAAAGTCGCACTTCGAAAAGATGCTTGCGAAAAGGAACGTAATCAATTGCAGCAATTACGAGTGAGCTACGAAAGACAGAATGACGTATTCAGTGGAAATGAAAATGGTTTACATCCACTGTATCAGTTGTCAAGCCATAAATCCTCTAAATTAGATGACAAACTTGCCGAGTTAGGAAAATACGTCGCTGTACGTCCAGATGAGGCGGTTTATAGGAAATTGCACATGGTAAGTATACGCCCAAAGCGTCTTCTCCACATCTTTACTTCTTCAACTAATTGTTTTTTGTTTTTTTTTACTCTTGCTAGACACTCCAAAATGGTTTAACAACAATTTTCGCACCGTCCAAATTTTTAGCAACTTTCAACACACTCTGCGCATCGAGATTCAAACTTTTGACTCTAACTTCCGACGAGGACGGAACAATAATTGATGATGAATCCGCTGCTGAAGACTTGGCACAGCTTCAGCAAGAACATCGCCTGGCTGTCGCGACTCTCACAAGTTATGACAATTTTATCGAGGTGATTAAGAGCTACCGATGCGTTTATCCTGATTTGGTCGAGCCGTTATTAGCCGCCGCCGCACAATTGGTTCATGGTTTTCAGTTGCGCATCGCACTATTTAAGAAATTGTGTGCGGCGTATGAACACCAACAGAGCGGCATTAACGTCCCACATGTTTTACTAAAACTCGTTAAATTTCCGATGATTTCACGCGAAAGACGCACGCATAATGCCATTTCGAAGTATTACGTTGGGGATGATGTGCGTCGTTTACTCGCAACAACTTTTGGGAACCAAGAGGATATGACTCGGAAGGGGGTAACTTTCGACATGCTGAAGAGCGCACTGATTGAAATTAGCAGCGTGTGCAAACTTAGCGTTAAATATTTGCACGTTTTTGAGCGAGATCTATTTGAGGCTTATAATCGCTTTGTGGAGATGTTTGTAGACGCGTGGAAACAGCAGCAAATCGATGTAGAGAAAAGGAAGAACGAGAATGAAAGCCTCTACAAGATAAAGTAAGTTTGTTTAGTTACTTTGGGATTGTTTGTAGTAAATATTTGCAGGAATAATAACTAAGTATTAATCTTGGTATTTAAAAAATAGGACAAAATGTGATGATAAAACAGAAGAAGAAGATGCGGCAATTGAATTTCAAGTAATGTTTCCTTCATATCATGCTGCTGATTTCAATGATTTTGTTGCTGAGGAACTCGGTGATGATCCAGAGGATCGAACTCATGTCGACGAATATGTGGGCGCCATAAAGCAAGAAGATGTCGAGTACATTTCACAAGTCCACACTGATTTCATGTTGGCATTCACTAAAACAGAATGGCTCAATCCTAAAAACGAAGTCACCACTCCCATAAAACAAGATTGGTTGCTTTTACACAAGTTTAAACTCCTGAAATTAATTCTCAAGAAGAACGTGGAGTGTCTGAGTTACACTTTGGACCGTGAATTAATAGGATCCTTAAGTATTCTACTTGCAATTGCCAATAAATTCGGAAATGCCGCTGAAATAGTTAACGAGACACAGAAAAAGTATAACTTTTACAAAAATTCTAATGTTAGTGAAGTTAAACAGAGTTTTCATCTGCTCAAAGAACTGGAAGAACGTGTAAATGAATTGTTAGATCAATGGCCTGAACATCCTACCTTACAAGCGATAATTACTATTATTAAACGTATTTTGAACTTTGATATCACTAGTCCATTACCTAGATTTCTAACTGGTTTGGATATTTTACTGACCAAGTGCCATGAATGGGAAGAAAATGCGCACTCTAGGGTATCACTATCAATGCACTTCTTCGCTATAAGTCAACAGATTATTACATGGAGGAAACTTGAGATGACCAATTGGAAGTCCTCATTAGATATTGTTTACGACAAAATGATAGCATCCACTTATAACTACTGGTTTTATTTGTATGATGTGATGCGGGAGTTTATTTATGACAGGGCTTTTAGTGCACGTGAGGTAGTATCATCTTTGCAGAAATTTATCTTGCAAAGTACTATTGCGGACTTTTCAATTAGAGTCCGATTATTGCTCGCTTTCCATTGCCATGCAACCTATTTGGCACCATCGATGGAAAGAGATTTCTTTGTTAGTATTTTATGGAATTTATACAAGCATTACGAGCAGTTTATTCCCAATGTCGCACACCAATTGCGCACAATGAAGACACCAATTGAGAAAAAGTTGAAAGACTATGTTAAAATTGTTCGTTGGAAGGATATTTCTTATTGGGCACTTAAGGAAACTCTAGATAAGACACATAAAATTATCCACAAGTATATGAGGGAGTTTGAGGTGGTTTTAAAGACACCTGCAAATCAATATATGATAAATACCTACACTTCCTATGAGAATAGGTCTTCCAAGGGAAGTGAAGGTAGTGATAAAGATTTAAGCATTTCAATTGGACAGAAAATAGCATCCAAACATTACTACAGTACTAATGTTGATAGTTATATTAGCAAACTCGATGTGAAACTAGTTAAAGGAGTCGATCCCACGCTGTTAGAGAAAGCAATTGGTTATTATAAGGAAATGAAAAGTCTCTGTACAAATGTTATTAGCCTCTGTAAGTATCCACATTTGATCAAGGATTTAGATTATTTCATTGCTCAAGTTATAATGATAAGCAATTACCTCCAAGGACTAGAAGTTGATAAGACGTTAGTGAAAGAAAAACAGGTTTCTCAGGCAAAGGGGCACCTTCAGCAGAAAAAACGCGCATTGAGTGACTTATTCAAGGCACTAACCAAGATTGGACTTTCTTTTCGTAAGGGAATTATTGAAATCAAACATGATAACTTTGATTCGGACTATACTATCAAGCCACTTGACTTGGCTGCTCTTTTGGGGCATTTGCAAAGAGAAGAGAAAGATGTAAATATGTTGGAAGCTTGGGAGCATGTTGAAATATATCATAGGAAAGCCTTTATGAGGTTGGAAATTCTTGAGAATGTGCTAAAAACGCCAGCTAAAGACTTAGGTCTTCAAAATATTGAAAGGTGTAAAGGCTTTTCTTTTCATTTGATGACCTTAGCTTCAGGTCAGAAAAGGAAATTGGTGGATACAGTTAATCAGTTGTATACAATACGTCATATAAAGTTGATGGTTGAGCAAATGACCCAGAATAAGAGGTTTATTTCTGTAGAGAAAGTGGTTAACTTAAGAAAGATCCTGTTGAAAAGTGTACAGACTATTAATGAGTTGAAACTAATTTTATCTGCTGTTCCTGAAGAGGAAATTAATGATAGAATGGATTTACCTCTTCTGGATTGTACTGATTTTATTGGACACCAAAATGATCAACACTGGCAAGCATGTAACGATTTACTTTGTACTTCCTTAAAAGAAATTGAGCTTATTTTCAACAGCTTACAACATTCATTATCTAAATATTTCTTGCCAACAATTACAAAGCCAAAAGTACAAATCAAATTCATTGCTTTCGAAAAATTCGAAGACCTAAATCTGTCCCTCAGTAAGATAATATCAAATATTAACGAATTCAGAGATCAATTTAACAATATTGAAATGGTTTCCACATTAGAAGACATTGTTAATGAATTAGACATTGCAAGGTCATCAATTAAATGTAATGATCCTATTGCAAAGGACCTGAAAGATGTTAAAAGATTTAAGAGAGATATCAGAAAGTCCGTGCATACAATCCTTATTGGAATCCAACACATTGCTGAAAAATATGTCAACAAATCAAAGAAAACTACTGCAACTGACCAACAAGAAGATTTGCAAGATGAGCATCTTAGTTCTATCATTATAAAGAATATGCAAGAAGAAGTCATTTCTTTAAATATTCCCGGAATTTGCAGAAAGCTTGTAACCGTTCTGGAGACAACGTGCAGTTCTGATTTAAGTCAGTTACATGTTTATCAAGATTTATTAACACAGTTGTTACCTTTTATCGACCAAACTACATGTTTATATCAATTTTTGATTCTGCAGCAAGTTAGTGCTTTAAGGGTGACTTCCAAAATGGCATCTGTAATAATTAACATTTTCATTGATTTAGCATCAAAAGGTTTTTGCATTCCTCCTGATCTTGAAGCTGACGTGAAAGAAGAAGAGTCGAAGATAACAAGTGGTATGGGACTTGGTGATGGCGAAGGTGAGAAAGATATATCTGATAAGATTGAATCTGAAGATCAATTGGAAGATGCGCAACTTGCTGGTCAAGAAAAAAAGGATGAAGATAAAGATTGCAAAGAAGAAGAGAAGGGAATTGAAATGAGTGAAGATTTTGATAGTAAATTGCAGGACGTAGAGGAGAAACCGGATGATAAGGAAAATAGTGATAATGATTACGACAATGATTCTGATGCTGAGGAACAAATGGGAAACACTGATAAAGGTGCTGAACAACTTGATAAGCAAATATGGGGATCAGATGATGAGGAACCACCTGCTGATGAAAATAGTGAAGGAAAAGAAGAAGAAAAGGGTGATGGGGAGAAAATCGGAGACGAGGAGATGAAAGCAAAAGATGAAAATCCTTCGCAAGGTTCTGACGAGAACGATGTAAAAGGCAAACAAGAAAAAGAACAGAAGCAAAAGGAGATAAATGAAATGGAAGAGCCAGAGTTTGATGATGAACAAAATGACCCATATCATGGAAAACAACCGGAGTTACCCGAACCAGAAGCTATGGACCTACCTGACGACATACAACTTGATAGTGAAGGAGAACAAGAGGAGCAAAACGAAGAGAATTTATTTGATATTGATGCTATGAAAGAACAGATACCTGACGATATACCTAACTCTGATGATAGAGAAAATAAACCAGAAGTTGAAGATGACAAAACAAATCCGGATAATTCATCCGTAGATGAAGGTGAAAACTCAGACAATACTAACGAGAATGACATAGAAACGCAAGAGATTGAAGAGAATGCTAGTGAAGAAGGCGATGAGAACCCAAAGAAAGATAATGAGGTGACCAAAGACGATGCAGAAGCGGAAAAGAATAACAAGGACTCTGTTTATGACTGCACACAGAGCCAAAATAATGCGCAAGCTATGGATATCGATGCTACAGTTACACATAATGTTGAGGTGAATCCTACTGAACAACAGAAATCGGCTCCCACAGCGGAGGAAATATGCCAAGAGGAAAATCCAGATAAAGAAGGTGTAGGACAATCACAAATGGAGAAAAGTAAAATGGGGCATAAAGGTGAAGCAAATGTCAAGCAAAATTTCCAGGGACAACAGGTGGCTGAAGAAAAGAAAAGAAATCGTCCTGGAGAAACAGATGCTGATCGGTGCCTAGGAGACAATACAGAACCAGTCAAGAAGAAGACGAAAACAATAGATTCCAAAGATACAAATCAACAGGAAGATAATCAAGAAGATGTTAATGCAGATGCTTATAAACACATTGCAGAAGCTAAGGAATCTAGTATCCAAATTATGGATGCAGTTACTGAGGAACAAGCTGAGAAATTGAAGGAGCAAGAAGTTCCTAAAAACGATTATGAAGAAGCCGAGGAGGCTTCTGAATCACAAGATAAACTACCTGAAAATGACGACGAACAAAATATTAATGAGATAGCAAATGTTGAAAAAAACAAAGCAGAGAAGGTCGAAACTGAGAAGAAACAGAAGTTGGAACAACAAAAATCTAAAGGTGACGTTTTAGAAGAACTGACTGAAATGGAGATTGAAGGTGAGATTATTGAAACTGAAGGAGTTGCCAGAAGTGTAGATAGTACTTATCATACCCAGTTTATGGCTAGTGTAACTCCTAAAGCATTTTCAATTGAAGAGATAAATCAATTACGTTTTCATGTTGAACATCAACTTTCCGTGTGGAATGCAGTAAGTTTATAAGACTTTATTATACTTTTTATAGTCGAATTTTAACCATATTTGTTTTCAGACTCCAACAAGTGCAGAAGCCGAGCAAACTTGGGAAAAAATTTCCTCCCTCACATCATCCCTTGCCCAGGAATTATCCGAACAGCTTCGTTTAGTTTTAGAACCTACGCAGGCGTCTCGCCTTAAAGGTGATTTCCGCACAGGCCGACGAATCAATATGCGCAAAGTCATTCCGTATATTGCTTCACAATTCCGTAAAGATAAAATTTGGTTACGACGCACTAGGCCCTCTAAACGAGAGTACCAAATTGTCCTGGCTATTGATGATTCTTCCAGTATGGCCGATAATCATTCCAAGGAGCTCGCTTTTGAGAGCGTCGCGCTTATATCAAAAGCGTTAACACTTTTGGAGAGCGGTCAACTTTCGATTCTTAGCTTTGGCGAAGAACCAAAGGTGTTACATAAGTTAACGGACATATTCACCGATAAATCAGGGAGTAGTTTAATGCAACAATTTCAATTTGGCCAACAAAAAACGTGTGTTGCCAAGTTGGTTGATTTTGCAACAGCGATGTTGAATTCTGCGCATTCTAATGTAGCATCCTTGCTAGCCAAACTACTTATAATTATTAGTGATGGAAGAGGGATATTTTCTGAGGGTGAAACATATGTCCAGCAAGCTGTTAGGAGATCTAAATTAGATAACATTTTTATGATTTTCGTTATTATTGATAATCCGGAGAACAAAAATAGTATTCTGGACATAAGAAAAGCAGTATTTCAAGGTAATAAGATGGAACTTAAATCCTACATGGATACTTTTCCATTTCCCTTTTATATTATATTAAGGGATATTAATACTTTGCCGAATGTTTTAAGCGATGCTCTTCGACAGTGGTTTGAAATGGTTTCAAATATTGATCGTGTATAAGATAATAAATGAATAAAATGAGTTGTTTTTCAGAGGATAAAGTGTTTGTTTTCAAAATAAATTAAAACAGTCAGAATGTTATAAGAAATATAAAAGTATAAGAAAGTAATTTAAATTCAGGTATTCCATTTAATTTTGTAGCCTCTTGCTCCTCAGTTTGTGATCGTCACTTAGTTGCACTTCGCCAATCTCTTCCTATGTTACGTACAAATCAATTAAAGAATTGTATAAGTCAATTCTTTTGTGGTGATTTCTGTGTGCGCAATAAACAATAGATGGACAAATTTTTAGAAACATCAGAGCAATTGGAAAGCTTGGAATACTACACTACAATTAATGATCATTCATTGTAATATAGTAGTACTCAACATAATTTATCATCAGGAATAAAATCGCTTTGGGTTATAATTACTGAGGTCAGTAGTTCTTATTTGTTGTATTTTTTATGATAAAGTGATACTCCTGTACCGCACGTATCTTATTACCCTTGCGGAACATTTTGTATTTGTAATTTATGATTTCTATTTATTAGATGCTTGGAATCAAAATCAAGCGTTACCATTAGTCAACCACGCGCAAAACAGAAGTAAATTTTGAAGCCAAGTACAATTCATAAGTTAGTATCATAAAATAGTTGTATTAATTACTAACATTTATTCCCCAAGTCAACAAAATTGGTCGAAGGACGACAAAGATATTTAAGCAACATCTTCTGCAAGTTACTCCCCTCACTAGAAATTCCACTTCATATCATATACTAATCGAAGAACTAGGCCTTCAATACTAGTTCCATAAGCAGCAATACAAATTAAACCAACATAATAAAATACAAAACGTCGACACGACAAAGCAAGCAACATCTCCTCTCCCATATAAACCCGAGAACACAAGTTCCATAAGCAGCAATACGAATCAAAGCAACATAACACAAATCCATACGCTACGACAAAGCTAGCAACATCTCCTCTCCCATTTAAACCCCAGAACACAAGTTCCATAAGCAGCAATACAAATTAAACCGAGGATAGCCGATAATAATCTTCGAAAGATTAGCAGCGCCACAAGACTACCGAAGTCTAATGGCTGCGAATCCTGGAAATTTGACGACCGTCGAGAATCCCCCTCAGAACAAGCAACATCAATTTCAGCTTACTTCTCTCAAAAAGAATCTCATTTCTTGCCATGTACCATACAAAACCATACACCACGACAAGGCAAGCATCATCTCCTCTCTCGTATAAACCCAAGAACACAACTTCCATAAGCAGCAATACGAATCAAGGCAACATAATACAACACAAAACCATACACCACGACAAAGCTAGCAACATCTCCTCTCCCATATAAACCCAAGAACGAAAGTTCCACAAGCAGCAATACGAATCAAGGCAACATAACACAATACAAAACCATACACCACGACAAAGCTAGCAACATCTTCTACTATTCTAATTTTGTTGAGAGAGAATTTTTTATAATCGAAAAATTGAAACTGGATTTTGATTCACTTACACCACTGCAATAGTTCGAATCATTCGATTCCGCGCGCGGCGAGTAACGCTTGGTCGAGTACCGTTAACGCCATCTCGATCCAAAATTGCTGTTCCACAGTGTTAATAACTTCTGGAAATGTGCTTATATTACCGCTATTCTTTCGTTTTCTTATCGGAATTTATCGGAACTACTCGCAGGGCGTAATTTCTTTTTTAGACGGCTAGCTGCGGGTGGCGCTGCTTTTTCGCAAAAAATGCGAGGTCTAATGGCTGCGAATCCTGGAAATTTGACGACAGTCGAGAAACTCACTCTGAACAAGCAACATCCATTGCAAGTTACTCTCCTCAACAAAAAAGTTCGCTTCCTATCATATACTAATCGCAGTTCATCTTACCTACACTACTTCCATTAGTAGCAATACTCACGTTCTATTGGCGGCAATACAAATTAAACCATCTTAATACAACACAGAACCATACACCACAACAAAGCAAGCAACATCTCCTCTCTCATATAAACCTAAGAACACAAGTTCCATAAGCAGCAATACGAATCAAGACAACATAACACAATACAAAACCATACACCACGACAAAGCAAGCAACATCTCTTCTCCCATATAAACCGAAGAACTCAAATATAGCATCTTTCATATAACCCGATGCAAATCAGCTCTACATAACGAATACAGTCTATTAAAATTATTATTAACGAATATAATCTAATATAATTCTAATTAATCATTGATTTCTTACAACTTTGAACTCATATCTGATTATTTATCTATTGATTTCATCTAATATATATATATATATATATATATATATATATATTAAACATGGGAAACTTTCTTTGGGCATTTCTCTCCAACTTAAATAGATAGGTTTAGGGAGCGTTAAAACATTTCGATATTTGAATTGTGCGTTGCGTCTGACGTCATTGGTACGCTTGTTGATTCGTTTCACCCAATAAATTTACCGCGAAATAAACTTTCGCCTCTGCACCCGCAACCAGGAAATAGCCTCAAGATACAAATAGAATCGTATATTTTCGATTATAACATAATAGTAACATAGGGATTATTTACAAATCGATTGTTAACCATCCTCCTAACAACATTTATCAAATATGCAAAATAGTAACAAGCAGAAGTGAAAGTTTTGAAAACCTAAACCCCATAGAAAGATGTATAACATGTGTACTATATGCAATCATGCTGTTCAATATGTATGTAATTGTATGTCTTTGCTTTCTTGCAGCACTTAATTAAATAGTATAGGCTCCAGTCATATAGCCAATTCTAATTGACTAAAAATCAAAAATTTGCCAGCCTAACTAGCATCAGAGCGCGTTGAAACGCTTGAGTTAAAAACAAATTTGGCTTAGTATTTGATTAAAATGAGATTAAATTAATGAAAATTTTAAATAATGTGTACAAGACGACTTTATAACCATATCCCAGTTAAGCATCGTCTTCGTTTTCTTCTTTGTGATCCCCGGTGGCAGCAGAAACAGTTCCTTCATCTGCTTCCTCTTGTGTCACCCCATTAACCTCCATGAACTGTACTGCCTCTGCTTCATTTGAATTCTCAAGAGCTTCAGCTTCATTACTTTCTTCTTCTCTTGAATCCTCCTTGCCATTTGTAGTTAATTGAACTTCAGCACTTGAGGTGACAGCAGAAGGGGTATCATCAGGTGCCAACTTGAGAAATTTTTCAAGTTCATCTATTTCATTTGACATGTCAAACTGGTCATAGTCCTATTAAACAATGAAAGTTACAATATTTGGTGTACTTCAATATTGGACTAGTATATTTACACCACAATATGCAGAATCATTGAAAATCTGTGGTGGCAGTGGGTGTCTTGGATTCTGGTCGCTGATGGTCGCGCCCAACGAGGTCGAGTTATTTTGCATGAAATCCTTGTCTGCTTCATTTCCTGGTTCGGCGATGTCCACTAGATCGTACTTGAAGCTCCTGGAATCCAAGATCATGAGGACCCTTTGCTGCCTCTTCTTGACCTATTGCGCCGGGCGGAAGAAACACGTAAGTAGAGTCGATTAGAGCTTATTACACCGTAATTGGTCGCCATAGTATTACACTTACCTCCTTGTTACCTGATATGCCACTAATATACACCTTAACTACCATTTTTTTCGGGATATAGTTAGAAATACTCAGAATTAACCTGTTAATATTACTGTAATACGAGTAATACTGTTATTTGACAGCGAGTAGTTTAGCAGAGTGCGTTGGGTAGAAGCGGGCGTCGTACACTATGTTGCCATTTTATTTTGCGCTTTTTCCTAGAAATGTAATATTATTGTTTCAAAATAATTTTGGTTGAAGGCGAACGCAACGATAAAATAATTTTCAAATAAAGGTTTTAAAACACAACTATAATTAGGTAAAGATATATAGATATAAATAGTTTAACGTATTAGTTACTAAGCCGAAATACTTCGAAAGAACACGAAGGCCAATCAGTTTGAATCCTTCAAAACAACTGAAAAGAACTCAATGTGTTGCATACAACTGCGTATATTTATCACGAAAGTGAAATTAAAAAGGCAACCTACTTGTTATTAATATTTCAACGTCTTGTGTAAGTACTCTTATCTACTCCAATTATTCGTTCATTGCCTTGAAAGGTGATAAATTGCTCATAAAATAAACAGCAACACGTGTGTTTGCCTTAACCTACTCTCCATGTGTTGCAATAACCGCAAAGAGAATCGCTATCATGGAATCAAAGATTGATTTCGCCAACAAAATAAAGAATTATCCAGTGCTTAAACCAAAGCCCATTGTTTTCAATATTAAAAATGTCCCTTCGTCACCGAAGAAAGCAAAATTTGCACATGACACAAATTGTTCTAACAAAATTATATATGGAAATAAAGCCAAACTATCAATACAGGATCAGAAGAAGAAACTGCCTGTTTTTCAGCATAGGGTAACCCTGTTGAAACATATTCAGAGGCATGACACGTTAATTATTCTTGGTGAGACTGGCAGTGGAAAGACCACACAAATTCCACAGTATATTTATTCTTCAAGACTTCAAGGCAATAAGATGATTGCCATTACACAGCCCAGAAGAGTGGCTGCAATTAGTGTAGCAATGAGGGTTGCACAAGAAATGGGAATAGCTGTAAGTTGTACTTGTGAGATGATGAGTTATAATATGAGATTCATTGTTCATTCTGGGACAGGTTGGTGAAACAGTTGGTTATACAGTGAGATTTGAAAATACAACATCAAGCAAAACTGTAATAAAATTTGTGACTGATGGAATGTTGCTAAGAGAAGCTATTGCTGATAGACTCTTGATAAATTATAATGTTATTATATTGGATGAAGCACATGAGAGGACAATTCACACTGATGTACTCTTTGGCATTGTTAAGCAAGCACAAAATATGAGAAAGGAAATTAGCTTGAGTCCACTTAAAGTAAATTAATATACAAAATTAGGCAAAACTAAAATAATTAATGGCAATAATTATAGGTGATTTTAATGTCTGCAACAATGGATGTTGATCACTTTTCAAAATATTTCAACCATTGTAAGGCACTGTATCTTGAAGGCAGAACTTTTCCAGTGGAAGTATTTTATGCAAAGAAATCACATGAAGACTACCAAGCTGCAACAGTGGCTACATTTTTCAAAATCCATCAGACAGCACCAGCAGAGTGTGTTACACATACAAAGTTATTCATTTTATGTGGTTACTTCATTTGTTTCACGTTTACAGTCATGGTGTGTTGATGTTTTTAACTGGGCAAGAAGAAATTGAGACAGTTGTACATCAAATTCGAACGTTGGCAAAAGATCCGGATGTTGAAGGACCTGCAATTAAGGTTTTCCCATTGTATGCAGCTCAGACAGGCTCAACACAAATGATGGTTTTTAATTCTTTACCGGACAATACTCGTAAAGTCATTGTTAGTACAAATATAGCGGAAACAAGTGTTACAATCAGTGGCATTAAGTATGTTATTGACGCAGGCATGGTTAAAGTAAGGTAATTATGGTTCCATTCTATATTTGATCATATACAATTGAATTTTAATTAGGAACTGAGTTAATTTCAGGACATATAACCCGGTAACCGGATTAGATCTTCTCCAAGTTCAACGAATTTCACAAGAACAAGCTTGGCAACGCGCAGGAAGAGCTGGTCGTGAATCTGAAGGCTCTTGCTATCGAATCTACACAAAATATCAATTTGAAGCTATGCCCAAGAGCACGAAACCAGAGATTCAACGTGCTAATTTGGACATTGTCGCTTTACAGCTTTTGGCAACGGGTATTCATGCTGGAAGTTTTGACTTTATGGATAAACCACCAAAAGGGGCAGTAAATTCAGCATTTGAGCAACTTAAACTCCTTGGTGCTATTGATAGTAAGGACAGCACTCAGTTGACAGTTCTAGGACAACAAATGGCAAGATTCCCGTTAGATCCTAGGTTCAGTAAGATATTACTTTCTGCAAGTACATATGGCTGTGTTGAAGAAGCACTTACAATTGTTGCTATTTTAAGTGGAGAGTCAATTCTGAACAATCCGCCTCATAGACGTACAGAAGCGCAGAACGCGAGGCAAAAGTTTAATTCCCCATATGGGGACCACATTACATTGTTGAATATTTTTAGGGAATATACTAATGTAGGCTCTTCAAATAAGAAAAGCTGGTGTATGGAACACTTTGTTAATCACAGGAACGTGTTGTATGCGAGAGAAGTGAGATCGCAACTGTTGGAGATTTGTAAAAAATGTGATATTGCTGTAAACACTTGCGGGAGTAATATGGACCAAATCCGTAAGTGTTTGATCAGTGGATTGTTTATGAATATTGCCGAGTTGCACAAGGATAAGAATTATATGACCGTAAGTAGTTTCTCATTCTTTCCCTGGTTAATATATTAATTGGCTTGGTGAAGCTTAACTGTAATTTGTAGAACGTTTTCAGTTTATGAAGAAGGCAACAAGCCGAAAACGTTCTGCAATTTAGTGTTATGGTCAAGTTTGCGTAGATACGCAATGAATATAAACTCTTCATAAACACACTCAACCACATTCCATATTAATATTAAGTTCATAATTATTTCAGCTGGATAAGAAGCAGATTGTTCACATCCATCCAAGTTCAATGCTTCACACGCAAAAACCGCCTTATATTCTCTACACTGAAGTTATACAGACATCGAAATGTTATTTGAGAAATCTTTCAACGATTGATAAAGATTGGTTGGAAGAAATCGTACCGGAATATATGCGGTCGCATAAGATTGAATGTAAGGACTAAAACAATTCTATTATTTTCTGGCGTCGGCAAATGTTAACAATTGAAACATAAAGTATGTTTGATAGAGTATAAACCAAGTGCCATACTGTACAGTTGTTTGTTATCAGGTCAACCATCTGATTTAAAGTGAAACGTTCAAAATAACGATTTAAATGAAAAACAACTCCACGATTATAAAATAAACCAAATTTATTAATTTTATCACTAGAGTCAGTGTAATTTACTCGTTTGTTTTATTTTCACATCGTCAAAAATATGAAACCCTAGCCTACCTGCAGTCAATCACAATTTTCACAAACAAACAGTACCCACTACTAAATTAATACATTAATGCATAAATTATTTGACGATCTACTATCCAGAGTCTGCATCATTTACTTCCGAATGGTGATATATACGATATTAACCTGAGACCAACTCAATTATTACGACTAGATAATTGAATCAGGCTCAAAGATCGCTGGCGTTGTCCTTATCGACCTTCAACTGAAACAAAGTTGTAATGTAAAAATCAGAAATTTTAGGCCATCACAATGGCGAAATATTCTGGCGGAAACCACGAAAGAAAGAAATGTTCATCATTCAATTCAACCAAGTGCAATGTGCTTGTGCGGGAGTTGTACTTACTGTAAGAACTGAGATCAATTTCATCAGGCAACTCTGTGATATTCACATCAAATCGGTCTTGTACTTCATTTAAAATTTTTGCGTCGCTTTCTTCTGACACGAAAGTGATTGCTAAACCTTTCGTACCGAAACGTCCAGCACGAGCCACTCTGTGTAGATAGGTGTCTGAATCTTCAGGCATGTCATAGTTAAACACGATGTTAACACGTTCAATATCCATTCCACGTCCAAACAAATTCGTGGCCACCAATATTCTCTGTAAATGATATACAATGAAGCAATACTATTAACACGTATTACTTACTATGTTATTTATATTTTAAGAATAATATCAGGATAGGCGGCGTTATCTTTCAGCATTTTTCAGTTGTCCCTACCTATCAGTGTCATCACGTTGTTAATTGTATCAGAGATATATGTAATTTACGTTATGAATTACCTTTTGGAAGTCTTTAAACTGTTGATATCTTGACAATCGTTCTTCCTGATTCATTCCACGATGAATTCCAATTGCCGGGAAGTTCTGTTCCGTAAGTAGTTGCGCTAGTGCGACGCATCTTTGCACAGATTTGACGAAGATGACAACCTTAAGTACGAATTAAATTAATAGTCGATACTAAGTTAGTTGACTGATTTTAATAAGAAATACTTCAGTGAGAGAGTTCAAAATCATGGGTAATCATGAGCGTACGTGATATTTCTGTCATCATAAAATCTTACTTCGCGTTACAAATAAGATTTAAAAAGTTGTAACTTACTTGATTGAATTCAAGCACGTCTAATAGCTCAAATAACTTTTTATTTTTCTCATTTTCCTTTAGCTTAACATAGTGCTGTTGCAAACCGTGCAATGTAAGTTTGGCCTCGTCATCCACGTAAACTTCCATGGGCTAAAACAGAGCTAGATTAAAACATGCGAAGCCTACCAGAAATTTTCATGATTGCTATGATGATCAGAAATTCTAGGCCACCATGACGCCGAAGCACTCTGGTGGAAACCGCGAAAGAATAAAACGTTCATTACAAATAAGTTTTGTATCACAACCGAAAAACTAACAAAATTATAAACTGAAGTTACAATTACAAACAACTTAAAAGGCTGGTGTCACATCATCAGTTGTACATACAGTTAGAGCTGAATACAACAGGTAGGGGACACAATCGGCAATTCCGTAGATACGAATCGAACGCAAGTCGCTTTCCTCCCAAACAAAAGTTGGAATACCAAGCGGGACGAAATAAAGATGTGTTGAAACAGCCAAAATTTAACCCCCTTTTGTAGTGATTGTGTTCAAATGTGTATCATTTTCTCCTAGTGTCATTCTCGGAATTTTGTAGCACTGTAGCACAGCCAAGAATACGCGCAATTTGCGGCGTGTAATCGCGAAACCCAACGAATAACAGCAGCCCCCATGAACTTTCTTCGTTGTAAATTCCATCCATTCTTCTTAGCCCAAGCCCAACCCATTTGACCTGCTCGTAGGGCTACAGTGCTCTAGGTCGCGATGTGCGTGCATATTGCAGGTGAAACTTCGTAACGCGACGTAAACGATTTTCAAGTGAAGTTGTCCACGGTTTGTTTTTCGTTCAGATAACGTATCGCAACCATTGCGTAGTCCGCCCAAATGTACTTAATGAAAATTCAATTACATCTTGCATAAACTTCTTGCAGACGGGACGGATGTCTTTGCTGAGTGTGGCGCTGAACATCATTACTTGCTTGCCATGAGGTGAATTGCGGTAAATTTCTTGAACGTCGCGCCGCATATCTGCAATGAAAACATTAAATATTAATAGCTATTCAAACATATAAACACAACAAACTTGTTTGCTGTCTGAGTTAGTAATGTTTTTAGTTCAAATAAGCACTTACCAAGCAATTCCAACATTTTATCACATTCATCAAGAATAAAATGTTTGAGATGCTTCAAATTCAGTTTCTTGGAACGGACAAGAGCGAGAATACGGCCAGGTGTACCGACGACAATATGTGGGCAACTACTCTTCAAAACTTCTTCATCTTTCTGGATAGGAAGACCACCAAAGAACACGCCGACTTTGATAGCGGGCATGTATTTAGAAAAACGCTCATATTCTTTGCTAATCTGGAACGCCAGTTCACGTGTATGACACATTACCAACACATAAACGACGTTTTCTGTTGGCTCCAGTTGCTGAAGTGTTGCAAGCACAAACACAGCAGTTTTTCCCATGCCAGATTTAGCCTGGCAGAGAATATCCATGCTCAGAACAGCTTGTGGAATACATTCATGTTGAACTGTAACAAAAAAGGATTCATCAACACTTTTCTCCACAATCTAAATTATTAAAATAAAGAAAATATCAGGAAGAAGCCAGTTAAAAATTACTGTTACTGCAAAGAGACACCCACCTTCAGAAGGATGCTCAAACCCACAATCTGAAATAGCCCTCAAAATTTCTGGCTTGAGCAAGAAATCCCTGAAGCCTGAACTGTGAATTGAGACATAGGTGCCCTTGACACCCTTCTTGGGCTCAATGGCACCGGTGGTCTCTGTGGTAGTTTGCTCAGTCTGCTCCTCATCTTCATAGTCCAATAGGTCTTCGTTATCGGCCATTTTGTGTATACGACGCTAAAATGAAAAAATTAACCCATGTTAGCACAAAGTGTTTCATTGTGAAATCAATAACTGCGCAGTAAGGGAAAAAATACGAGTAGCAATAGTATGTAATATTGCGCAAGTATCATTTTCCAGAATCACAATAAATGCGTTAAATGAACACAGCAACAGCAAACCTACGTAGACAGCTACGATTTCCAAAAATAATACCGGCCCCAAACCCAGTCAACAAACCATAAAAATAATTCCGAATATTCAGAAAACCGAAGGAAGGAACGCAAAACTTGATTGTTTCAAGAGTTAAAGTGTTAAATTGGAACGGATGATCAAAGATTTAAATTCTCACTTACCGATTTACCCAAAACGATGGTGCACAGCCGACCGCTCACCACAAAATGAACGATGGCGTCGCTTGGGTTTCAAATACGGAACTTTGCCTGCTTTTGCCGGGTAAGCAACGTCGCATTCAGCCTTCTTCTTTGGAGAGCAGTACTACCAACATTCGAAAGTTAAAATGCAATGTTGCAATGATTGGAACACGTTAAAACAAGTTTTAATCACAGCCACCTAAAGTATGTTTAAATTTTTCAACCTGCTTATAGATCTAACGGTATTATGATATAATTTTATTTATTTATTAAACTTGCAAATTTTAGAAAGTATGCAAGAATTGTGAATTTAATTTATTACTTTGAATTTCATGTTGTAAAAATCGTGGCTCGGTTTGTTTACATCTGTCAATTGCTCGGGCCCTGTTTTCGCCGGTAGCAGAAAAATTGTACTCCGTATCAGGAACTCCTTAAGCTTCTAAATTATTGATTAAAATCAGGCATTCATATTCAAGTTAACAAGTGCAATGTTCAATGATGTAAGAAACTTAGTACTCAAATTTTCGTCGATACGTTGACATAAGATAAATAAAATCTATAAGTAAGTTATAAATTGTTGTAAATAATGATCAAGATTTGAGAAAATTAGTGAAGAGCACATTATGTCTGAATCTTCACAAACAGCACCAGCTGCAGCTGGTGAAGCTTCTGCTGAAATTGAGCAACCATCTAGACAAAGTTATCTATTACGAATACAACAGTCTAAGCAGGCTGTGCTTAATCTTCCAAATAATGACAAGCTGCTCAAGTTGTCAAATTATTCAAAATGCCAGGTAACTTTTTCAGAGGTAGCATTGTTTGTAGGAGTTAAATTACTCTCTAAATTGTTTTTAGGCAGAGGGTTGTTTATGCACTGGCATGAAGAAGAAAGAGGCTATGACAGTAAATCCAACATTTTCAGATCATTGTAAATGTGAGCATTTGTTAGAAACACACATAACTCATCTAAGAACAAAAACAGAACAAGAACTCAACCATTTATTGAGAATGGTTGTTGATGTTGAGAATATGTACACAGCAATGAACAAAGAAGTAAATCCAGATACAATTAAAGTATATAGTTATTTATTTAAACTGCTCTGTAAATGTATTCTTACATTTGACACACCAGTGGTTGAAGGACCATTAGGGCAACCACCTTTTGAGAAAATTTCTATTGAGAAAGCAGTGAACAATCTGGTGCTTCATAAGTTTTCACATCTTAGTCAGCAAGAGTGGATAACAATGTCAGAACAAGCTAAATTATTCTTGACTTGTTTAAATTCATGGGATTTTCCTGCACCTTCTAATCAGAGACAGAAAGCAACACAAGAAGAAGCAAGAGTATATAAAATTGCATATACCAGGTAATTCAATAAGATAATTTTGCATGAACAGTTATTATGTATATATAAATTTAGATGGCTAGTGTTTTGTCACGTTCCTGCATTTTGCGATTCTTTGAAACATTACGACACAACAGCAGTTTTTGGTCGTACATTACTAAGAGCTGTTTTCAAGTATGTAAGAAAACAGATCATGGACTTGTTTCATCAAAAGCGAGAGCGTATGACAGTTGATAGACGAGTCATGATTTTCACACATTTTCCTGCTTTTCTGAATACTTTGGAAGTGGAAGTTTACGAGGGAAATTCACTAATTTGGGATCCGGAATTTAAGCCACCAGTGTGTCCATATCAACAAGAGATAAATAAGCGGGGCAAAAGTAAGTGGTGTGAAAATTACGTCTGTATTGAAAAATATGGCAATATTTTGTTTCATTAGGAGGTATAATTTCGATAAAACGCAATGATCCGAAAATTGAAGGATCTAATACTGATCACGTCAATTCTCCTGCAAAAGAATCCAAAAGAAGAAAATTAATTGAAGATTCAAATGACATCAGCACAGAAAAGCTGAAGGAAATTATGAGAACAATTGATGACCCCAATTATATGACAGGACCTGATGTATGAAAATAATTTGTTATTATAATTTGCTATTTTATTTCTGGGTTATCTATTTAAGATGGTGTTTGCTGAAAAAGTCGAAGCAAGGGACGAAGCTGCAAAGAAAGAAGAAAAGAAGAAGATTATAGAGTTTCACATCATTGGTAATAGTTTAACTGAGCCAGTGTCCAAACAAACAATGTTGTGGCTTATTGGACTACAGAACGTGGTTTCACATCAACTTCCTCGTATGCCAAAAGAATACGTTACTCAATTCATATTTGATCCGTAAGTGTTTCAAACGAATTTATCATTTGGTTTATGCTTAACTAACACTCTCAACTCCCATCGATTTGAAATTCTAGTAAACATCGATCTTTGGCTCTTATTAAAGAGAACCAACCAATTGGAGGCATTTGCTTCCGAACATTTGCGTCACAGGGATTCACAGAAATCGTTTTCTGCGCAGTGTTATCCCCTGAACAGGTAAAAGGCTATGGCACTCATCTGATGAATCATCTTAAAGACTATCACATTCGAAAAAACATAACTCACTTCTTGACCTACGCTGATAAACATGCAATCGGCTATTTTGAGAAGCAAGGCTTTTCCTCTGATATAAAACTTCCTAAACATACGTATCAAGGATATATTAAAGATTATGAAAGCGCAACTCTTATGCATTGCGAGCTGAATGCAAATATAATCTATACCCAAGTCACATCAGTCGTTCGACGACAACGTGATATATTTAAACATCTCCTGCACCATCAGCAGAAGAATGTAACAAAGGTGTATCCAGGTTTAACTTGTTTTCAAGAAGGTATACATTCAATTCCAGTGGAAGCCTTGCCTGGAATACAAGAAACTGGGTGGAAGGCAGCTCCTAGAGCAACAAGGGGTGGTGCTCAATTAGAAGAGTCTCAAGATTTAGATACATTGACGACAATGCTGAGAAATGTTTTGAATTGTATTAAGAATCATAAGGATTCTTGGGCATTCCAAGATGCAGTCGATCCTAATGATGCTGTTGATTATTACGATTATATCAAGTTTCCAATGGGTAAATGTTATTATTCAACATGTTGGGCTTGTGATAAATGGTGCCATTTTGATTGTAGATTTGAAAACGATGAGCGAAAGGCTTAAAAGTAAGTACTATGTCAGTCGGCGATTATTTATTGCAGATATGATGCGCATTTTCTCCAATTGCATGATTTACAATACTCCAGAGACTGAATATTACCAGAATGCGGTGAAGCTGCAGCAGTATTTCAAAACTAAGATGAAGGAGATTGGTTTATGGGATAAGTAATGCAATCGAGACACTGTAGTTGCATTTTTCGTTTTTTATTTAAATTTTACGATTGCTTTGGCAGAGTGACTAAACTATATTTATATTGTAATTGAAAGACTTTTTAGGTTTATTTTTAATGAATTTATTGATTACCTGTCGTGAAGCGTTCTTTAATTTAATTGTATATATATATGATATAAATCTCATTTATGAATATTCACATATAATTGATAAAATAAATGGTAATAAATATTGTATACGCGTTTTTTAATTCCGTTAGGATTTTAATAAGTTGCTTGCCATCAATAAATAAAAAATTGGCAATTTTACGCTCAGCATATTCACTATACCTCGCACATTGCTTTTTTCATGAAACATTACATTTTGCAATCGTATCAAATTTTATTTATCTAACTGTATCCTACCCCATCATTTTCTGCATGTTCAACGCAACCCTTTTCCAATATGTCGAATTTTATTTATTGGCTCAATTTTTCACGCATTGGTCCTAACTCGGTCTTTTGGAATCATCTATAAAAGTGATAAAACGTTGAAAATGCCAACGATATTAATTTATCGCAGCTTCAACCCTTTTAACGCTTGATTACACCGTCACGAATTGTAAGCAGTAAAAAAAGAATACGGTTTCAAAAATATGTACGGATTTGCGAGAAAACTTACTATGAAATATGACCAAGGGTAATAAATTTTATGAAAAATACACGCATAAAGAAATGATCGACCAATAATATTGCACAACACAAAAAGTGAATATTTGGCATTCTTCATAATTTCTTCATATGCCTTCTTCAGAAGGCAATATGCCGAAAACGTTTTATTAAGTAAATATTATGAATATTAATCACTTTGTAACTACCCTCAACAATACTCAAAATATTATTCATATTGTGTTCAACACACGTGAAATGTTTCCTCTGTAAATTCTATACAATTTCTAATAGGGTTATAGTAATATATTATAAGTAAAGCGCATTTAACGCAATGTTACTTTGCAAATGATTATCTTTTGTTTCATCATGTTTATTATGGCCCGATTTCATTTTATTATTGTGATTTACAAGGATTGTATTTTGAAAATTACATTATTTACAAAGCCAAGGTGATTATCCTATAAAACGATAGACATTTTAAAACAATATTCATCTAATGCGCTAAAAATAATACAATATATTTATTTAACTGTTTATTGCTGCGAGGGTTCAAATCAGCAAGTAACAAATACCCGTCATTGATAAGTACCTCGGGGTGTGCATGCAAAACGCACGCACCGCTTGCGCCCCAAGGTACGTTGGGGTTCTTTAAACGTGGAAGGGGGCCGCGTACCGTATAAATCCAAGCACCCTGTCGCTACAAGTCCTAGTTGCAAAAAAGCGCCCGGTATCAGTGCACTAATGTACTCTTATAGTGTACAAAATTAACTTAAGAAAGTTGCGCCATAAGAAAAACAGTGAAAATGTCTTTAGTGCACCACAACAACACCTACGACATGTCTACGTATGATGATAGCTCCGATTCGGGCTTTGAAATGTCTTTTGTATCTAAATCTGAGACCATCTCAGAATATGATCATGGAAGTGATTACATCGACTTTGACGTGGAGCAATCATCGCGTGACCGACTTTTAAACACCCCAAGGAAGCAATTGTTGTACGAAAGGTTTGCCACAGCGTTCAATAAAAGTGCAAATTCGGAAGAGTATGGGTGTGATGTGCAGGTTACACCTCCACAAAACTGGAAATATGATACACCTATGACATCAATATCGGGAATACACCGCAATTTGTTTCCCTCGGAGACTCAAGACCCATCGGAAGATGACTTCCATCGTCTTCCAAATACAATGACGTCAACACCACAAAAGACCCCGATGGATGAAAAAGTAGTTAAACCAAAAAGACGCTATGCAACTGGCAGGAATCGGGTCTCACGAGCTAAGAGCCCATCACAAATTCTAAAAATCAAACGAAATAGAAGAATGAAAGCCAATGACAGAGAACGTAATCGAATGCACATGCTTAACGAGGCATTGGATAGACTCAGAATGGTCCTTCCTGCGTTTCCTGAAGATACCAAACTTACCAAAATTGAGACACTTAGATTTGCGCATAATTACATCAACGCTCTCGGGGAAGCTTCCAAAGACATCGAGAAGTACTCAAATGGAGATAATCTTATCGTTCAAGTTGGGAACGTCACAGTAGCCATCAATAAAGACGGAAACAAAGTCGCACAAAATTCACCTCCTCATCAATACGTGAGCACAGCAGTTGTGACGAGTGGAAGCATCACAAATGCTAGTTTTATGCAGGATTACAATGAGCCTGGCCACTTGAAGCACAGCACCTATTCATCACCTCCAATGATGGATGATTTTTATGAAAGTCCAGCGCTTCAATCACCGGCCAAAGGTGCAAAATATGACTATCAATGTGCAACTACTTATGAGAATTATTTTCATCCCAGTCAGCATCAAACACATAATTTGCATAATCAGCATCAGAGCCAGTATTATCAGAATTATAATAACAATGCTATGTTCGAGTGTCTCTAATTGGTGTTTGTATGCAAAAGAGGTGGTTGTACAGAGTTATTGAGATGATGGATCGATGCTAGTCAATGTCCAAAGTCAATTTAGAAAATTTACTACTTACAATTTACATGACCATAGTGTACTAATTAGAGTTATGTAAATTTAGCAGGTGATTTCATATTTAACGTGTTTCATTTTGGTGGAAAACAAATAGTGATAATTGTTCATCATGTTTTGTTTTCTTGTTTTAAATGCAAAGAAACACATTACTAATGACATATTTGCTAATTTTACGTGAGAGTAATGCCTTTAAATGCCTTGAAACTATACGAAACATATTTTGATAATAAAAGAAGAAATATATTTTATAGCTTTCTACAAATGTATAATAAATATTTAGTAGTGTTAAGAAATGCAAATTGATGAAAACTAATTTATATCAATAAAATGCTGTTGTTTACATTTATTCAATTTAAAAAATTGGTTTGCTGTTTTGTGGATCATACATACTTTTGGTAAATACAGTAATATTTACAGAACGATAATACGCTTGTAACAACCGGAACTATTTGCTTCCATTCGCTCTGATTTCATGGTGGCAATGCACAATGCACCCTAAATGTGCAGTGTGCTGAAATGGCTGCGTTTATGAACGAATACGTTATTTTTCAATGTGACGCCTGGAGGGTTGATAAACGCACGCGACAACCTGTGATATAAATCAGTGGTGCTTGCAGCTGGCTTGATCAGTCGACCAGAACTGCTTCTAAATGCTATAGGAGGTACGGGTGGTATAAAAATGAGGGTGCAAAATCTACAGGGATGTAATACATAAAAATCTAAGCTGCCCAACTCAAAGTTGACTAAGAACAAGCTAAATTTCACGGATTAATTCGTCTCAGATAACACGATTTCGTAGAAACCGGCTTGAGATTGATATTGTATTTCATTGAAACACTGAATAAATTTAAACTCTCATTCCAATCGAAACAAAATGTAGGAATGAATTTGTCTAACACAACAATAGACGAAAATTGAACTCATTGAAATCCGAGCACTTGAAAACATCAACTTCAATTTCCCCCAAACATCGCATGCTTTCCTTCCACATGCTTCGCGTTGTACTCGAAAAAATGTTATAAACATTTACTGCCAGTGGTGGTAGCAAAGTCAAATCAACTCCCCCTGCTTTTCACTGTACTTGTCTGTACTACACGTGTACAAGCCGTAACGAGAGTTATACGTGTCTTTTTGTTTTGAATTCGTTTCGGTTGTTTCCAAACTAAGGGGAGGCGTATGTCGCGTTTGTAGACGCAATATGCGCACCTGTTAATCTGCCCACCAAACTAATAGCAATCGGAACAGATTTAACGTCGACGCAATGCTTATGTAGATACATAGCCTCTTAATGTGAATTTTCACGCTCTGCTTGGTCTGGATAAAAAGTGGCTTTATGGTAATTAGGGTTGAGAGGTAACTTGGCGTGGTGCTTTTAGGCTAGAAGCAAATGTAAGCGCATAATGTTCATTCATCATTGAATAACGTCATATTTTGATAAGAGATTGGCATCAGCTTGCGGATTTTGGAGATTTTGAGAGGAGATAGAAAGTGCTTGAACAAATTGCGCAGATTGGTAACTTATGGTGATTATTATCAGTTGTTATGGACCCGTATTTGTAGAAATTAAGAGTAATAACAGTAAACTTTCACAACAATAAATTAATCATTAAAAGCTCATGTGAATAAAATGTGTCTCACGGGTTTGGATTTTTTTTAAAATATCATCTACGCAAAAATAACATATTGTTTAGTTTATTATTTAATCAGAAAGGATGTATGATCACTTATTACACTATAATAGCTCTATGAGTATTATCTTTATTGAATTATTATTGTCTATATCACTTTCCTCAGCACGTGCCATCTCTCCACAAGACACGCGACCGGCACGTATTTCACGCTCTGACACGTAAACATAACTTCTTGGGGGTGATCATATTGGCACATTAGCGGTGTCTAAACGTTCGCACGTGCTGTGCACGCGTGTTGCAGTTTCAGCTATTGCCGGTCATCAAAATACGGTGTCTTTTACAAGTGTCAACACGTGCCATTACAAATATTAGCTACTTACACATGTTTCCAATTGGAACATTACCTACAGAACTAAGTAACTCTTGCTACATTTTCAGGACTTTTCGGTTACAATAAGTGCTGATAAATTGATAGCAACCCATAAAAATTCAGCGGGTCTTTAACAAAACAATACCAGCTAGTTTGCGTTTCGACTGTCTTCTACAACCCCTCAGGCATTGTAAACAGTAAAGAGCTTATAAATAATAAAAGTTGGTAAAAGTGCATATCCACCCCTAGGTCATTGGCGAGTGCAGTAGTTTTGCACACAGACAATGCACCCACCTCGTTGGGTATTCTTTTAATTTCTACTGGGTGTTACTGTGTATTATTTCTAATGCACTCTTTACTCTCATGTTTGAAGAATACTGCATTTATTTTTGATAGTAACATCCACTAGCATCTTTTAATGCGTATATGTAGGGTAGACACATCAAACGTAGGGTTTTCTGCGCCCTCCGGGGTAAAGCTGTGATAATCCCTCGTATGGGGTGGATTAGAAGCATTGTGCCACCGCTAACTGCATAACATACATAACCAAATATCCATAAGAACCGCACGGAGAAAATGCCCCGAGAGACTTAACTCCGACCGTTTTGTTCGGGGATGTCGAATAGCGTGTTGGGCATTCATTGAGATAGTGCTTTGCTCCAAGGAATTGGCAATCAGTACGTTTAGATCCATCCTGTTATATGTCGGCTTATTGATAAGTATGACGCGGGAAATTAATTTTGCGGTTATCATCGAACTTTTATGATCACTAATTTACTATTCTATTTGTTTGGTGCTTGGTTGAATTTTAAAATGCAAAACAGGTTCTTGCATCGTATTTGTTGAAAGGAAGGTTTAAACTTTATTCAATGGACAAGCCTTATTGTGTAATCTCTTTTGAAACATGTCGAATCATCAGTTTTAAAGCAAACATTAAATATTTTGTGCTTCAAATAATGATTGAAAATTCATGTAAATGACTAAATTTATTCGACATCGACATATTGAACAAGAACAATACAATCTTATTTGTATTTAAAACATCTATTTGAGTAGCTGCTTATGTTTACTTAGCTGACCACATGTTAATTACATATTCATTACCTTCAAACAAATATTCAACTGTTTTTACAAGGAAGTATTGACAATTTGTTTAATTATTCATTTGGTTTGGTCTCAAGTGTTGTTTGAAATTTCATGCTCTCATATTCCGTAGCAAACCCAACGCAAATAAAGATTACACGGCCAACTAGGACGCCACCGCTAATGCATATCGAAATGGAAATGGTGCTGGAGTTGCACTGGATGAGGCCAGTCTGTAGAGCACTGGAGCAACATCATCCCCCTAGCTGCACAAAGGAACGAAATGGCTTGAAGGCGTCTCTACCGAACCAGGCACACCGACGCATTCGCGTTTACCCCCAAGCGCCAATTATTTACTCCCTTTGAATAATTCAATTCGTTTTCATGGCCATCTGTCCGTTTTCTGAACTGGTTGATACTACCACGGGTTATAGAGTCGAAAGCTTTGCAACGTTTTATTAGCCCGTCAGTAATTTCCGTTTTCTGGGATTTTAAGGTGCTTGATTATTTTATGTTGGGAATCTAGTAAGATATGTTTGCACGGCATAACGCTTTGCAATAAGGAGAGAATATGCAATACATCATGCTCGGCATGTCAATTGAGACTGATGATAAAATATGTATTCAAAACCAATGAGGCAAACGTAAGCTGAAAAAATGTATTCAACTAGAAATTTATTTTTTGGTAAAAATAGTTGTTTCGTGGTAAACTAGAATACGAACATGTGTTATATACATAGCGTTTTTTACAGTAGTAATCCACGTTAGTCACACGCAAATTCACTGCATTCACAAGAAGCGTCAATGCATAATGATGATCAGTCATATGATAATTACGCTTTTCATTTGCCTTCAGGTAGAAGTGATTAGCTATGATTTTTTATCCATTGCAACGGTTTCAACTTCATTGTGCAAATTACTAATGAAATATATTTCACGGTAGCAAATCATAAAAAAAACTAGGGTTTCATGCTTTAACTTGCACAATTGAATGATGACACCATTGAAAATTTCAACATTCATCCTTGTTTACAAAATCTTTTTGTACTACCCTGTTTTAAATAGCCATGGACCCTAAACAAACACGTTCTTCGCATTGGTGTCGGCTCAACACTTCATTATGAACGTCGTGGGTCTATGATCAACAACAAGTCGAACAGTACGTCAGTTAGTCATTAATCACACATTTTATTGTCAACCCTTTTTCTCTAACACCATATCGACAACCCTTCCAAATTGGTCGCCTCCTGAAAATGACGCATCTTACCACCGAAGTAAAAGTAAAAAGAGAAGAGACAACTCTAGCTGAATAGTTTATTGCAATAGTTAAATTATAATATATCGCAAAATCTAAAACTTAACATCTTATTCATTATTTTCTTTTTCACTATCTGTATCATTAGCGAGTAACAAGTGTTCCCATCGAACTACTTTCTTTATTGGAATACAAGTCTCTTCACTATCTTCTGTGCTAGCTTTCGAGAACTGAATATCACGTGATGTGTTTAGATTTACCAGTGGTCTTTTTGGAGGTCTTTGTCTTGTAATATTATCTGTGAAATTTGCATACGAGTTTATAGGTACGGTTTTCAACGGATTAACCTTTTCCAACACCACGATCTTCGGTGGATGATAATTTTTCATTTTTTCCTCCCATTTCTGTTGTATATCTGGAACAATATTTTGTGACATCAAATTCTCGGCCAGCTTTAAACCATCCATCAACACATCTACGTCTTGCTGTTCTAGGATTGCGGAACTATCTTTACAGCAGTTCCAAATGGCTTGGAATTTGTTAGTAATGGACGAATGTTTACGCAGTTCTTCGGTATTTTCGTACAAATCATCCGATTCCTGCATTGGATATATTATACTCTCTTCTTGGCTTCTGACTTCTGCTAAAGCAGGCATGTCTAAATAATTATTCAAATGCGAGTCGTCAATGTTTAGTAACATGGCTTCATTTTCTTGAAAGATGGTGTCGGATAGAGGACTTTTTTCTAAAGTTGGATGCCCCGAGATATTTTCAATATAATTCGGTTCATCTTGTTCGGGAGAATAATTGTACGATACCTGCGGATTTATGTCATCTCCTATGTCTAGTATTTGGAATGGCGAATTTCTTCCGCTTGTAGATGGTAGTGTTACAAAGTTATTGTTTGTTAGTTTATCCATGTCAAAACTGTCATTACTTGAACTTTTAGTTTTTAAATCAATATTTGTTTGTTTGAAGAGATTGCTACTAGAGGCATCCAGTCTTTTTGCTTCTTCCTTGAGGGCAACACACGATTTTATCAAGCGATCTACGTCTGTTGGATTTTTTAATTTCTCATTGTAACGTTGGAGTTCTTGTTTGTAAAACGACGCACACTTGATGGCCTCCTCGTTTTCTTGTTGAGTGTAATTTTTTATATTCTTATTGCTTTTCAACCACTCTCTTACGACACTAGCAAATTTTACAAATTCGGCCAATATGTCTTTTTGTTCTGGCGAGTATCTGCTTATGGATACTCTTGATGAACTACGTATACACTTTGCACTTGACATGGCTAACTACAATATTCAATTGTATTTCAAATTAATCTAGTTAGCAAGGTCAAATACAAGAAGATTTATACCGATTTACGTATGCAAACTAATATAAGCTTTTCAAAACCTGCGTTCAGTTGTTTCTTGTTTCAATCGTTTTGCCCTCTGGTGTTTTTTATACACACTAACTTGTATGAGGATTTGGTATTCCCTTAATAGATGGTACTACATAATAAATATATACATCAAAAGATGCGGAATAATTTATTATATTGTAATCTAACACTTAAATCATGAAAAAAAAATTTAACGAACGTAACCAAAACAATTCTATTCAACTACAAGGTAAGAAATTAAGGATTATTTTACCAAATAGTAAGTGGCATAGAGTGCATACTATGCGCTGTACTTTGTGTTAGAACAGATGCGCATTAGATAAGCCGGCAAATTTCAGCGTACGTGAATTGATAGGTAAGCTAGGTAAGTATTGTGTAAGATGCCCGGTTTGTTATTGTTTACTTTCGGCGCAATTCGATCGCACTACGCTTGCCAGTTGCACATCGCCCGTCGTGTGATGTCCACGCATCTCTTCGCGTTTATTTATAAACAAATCGTAAACATGAAATTGTTATGTAAATCATTTATTTTACTGTTTTTAGTGCGCGTTATAAGCAGTAGAGGCACAAATCTATTGGTTATTAATGCAAGTGGCAAGATTTTAGTGTTCCGTTCTGTCAGGAGTATATTTAGGATTAATCACCAAGGGATTGATTATTAAAGTCAGTAGTTATTATTCATTGTATTTATAAAATCGCCCCGTACTTAAAGAGAGTGTTGCCTTTTTCGGAACTTTTCCATTGTAATTTCCAAACTTATAAAGCTACCGTCTTCGTACTTTTATTAAAACACTAACAATTGATGTTTTTAACAATCGTTTTGTAGCTTATCATAAATTATAATTACATGATTTGCAGTGAACATTGCAGTGGTTATGATTTTAAAACTATTGTCTTTGCTTTTAATACATTTAATACATTAACAGCAATCACCGACATCAATGCAAGCGTTTGATTTTCTTCACTATAATTCCGAGTTTAGTGTGTTCTTCAGATGTACCAGCTGCCGAACTAAGGTTGATCAGTTCTTTTCAGAACTGTTACATAATTGAATAAAAAATAACTTGAAATGTAATATATTTGCGCCGTTTTTCCACAGCCTCTTTTTGTTAATTACTAACTGTCGTACATCGGAGATGTGCTCCTAGTACATGTCTGGCGTGCGATTAATTCTTATTATAATAAATAGACGATACGATCAGTCACTGCCAGGAAGGCTCGGTGGTCTGCTGGCTTGCGTCCATGGCTTCCGACCTGATGTTCTGGGTTCGATTCCCGGCGGGAGTAGCGAACTTTTCGACGAAAATCGAATAAATTCGAATTACATTGGGTTATACGGCGCTCCCTCCAATGATTAGGACATTCATTACGTTGCAAATTCAAAGTTCCAACGTTGTGTTATGAGTGATATATGGAACTTAGAATAATCTGCAATTGTACGGGTCTCCCAATATATATACATTACAAGAGAAAGAGCGAGCATACATACGACTGCTTAAAGAGTAAAGTAAGTGAAGGAATCGAGAAATAGTAATAGAGATTGAAAGTGCAAAAGAGCACGCGAGCCCCCCCCCCCGAATAGGGGGGCAACAATTTTAATTTTTATGCACGCGTCGTTCAAAGACAGCTCAAAAGAATTCAACTCATTCACTTGTCGATGTGCTCCATTGCTCCCGGCCCAGCCCCGCTCTTCGGATAGCGGTTATCCTCCAGGATTATTAGTTATAAACACTCGAAGAATGCACTCAAGAAGAGAATGTTTACCACCCCCATCTAGGGGTGTTCATAGAAAGGATAATTTTAAAACGTTTTTTCAGAAAAATCCTAGATCTTTTCCGCGATACAATGACTTCAGAGGCGACCACGCTAACCAATCCCGCAACCGGGAATTGAACCCGGGCCTGCTAGGTGCGAAGCGGGTGCAATGCTTGGCGCACCACCCTCTACGTCCAACACTGTATATATATAATTTATTTGAAGTTATTAATTTGTTGGATTTCATACATTGAATTTAGTTTGTTCATAATCAAACTAATCTGAAAAATAAATATTGTTCATTACAATAAAATTAAACGTCAAATTGTTTATTAAAATTAATAAGGAAAAACAGAACATGAAATACATCATATGTTGCTTATATACAATTAAATGTAATAATAGTACATCATATAGTTGATAATTTAGACTCCCTCAACGAGAGTGGGCCCCTCATTCAGAAACCCGAACCGTTAAAATACATTATACATTGTTAAATCGTGTCACTTTAATTAACATGCATTTGTACAACATGTAATGTAATTTCTTCCTCTTCTTCTCTCGGTACAAACAATGCACGCTGCGGATTCTCACCACCGTCCAGCTCTCCAGCAATCTATAAGCCTCCTTAAAAATGGACTGCGGAGGACATCACCACCTTTTGCTATCGTTGTCGACTTTCTTTCCACATCTTTTGCATGGGCGGGAACAAAAATCATATCGATAATAGCTTACTTTCGTGAACTTTGCTCGACAATGATCCAATATGAATTTAATGATCAATTGACTCGTCTTTGATTTCAAAACCCCAATATCTGTTCTCTAGATATCTGATAAATTCGTTTCGTTAAGTACAAATGCAAATTACCGATGCCTAACTTTTCAATAATCTCATTATTAAAAATATGATTCTTGCTTACAGTTCACAAATTCGCAATTCCCACATGGTTCCAAACCCGTTTTCGTTCGTACTTATAGAATAAACATTTTAGTAGAACAGTTAATGTAGATACTCCCTGATAGATTGTTTGCTCCAACAATTGCACACCATTTACAATTGGTGGAACAACAATATTTACATAGTGATTACATGATTAAATTGTTTGTACCATTTTGTTTATAACGTGAATTTCCTGAGTTTTTCCATTTAGTTAACATTTCATAGTGATTCATATTTGTTAATATTTCATGTTTGTACTTGGGTTAAATAACCATAAATATATTTCATGTATTCTTCACTACTTACTAATTAATCATAGTAAGTATAATAAGTTTTATATTTAAATGAGCTGAAGGTTCAATGAGGTAGATGCATATTTGTACTATTACTTTGGATTGTACCCGAAGATATGTGTACAAACCTAACTTGAAATCGATGCGACAATAAATAACTATTTAACTTAATCCCTGATAAAGTAAATACCTGAGTTATGCGTGTTATTGCCAACACTGTTGATTAGGTGTGAATGTTACAGTTAAACTTAAATTAAATGTTTCCGTAAATCGTCGAATAGGTTTTACATTAATTAGCTTATCGGTAGAATTACATATCATCAAAGTGTTACATGTTATTCACTTATGCTTAAGGGTTAAACGCAAGGCCCACAGTACACCGTGGGCCCCTTGGGGGCGTTGTGGGACACAATTTGGGAACCAATTCAGTACATTGTTTTGCTTATATATTAAACATAGTGTCTCTTTCGTGTTCTTATCTCTGTATGCCATTACGCTTTAATGTTATCCTCGTTGAGTGAATGTGAGATGGTGCAGTGTAACAGATATTTTATTTAATCATATATATAGAGAGAGAGAATTTCTTAGAGAAAAAACGTGTTTTGCCATCGCGTTGGGAGGGTAATAACAGACGACACACATCACAATTAATGCCGCGATGACAACGTTCCTTTGCCGAGCAGTTCGAAGCTTAGCGAATACAAACATGCCATACACCTGCGTCATTATATTACAATCACATTCTTCCTTATTCTCATGCGTTATCTCGCCTAACTAGAAAATCGCTAAGAAAACTTAAGCTATACCTCATGTCGCGAATACTAAGCTTCGAACCGGCAGGCTGGAATACTTTGGTCACCCGACGGCGTGCAACATCATGTCCTTAAAAATATTTTACAAAAAGTTCTTTCTCTCCGTGTTGCTTTCTGCTACTGCCACTGTGGCTAAGCCAATACACGGAGGACGTTTTTACATCTTAATTTTAAAGCAAATACACCGGTAACAAAGATAATTATCAAAAATTGCAAGCTGGATAATAGCGATAGACTGAATGGAGGCGGGCTGAACAACTCCCATTTAATCTGTATTAAGTCTCGTCTCCGTCTACTTAAATTTGAAATATTTCATCGCTTGTATCAAATGCCTACAAATGCGCCGCCTCCAGCCACATCATCGCGACCCACCCGCGCTTCATCACCTTACATTACTAACATCGGTAAGTTACACGCAGAATGTTATTACAAATAAGTTTGCATTCACAAATTCGGACTTATATAATTGGAGTCGTAATAGTAATACTCCACAACTGATATCCCATGAGCATTTCTAATTTAGATTGATCAGAAAAAGGTTTATCGGCTGTTGTTGATTTCTGTGTGGCGTGTAAAGTGTGAAATGCATGTGGGAATTCTCCAAACGGGGAACCAAAGAAGAGCTTTTGGTTTTGCAAACGTATGAAACGGGTGAAAGTTTTCTCAAGTAATGCGTTACTTGGTAATGCAAAAGTTTAGAGTCAAACAAAAACATTGGACTTTTGGCCTAAAACGTGCGATAATAGCGAATCGATTAATTAATCATCGTCGTAATAAAAATATATCGAAATAAACTAAACACAACGAAAAACAATCGTATCAATATATAAACAAAATATTGTAATATATTATATGCCTTATGAGTTACGAAAAAAACTTATTTATACCTAACACGTCTAAAAATAAAAATAGCGCATACATCATTTACATATTATATAGATAGAATTCTTTTACCTATAATTCAATTATTAATTAATTTCTCTTAAAGTAAACTTTATCTCATTCTATTATCAACCCTGAATGCCTCAACAACGCGAGATTTATTATTACAGAACATATACCCGTTTCATTTCAATGTGATTAGATTAGTTTCATCTCTGCAAGAATGCATATTATTACTATGTACTATATTACTATTTGAGGTAGTGATGTAAAAGAGAAGCAAACATTGCCTGGAAATACTGTTATCATTCATACGCTCTTTGCAAAATCAACTGAATATAACATTAACACATCTTAACGAAAATATCAATAACACTATACCCGTAGCACACTCATTGCGTTACACCTATTCATTGATATGAATATTTAACGAAACAAATTCAAAGCGATTCGAATAAACTATAGTAACAAAACGTAGTAACACATTTACTCCTCACAGGCACGCCACTTAGGAATATTCCCAGGCCATCGTTCCTAGTTTTTATACACTATTTAGTGGCTACAAGTAGCAGTGAATTATTCGGCAGTTTACTGTTCATTATTGGATTGTATCAATGCGACATTATCTAATTATATTGTAAATAACCCTGAGTTTTGTTTGTAGTTGCAACTGGAAGTTGTGTGCCCGAATAAATTAATTATTAAAGCTCATTTACGTTTGTTTCTTGCAAGAAAAAAAAAGTATGCGTGAAACGTGTCCCTAACTTATTTCTTTGAGCAATTAACTGGTCTATTGTTCACAAGATTTCATCGTATGATATTTCGTATGACTAGTAACAACAAACACGGCAGACAGATCTTCACGGCTTTCCTTGATTACAACTGTGAGGTAGAAAGTTGGTTGTAATTTGATTGTTTTTGGCTTAACTATTGCTATTGCTTTGCGATCATTTATGGTTCCTTAAAAGTACAACATTCAGGGCAGTTACAAGAGCTGATGTGTATTGTGTTGGTGTTGTGTAGAATCCTGCGCTGCTTGACTGATTTTTCTTTCACCCCAAGACAGAACAACAAACAACCTCGTTCAATTTTCATTCACCTTGCGATAGAGTTAAATTAATTTTATGCAACACTTAAAACCTATAAAATCTTCACATTTAGCAACAAATTCATTTCGCCTCGCCGAAGCACGATTGTTCAAGGACGATGAACGCCCCATTTTCTAGTGTTTCCTGCTACGTACGGAACATATTTGACTTTTGGCATGTTCGAGTTTTTTCATTCAATGTTTGGTTGCGTCGCGTGGAACAAATATGTTGGTGAGTTTTGAATGATGGATTCCGAGTGCATTATATTTTAAATATATCACGCGTCTAGTGAAAGTTGATTAATTCGTTCGTTAGCGGTGCTTTTCTGTCGACTTCAAATATTCGCTCTCCTATTGCACTAGAAAATTATCATCGTGTTATTGCATTTTGTCTCTTTGTTTATCCAATGTGCAGAGGTAGATATAACTTATTTTAATTAATTTACGCGTGAACGCTTTAAATCTAAGAAAATATTTGTACTGTTTCTGAGGTAGATGCGGCTGCGTATCTTCGAATTTCTCCATCATCAAAACAGATCATCACACGTTTAACTAGACGCTGGTTGCTTATTCCTTACGATTAGAACGACTACACTTACCGTGCACTGATCTTTGTTACTTTTGTTAACTTAAGAGAGTTTGTGCGTCTGGAGGCCAGCTCCGGGCGCGCTTTGTGTTCTTAGCGTACCAAAAAATGGTGTCCTCGGTTGTTGTGTGTGCTCGTGGGTGTTTTTCAGTAAGAATAGGTTCGCTTGCTGCTGAACTACTATGGGTTATGCACCTGCTGAAACGCTTTCAGACTCAATTCGGTTTTGTGTTCTCGCGCGATGTGCCTGCGGACTGTATTGTTGCGGGTGAAGGTACGCGTGCAGAATGGACATGGCACCCGGATACCTTGATGCCGTTGTCGTATATGTGCACGCAGGTTTGTTTCATACCCGTAGAGTCGCTCGCAAAAAGGGCACTTCAATTTCTTTCCTACGAAAATAAAAAACAGTATTAACATAATGGTAATCGGTATTTATTATTGTGATAGATTGATTGCTTACCATCGGGGGTCGTAATGGCACCTGTTTTGGACAGTTTGTTAGTAACCGAATTCCAGAGAGTAGTCGGTATGAGGTCGCGGTCTTTACTAAGACTGTTGGAGTCGGCGGCATCGTACATGGTCTTCGGGCCACCGTTAGCCGACAGACCAGAGCTGTTCACTTGATTGTTCGTGTTGGCTGTACTGCTGAGCGGTTCGTCTTGTGTAGTGGGCGGTTCCATCTTCATACGTAGATCCTCGGGACAGCCAGGGTCACGGTGCAAATGTTCGGCGCTGCTGTTCTCCGAGGATGGGCATATTAACGCGGTGGCTTGCGAGTCATTGTCGTTGAATCGGTCAGGCAGGGCGACGTCGGCTTCGGGTTGCTGTGGAATCGAGGAGCGGCTGGCCGGACGGTAGGCAAGTGACATGGGCCCCGGTGACTGCGGCCTTCCTGCTTTACTACCATCCCGCAGCACACTTGCTCTGTCCTGCAACGTTGGACTGTGCAATGGCCGCCGGTCGTAGACTGTGCGATAGTGGTGCATGTATGGAGACATTGCTGGCGAGTATGATGATGGACTTTGTGGCGGCATGTCTGCTTCCATTTTGATGGGTTTGCTACTACTGCTGCCTGAGCTTCGACTGGTTGGGGATTCCATATCACCATTGCCAAGAGTGTCCATTTGACTTCTGACTAATTTTTCATGTTCGATGCTTAGACCTTTGACCTAAAAGAAAGTCACATTCAATACCAGTTACATTACAATAAACCATAATTCGCTTACTTGTAAACATTCTGCTGCCTTGAGAAAACTCGACAAGCAATCCTGTGACACGTGCACTTCACCCTTGTACATAAATTCGAGCAGTGCCGCCATGTTGGACGCGGATGTACCGTCCAGGATGACAAGCAGGTTTTGATGCAGCGGAGCTGTCTCAAAGAGATCAGCAAGGTGCTTGCTGCACGCAGCCAGAATAAGTTTGTGTGCTCGGAAAGAAACGCCATCGCAGAACAGCGTTACGTCCGCAAGGGTTTCGCTCTTGAACAAATTACTGAACGAAGTAGCTAGGTTGCTGCCAAAGCTGTTCCACTTTAAGCAGAACTGTTGTGCGCCCGACTCCATGCCCCCGTTTATGAAATTGTTGGCTAAAAGGAAAAAAATTCAAAAATTAATCATCAATTTAACTTAAGAAAGTCCTATCATCGCAATAATATTTTTCAGAGTCTCGAAATACAAACAAAGTAAGAACAAAGACATTCAGGTGTCACCAATTAAGTTGATTAAAATTATGCGTGTGTTGCGTAAGTTCAAAGAGATCTAAGATCAAAATTCGACATTTTGAATTTGCGAGGCCACGCATTAAACAACCGCAGCGCAAGGTTACTCGCGGGTGCGTGTGATGCGTTACGCAATACTCAAACAAATCTCACTTAAAACACTCAAGATTCGACAAATTCTTGCAGAAATTAAAAGAGTCGCACCGTATTTTTTCCTTCGAAATACACATCATTGTTTTACATCTGAAACTTTTATGACAGAATTAAAATAAAAGTAAAACAAAGCACTGCCTTCGGCTTATTAGTGCAAATAATATTAGCTCATCCGCAACATATGAAAATAACGAGCAGCATTAAAATCGAAAAGAATGCAAAGTGAAGTGCACACACACACGCACGTCATTAATTTTAATTAGCTGTACAAAGTTAAAGCCGAAAATCAGCGACCGAGATTGAAATCTTGAAAGGCATTGACGATGACCAGCTACGAATTTTAAATTAAAAATAATGCATTGAGCGTGCGTACGTATGAATTTGTGCGTGAATGGCGCAAGCAAGGCGAGTTCCGGTGGCCATGAACAACTTCAGGTCGGTAAGAAACGCACCAAGGTAGTCGTCAACGCAAGGACAACCTATCGACTACGAAAATGCGCATTTTAAAATTGTTTCCGAAAAAAAAACTACCTATCGCAAATGACATTCTGAAGTCATTTAAGTAACGCAATTCTCTTTTATTGTTGAAGTCATAAATTTGTGTCATCACATTCTCCATCGCAATCAGCATCAAGTGCGTTGTAAATTTAATATTCGTTCACGCACATTTCTTTGTCTTTTATTTATTTATACTGCTCCATCCAAAAGCCAATTCAAATCAACGCACTAATTTTGAACTCATCGGTCTTTTAGCGGATTGCTCTTTTATGGCGCTGCTTTTTAGCTCCATTTTATTGCGCCTGTGAAGGGCGGCAGGAGCTACATTATCGATGCTTCGATTATCGATATTCGGATGTCACTTGTACTTCACTCAACGGCAGTGATGCGCAACCACCTCGAGTCAGGTGTCTTCTTCGTGCAGGCAGATTGGAGATTTCGAACCCGAGCGTAATGAACAATTTACAAAGTTCCATGTTACTAGGAAGTCGCTTGGTAATGCAAGAATGTAGAAATGCAGTGGGGGCGTCCTGCGGTGGCAACTCCCATCGGAGTCACCCATCATAAAGCTCGTTTTACAAACTACACACAAACGACGGCGACGTGCCAAAAACTAATTTCGTCAAATTAAATTTTACACACTATAACATTTAGGAACAGTTACTATGACTAAAATTCCAGCGCAATCCCTCTTCTAACAAGACTTAAATGTGTACTGTACGCATAGAAATAGAACAAAGCTCGTCAAATTGCAGGGCTTATATGCGCATCAAGAAAATACATCAAGTGCAATTCACGTAGATTCAATCTTGCTCGGCACTTCTCGTGCATGTTTGGATAGCCGTTTCCCATCCACACGCAGCGCGAAGAAGAGTTGCAGGTGAGGGCCATGAGTGAAGCGAACGCACTCGGCGTGTGCACTGGTACGCGCATTAAATGCCGTTAGCCGTGTTCCATTCAGGTGAACTCGCCACGCAGCGCTAACAGTACTGCATCGCTAATAGCAATCATCGTAGAAATGTGTAACACAATTCACAAGAAAATGCGTTTCGGCATCGCAGTCACACTGCGATTGTTTGCGCGTTTTTCTCACACGTCCAAAATGTGCGTACTGCTAGTGAACCTCCTGCCAACAGGAACTGGACGTTGCGCCATCGCAACCTTGAATTATTTAGCAACCTCATGCGCTGTAATTGTGACATGCTGTCGTTATCTATTAGCGATTGTTTTCATGTCGATTGTCACCACCAGCAGCGCCTGATGCCGATTTACGCACCTGAATCGCGATTCAATCTCGCGTTATGCTCGGCAATAAAATATGTGCGAAAAAACGCACCACGTCGTTTCCGCATTTTTTAACGCGTCGCAGCCGATTGGCTCATTGGCGGGCATCAATGCTAAAAAGTGCGTAACCTATTAGACGAGCGTAATGCCTACAGATTGCCATCGTAAATCTGCAAAAAAATACAAGAAGCTTTAGCGGTGCGTTGCGCGCGGTGCGTATCTTAAAGGTCGTAATAAATATGCTAATTCCAGGCAGTCGTAATATGCAAATTACGAAATGTTGCGTGTTTGAGATACTGCGCGTGATCGAATATAACATCATACTGCTCAATCTGAAATTCATGCAGGATTTTTTCGTTCTAATGGCGCATTATTAAGCAGGAAGAAATTAATTTACAGTTTATAAATTAACTATAGTCAAATTTGCATCAGTTCAAAGCGAAACATTTCTAGGCGAGCCTTGTGGAGACACTATTGAACAATGCAAGCAGAAAAGTCATAATAACGCAACGCATTGAACGCACTTTCTACACTTGAAATATTTGCGTACAGTGTCAAGAATAACCAATTTAGTTCGATGTCTATTTTGCAATCAACACTACAGCATTTAAAACACATAGTGATCAATAGCAAAATAAATAAACTAATAATCGTCGGTGTCCACACGCGATGGTATTCTAAATAGACCTAATTAACAAAACCACGCGTCAATTATTTGCATATGCATTACGCATAGGTGCCGAATATTTCGACGTCGCGACGCGTGCAACAACGAACAAGGTGTGCTATTGTTTGCCGAACACATTATAATGACGCACGCATAAATGTATCAACGCAGAAGTTAATAATTTTGCAGATTGATTGTGGTCTAGATGGTCAATCATAGAGAACGGTGCATTTGGTCAACAGAAAGAAGTACCAAGCAAGAAATTGATATGAATATAGTCAAGTTGCCGCGCGTTGCAACCACGTCCGCCGCAACTACGAGATGCCCAATTTTACCGTTTTGCTATGGAAATCTCGGACGGATGTGTCCGAAACTTGGAACGCAGTGAGTATGCGTAATTTCGAGGTGAAATGGGAGGAGAAAAAAACGCAAGCGATGAGTGCAGAGAACGCACGTTTACGCACGGCGCGCAATAATGTGTGTGAAAAAAATCATAAAAACTTTCTAATATGTGTTCGACAGCCGAAGCATAATGCAATTTAACTAGAAACGAGATACTGACGTGTTAAAAACACAAAAAAAAAGTAAAAACCTACTCAAATACCAAGCAAATTCAGCTTTAAACTCTTTAAACAACGTCTTCAACATTTATGAGTGATTATTTGCATTTTGAAGAGAGTGCAAATCATTACAGAAGTGCTACTGGCGTGGTAATTATCTTGATGTACGCTCAGAGTACACGTGTAATCAAGCCAGAAACATACGGTGGTGAAATTAAGTGCCGATGCAATCCGAAATTCCACTTAGCGCATACTAAACAATGATCACTTACACATGCTGACAGCGGCGACACTTCCAAAAACAACTCCTTCAAGGCACCTTGTTGACTTCTTTTCTGTTTATCCAATGTTATCTAGTCCAATGAGAAAAATTAATCATCTATGAATGTCTACAGTCTAGAGTGTTAAGTGCAGTTGCAAATGCATCTGTTGAAGGTGGTTGTCGCCGTCCTCCCGAATTTTGAACCCGCAAGCACACCAACTCGCGCACGCACCATGCCGAACATTTGGTTGCGAACTGAGCTCCAAAGTAGCACTTCACTCTCTCGTAATGCATGCACGCAGCGCACGCACACGCACGCACACGGACGCACGCAGAAAAAAGCGCGCAACGGCAGGCCCCGCGAGGTCACTGCGGCCGTCGGAGCGCGGTGCGTCAAAAACTTTTCGGCATAGGCCTAGGCCAGCAGGAGAGGAGAACGGTGCGTGCGACGCACGCAACTTCCACCAAAAGCGCGAGCCAATTTTTTCCTTTCGCAATTGAAAGCTGCACGAGCAGCGGCTTTATGCATTTGGTAGAGTTGAACAGAAAGGTTTGCTCTCTTTCTGGGTCTTGGTCTCCAACCGCACGCGCACCGCAAATGTCCGCTTGATAGAACGCGGTATCACACTTTGCACCGGCGCCGAATTTTGGTAGTACTGTGCGTTCTGCCACGCAGTGCGTGTAATTTCGCTGCGTTAGTTGCGTATGCAATGGCGCAACAACGCACGCCGAAAAAATGGGTCAATCGGCCCCCCAAATGCAAAACTTAACCCACTTTCGCCGCCTGCCACTAGCACTGGCCTCTCTCGTGCACGTTGCGTGGATTGCACATCACGCACGCAACGCACACGCATTTCAAATGCGTTTTCTATTACTCAACCAACTTTCAAACAAGAAATAATTAAAATAATTAAAACCTCTAGATTTTTTGCATTTTTATCATCGATACGAAAGTATAATTCAATGTGCTAGACAAAAATCATTCTAACGAGTGTGAGCGCAGCACGCAACGCAGCGTTGACCCAATTTTTTCGATTTTTCGTCAACATCATGCCTGCACTGAGGCTGCACGCACTCAGATTGGCCCTCTCTCCACGCCCTGACCTTTTCCTCAATTTGTGCACATCACTGTGTCCTACAACGGCTCCCAACACCACAACAACCGTTTTGAGATCCGCTTATCACACGCATCGATTAATTGCACGCGACGTGCGCCACTACTCTCGCTCTCATCCACTACGCACATTGCACACAAATCGCAATCGCACTACTCCTGAGTTTCCCTGATGCTGATGCTGATGCAACTAGGCATTTTTCATTGAACGACCACTTTTATTAGTCGCCATGTGCTTACATGGAATGTCAACAATAGTCTTTGAAGCAGGCCCTCAATGCAAACAACGATGCATATGATTGACTCAAAAATGCGTCGATTTCATATTTATTGCATGCATATTTGTATAACTAAACAATGTGTGCGTTATCATCACGCTAAATGGGTCACATCGTCAATGAATTCATTTTCCACATAATAGAATGATAAAAATATTGCTTAAATTCTAATTTCGTTGAGATTATATTCGAGAGTGTGCAGCACGTGTTGTCCTTGCATGCTGCAACCAATGATTATCGAATCATAATCGCCTTGAAGCATCGAAAATAAAGCGCGCACATGTTTTTCAGCGATGGCGCTAAATTTACATATTTAAACAATTTCTGACTCTAAGATTTCATCTGCTACTCAATAACAATCGCATTGGAAAACACTAATAACTCGTTATTAACGTCTCCTCACAGCGTTCCATACATTTCAGCCGCTGCGTTTTTATCTCAAGGTCCTGGCTGCGGTATCACGTTGCGTAATCGCGTAACGCGTGCGTTAACACATAAATAATTATTACATTCAGAAATGCATGCGTAAAAACTCCACGTGAAAAAAAGAATTAAGTGGAATTTATCTGGTTGTGCGCTTTCCGTTTTCTTCCAGCTTTTACGGCTGCGTATGCATCGCTAATTAATATTTGTGTCCGCCCGATTCCCAGGCGGCCGGTGCGCGCGTATTAATAATCCTTTGACGGGATTAACGCCGGCGCACCCCTTGGCACTCCAAACACGAGGGCGGTTTTCGTGCAACGTGCGCGCCAAAGCTCCAAATCCTCGGGGCGCAAAGCGGTGTAATCGATGAACATCATAACTCCCCCCAATTAGGGGTTTTCGCATCGCGGCGCCGCGTAATGTAGAGTAATGCGCGGTCGAATTAGATGTGAGCGACGAACACTGACGCTCTAATTAGTCATCGACGAGAGAAAAGTATGCTTCCGTCTTCTACCACCGCAAAGTCGGCATTCTACATAAGAGTATTACGTGAAGAAGAACATCAGTCACAAGTCGGAATCAAATCGAGTTCATTTGTACCTAATAAAAATCACTTCATGCTTCAATCAACTACTACAATGTGATATTTATAGTTGTAACATATCATTAAGTATGTCACTGCAAATCCAGAACTTGATAAACAACAGCACATAAAAGTTTTTCTCTATTTCCTGGCACTACTGACCTGAATATTCCCTGCCTCAAACCCTTGTAGTGATAGTGGTCCTACGCAAAAAGATCCAATGCCAAAACTCAGAACTAAGTACGCAAGACGAAGAGCAAAAAAAAAGTTATCTCCAGGACTGCTGCCGTCGCAATCAAGATTAATGATGTACGCCAACTAACCCAAACTTCTTGCCTGTTTTCTTTTCTTACGCCCAACGCCGAAGGCGGAGGAAAGCGCATCCTCGCGCACGGAATGCAAAAACTAGGGCTTAACTCTTGCGCCTGGATTATTTCTGAAAGAAACGTGGTGAGCAGACTGAGAGAGAGAGAGAGAGAGAGAGAGAGAGAAAAGCATGTGGAACACGCGCTGTTGAGTGGAATCGAGGAAGAGATTATTTTTTGCGCAAGTTTTTGTTAGTTTTCTGCATTTTCAAACAATGTTGCAAATCCACCCAGATAATGCATGAATTTAAGTAGATCGAGCACGTAGATTCTTCCCACGAAAATTATTTATGACTGTCTGCTACAGAATTTTTCTTTTAGTTAAATCATCAAGCAAGTAGTAAAAAGACCTTAGAATTATAATTTAACGTTTTAACATTGATATTTACGCATATCAAGGACAATTAGTTTTTGATCACATCAATAAAGTGTTTAGAGACATATAGACTACACACTAGATCACCTCAAATTTAGTTATTACTTTGTTTTGACTTATGTTGTTGGCATTGAGCGCTGCAGGAATAAGCACAGCAAGCCGCAAACGCAAAACATTTTGACCATGAAAAAATCACACACACCGGCGAAGAAAAACGCACCGCCTGCGGCATCCGCAACAGGCTCAACAAGGAAAAACATTCGTAATGCGTTCGGACAGCTCACGCAAATTAGAATTCGTTAAAATTCGAAGGTACGCAGGCGAATGAGCAAATATGAATAATATTAAGCCACACCAGCTCGCCTTCACTGTACGTAAAATGTGCGTAAAGCAGTTTGGCGGAAAGACCAGCTAGGAAAAGACAAGGACATTGAACAAATGCGTAGTGCATAACTAGCGACTCACTTTTTTTTCTAGTCCAAAGATCACGAAAATTGACTATTTTAGAAATGTGAATGTATCAAATGTATTCAAATAGTCAAAAAAGTTAGATTTAATTGTTTTCTGATGTGAAAACAAGGAAAGAAGACATGTGCAAATGTCGGCAGATTAGCCACAACTGCTACAAGCTATTAAAAAATTTAGAGAAAATATAGAAATAAAGATGCAGTGGAATTGTAAGATTTTTTTCTGAACTTGGCGCCAAACTTCCCTAAAAAAACTCAAATTTCGCACGGAAGGATCTAAATGCAGACAAGCGAGCGTTATAATAATTCCGCCCTTCATTACATGCGCATGAAAATTTCAACCAATATAAATTCCTCAAATTAAAGCTTAATTAATTATCCTGTCCCTAATTAATTTGCAGCCTTCCCGATATTGTTACCGGTTAATTATCCTACGTTGAGTATCCGTACACAATCAGACAAGAGAAGGAAGAAACATCCATTACATATTAGGACAATGTCCTCTGCTTATACTCAACTTATTCGCTTGTCGTACGTGATTTATTTGTTCAATATTTTGAGCGTATTACGAGTGTGTCATTACTAGGTCGTTCGTGCAGCGAAAGAAGTTCTGCTAGCATATTATATGTGCGCAAAAATGTTGTGCAAATATAATTGAATGGAAGTACTGTATTCCATTTGAACAAAGTGCCAATCCAAATAAAACATTTGACAGCACATCATCAAATTCGACGTAAGTTAAGTACTTGTAAGATATTTTTGCAACATATTGAACTCCTTGGCACCAAATAATTACCGTTAAGCAAATAAGTACCATACGCATAATGCGATTATTGGCGGGTATTTACATAACACACTCGTGATAATACAAAGCCTATCGTCGTGCGTATATGTTGTGTGGTCATGTCCGCATTCGCATCTAACCCGCATGACTTAAGAGAGTGCAGTGAACTTGTCAATCTCGCCCAACGTGAACTCGTACGCCCAATACATTCCGCGTTTTTTTCGCGATGTTATTTTTGCATACGCGACCGTCGCGAGTGCGCGTTTGTGTGCAAGGAGCTTATGTAATGCGCGTCCTTGAAAATCTCGAGCTTCCTGCTAAACGCGCGCTGCTGTGAACGAAAACAAGAGATTATTTTCGTTGCGATGTGTGCTGAAGCGTGAGATTCCTTGCGAAAGACGCGATGCAGATAATCGGTTCTCTGAGCAGTAAATAAACAAATATCATAAGCGTAGGTAAGCAGTGAGATGGTATTATATTATTAGCGTGTAATACTTAATCTTAAAAAAGAAGCAAAACTCTTCAAATCGCAATGAATCGGAGTGAAGCGCAGTGCAATGGAATATGCACGTCAAAGTGATACGGCGAGGACCTAAACCTTAAAACCCTTGACACAAGTTACACTGAGCTTAGTATTAATTGGATTCGCGAGTGGTGAGAACGTTTTATGCACAGAATATTTCTAAGTTCTATGTCATAAAAATACTAAACAACCTGTTAAACACTTGTTCCATGTATTCATCACTTCTACACTAAACCAAACTAAAAAAAAAAAAAAAAAACTCAAAATAAATCACAAAATAAAAAGTCAGAGTCGTGCTGCCTTCCTCATGAACCCATAAACATTGCATAATTAGCCAAATTTGTTTTTTGTTGACTTCCAAGAATGCTCTTCGCCAAATTTACTAATGCCACCAAGTTCGATGCACTCTCAAAATGTGATTGAATTGATTAGAATGAACATCTTGATGAATTGCCATTGTTACGTACAGTTGGAAATATGTATTTTTCATGGTGCCAAATTGCTATTTATCGACCTTAAGTACAACACAAAAAGGCACGAATGTGTGGCTGTGGGTAAAAAAAACACGCGCACGTTAATAAAATATCGGAATAACCATACACGCGGCCAGCAAGTGATAACATGCACGCTGTAAAATTCGACAGTGGCACGCAGCGTAAACGTCGGAAACTGGGCGATAAACTGCTGCGGAGTTAAAGCCGACAAATATTTAGAATTCATTAAAAGTCCCTGTACCGCTCCAGAGTGCATCGATACATTAAAATTTGATAATTTCCTACAAAAAGTGCTCAAAGAGCAGCCGCCTTATCTGCCAACAATCAAAAATTCCCTTCTCCACATATACACCCATTAAAAGTACGCCGAACTTTTGATGAACAACAGAATTGCATGTCGGACAATTTCATGCTATCAACGTTGAGGGGTTGGTATAGTGTGTACAAGCGACAAGCCACAAAGAAAAATGCGATAGCACAACAACGCAGCATGGCCTAGCTAGCCTAGTCCTTGCATTTTGAGTCGTACCGAACTAGGAACCGGAGGAAAAGGTGAGCGTGTCATTGGCAAGACACCAGCCGCTATCCGCATCCGAAACGCGGTGGAAATAATTCGCACAATGCCGCCTGCACTCACCGCGTTACTTAGGTATCTACAGCGGAAAGAGAAAACACGGCATAAAAAAGAACAAAACAACGCACAACATCGCGCAAAAAATGATATGGCCGCGTAATAACGCTTTTGTTTGCAATTTGTGTGTGGGCAGAGAAGGCAATGCCATTATCACGGCTGCTCTTCTCGTTTTGGAATTCTCATTATACCTCATTATACCTATTGCGTTGGCAAAACATTTTCAAGTCAGTGATTGCGAATCACAAGTTGCATTCACCTCACGATTGGTCGTCAACTGTACGGAACGTACGTTGCCATTTAATGACATAGAACTTGACTCGCTAAAGGCGAAGGATAAGCACGCGAATTGCTGGCTAATTATCATATTCATACGTTTTGCACGGAGTCAACGTCCACGACTAATGCGACTATTGCGCTTTCGCACCGCCGTCGAAATTTGCATAACCCACAAGAAATGCCCACACAACATAATGCTTTGGCTACCTGTCAAAATACGTCGAAATGTTTGACTTGTTTTATAACCTAAACACGATTAACACTTAATATAAAAAATCTCATAAAATAGACAGCGAACAGTAATAAAAAACACGCAAGTAAAAAGCTGCATTCATCGTAAATCTAGAAAATACGAGATATACATAATTAACTTCAAAACTAATGCACGAAATACTCGCATTATTTAATTATAATCATCGCAAATTGCAGTGCCAATAACTTACAGGTCAAACACGCCAGCAAATTAAGTCCATGCTGCAGGATAAATTGACTCACCTGTAGCAAAACAAAAATAAATGTTAATTAACATTTGTACAGAAGTAATTTAAGTTTTGAAAAAAATAAACCAGATTCATTCATCAAAATGATAGATAGCTGCTGATGAGTTGAATTTGTTTGCTGGTGCGAATGATGCAAAAATGATTTATCTCGGTAGTGATAACAAAGAGTTATCGAAATCAATTGATAGACTGCATGCGCATTAAAATGCATTGCAGTAAAACTAGATTTTTCTCGATAGGTTATCAATTTGAATGAAAGTTATGAACATGATGAAATGCAGCTCGACATCATCTGCATGCTCCAGCAAAACAATCTCTCGCGATTCGCGCCTGAATGGCGCATCAGCAAATCGACGCACTTATCGATACTAATTGCGCGTGTTTGACACTTGTAAATGCCGCCATGAAGCGTGTGCGAAGCGCACACGCACTGAAAGCTCGCTGATTACGAAGCAAATAGACTTTCGCGCATTTCAATGCAACAAAGTTAAGTAAAGCGAAACAATATTCAAATTGTGCGGCTAAAAATTCTAATCGTAGATATAAATGTGGCACATGTGCACATTTTGCGCTCGCGAAAACTGCGCTTGCTGCAGCAACAGCAGTTCATCTCGCGACCTTGGCAATGCATTAAAAATAATTTTCGTTTTCGTTGCGCGCACATCACACACATCAGTGCGGAACGAGTGCACTTATTGACATTATTATTTAACATCATCGTATCGTTGATTGATTGCTCGCACGTACCTCTCATTTCCATTATTTGATGAGAAGACGCCACAAAAAGTTTTTCAGCACATCATTGCACTTGTGAAAACTAACAAACAGAACTTTATTTCCCTCCTGCCAGTAGACAATCTCGTCAAATATTAAATTCTATTACGATGCAAATTATGCGCTTCTGATGCTTCTAGCACAATATCTAATATTCAACTGATGCAACTGGCGAATTTTTGCGCAGGTCCGCCCGAGAGACGTGCACGCTATTTCAGTGTAACCAGGAAATATGCCGGCCGCGGCGTCCCATTCGCAAGTTGCCAAAATTGCGCGTAAAGAGGGGGACCCTAGCCTGCTCTAGCATCGTTAGAATCGTCGATATTTGTGTTGGTGAATAGCTTCGTAATTGAATGCTAGAGCGTTTGTGGCGTTCGCAAACAGCTTTACGAATGCTTTACGGCTGCAGTGCGCTGCGTAAAAAGCTGTGATGTGTGTACGCGAATATGCTGGCCTCATTACATAAGTATATTCGCGGTGCATGGCCTTAGCAAGACCATGAATCTAATGCAAATAACTCCCAACTCACTGCGGACTTTAAAATTTGGTGGCTTTAGTGGAAAAAACTCTTGCAAGCCGCACAAAATACTGCGACATTGTATATATTTTTTATATATTTTACTTCCATTTTTATTCCATCTAAAGTGGTTATATCTACCTAAACTCAACTAAAAAGAAGTTGAAAACTTAAATGTTAAATTGCATTTGGATTCAATTTTTATTTAAAGACAACTTTGTGGAACCCACTAAAAATATTACAAAAGTAACATTAACACGTTCGGGACGAGTGCTTCACCGACGTCTCACACAGGTCGGCGCTGCTCCGCGGCTTTACTCTCTCTCCCACTCGCCGGCGCGACTGAAATGGTTCTAGTGTGAGTGAGAGAGAAAAGTAAAGCACGCACGTGTGATACGTCAGTGATACATACATCCCGAGGGTGTTAATTTATCGTACACTGTGTTAAATCATTTCTTTACACTACTTGAAAAACTTCAAATTTTAAACAGTCGTTAAAAAACTAATTAATAGCGCATAATCAGTGTGTAATAAGTGTTTGTGTTTTCCCTCCATTTCTCAAGTTATTTCCACTCATGTTGTATACCTAAATGTTTTGAATGCGTATCAATCATAAAATCCTTCACTATAACGTTTAAAGAGTAATTATATAGTTTTTCAGCCCCGGTTATAATAAACCATTCACATAAAAACTCAAAAAGGTTCACGACGACGATAATACAGAGAAAGAAAAAATGTTTGCTGTTTATTATTGAATTACATTAAAAAGTACAAGAGAACTCCTCTGCCAACAAGAAACGCAATAGGGAAGTTACGTGTAGGTGTATTGCTGTATTGTAAATTCAATAAACCTGGTTATCAATCTATAATCAATATCTTCAAATATAATTTATGCACATTAAAAATAATGAACTAAGAGTATTCTGGGAAAATATAAAACAGTTTGTTTTTCCAACTAAAGAATTTGTTAGAAGTTCAAAACATTTGTCATTAGTAATTGGAAGTGATAAGTTGTAATCACATGCAAGTGTCTCAAAAAGTGCACGCTATCGCTGAACGTTTAGCAGCGTTGTGCGTAATTCATTGCCGAATTGCAAACACGCGAATTTCATGAATAAAAATATTTACTATGGGCATTCAACACGAATGAGGCGATTTGCGACGATGATAGCCTTCCGCAATAAAACGCAAACACGCAACACTTTCCCCATTCAGGCTGTGTAGATATAAATAAAGCGAGATGACAAATCTCCACTCTTGACTTTGACTTCATTCCATGCCACAATATTCTACACATTTTATTCGAAACGGAAGAAGGAGTTAATGTAATAGCTGCAAACTGAGTTGCATACCCATACAAAAGCAAATTCTCACTGAACTATTAAAAAAATATGAACTTTTAACGACTAAAACATTAAAAAAACGTTTTTTTTTTCATTATTGAGATACTCTCAACGATTATTTCAATGTTTGCATGTTGTATTATAATTAAAATATTCTCCTCTTTATTGGATTATAAGAATGAGCGAAACGAATAATTTACACGTGTATATTTTACCAATGACAATACACAACTTGCTGTTTGGTAGAATTATTTAACATACAACAATATTCATTTTGCATTAGGTTATTGAATGATTAATGTCAGATATTGAGTAAACTCAATTTCAGAAAGAAGAGAAATTAAATTTACTACTAAATGAAATGAAAAATATAAGAACAAAGAGTCAAATAATGTGCATGCCAGTCAATAGTCTGTGTCATTCCAGGGAAAATTAAGGCAAGAATATTTGAAAGAATGATGAACGTGAATTATTGTTGAAATTCTCTTAGTCTTGACTTTGAATGAATTAAAGACCACGAGCACGTCATAGCCTTGAACTCCAGCATACAACAAGCAAACACAGAATACAAACATGTTCTTTCTAGCCTATATATTGTCCTACGCATTCACTAAACAACAATTTCTTTATAATAAACTAATTCAACTTGTGTGAGTATCACCAACTTTTGCATTTCCAAACTTCCTCTCCGCCCTTTTTATAAAGTTTATAATGCAAAGAATTCGACACACGATACACTCTGTTGGACATGTACAAATGCAAAATCGATAGTGTAATCAATGTGCGTGTATACCGGAAAAGTTGCCCCGCATCTAGGCGTCCTGAAATTGGAAATGTCAAACGCGCTTGATGCATGGATAGATGAGATAAGTGTCCTGGCGCGGCGCGTGTGCTTAATATAAACTGGATTGATAAAATATTCATCTGTGTACTTTTGGCGGCGCACTAACGCGCACAAAAGTGTTTTCCCGCCGCCTCCAGCGCGTGCGGAGTAAAATTTACTTGAAACAATTTAAAGTTACAAGAAGTTAAGAGGATTACTTCGACCATATTATACGGTATACCTATTTGGGATAAACGCATAAGTGGCAACAAGTGCGACAAGTTATGAGAATCAACTATCCTCAAAAGATATTGCATTTAGTTACATTTTAAGCGCTTGAGAAAATGAAACATATCTGTAACATGTTTGTATTCTGTCACTTTTCTTTTTTAAATAAGTATGTTATCCCCTATTGCTCTGAGTTCCTCCAGCAATGCAGCTTTAATCTTCTCAATCGTCGCTAAACTTCATCCATTCATAAGCCTTTTAAAATTAGGGTTGAGAAAAAAGTCGCAAAGAACCAAGCCTGGTGATTACGGCGAGTGAGGCATGATACTGATAATGATGAGTATTGTTTATAGTTACAATATACTCGAATGTTGCATTGTTGCAAAAGAAGCATGTGTAACTTGGAATAATTTTCAATTGTATGTTAGTTAAGAATGTGAACTTGAATGCACACGAGCCCAATAATCAGCGACGTGATTACCATGATTGTTAAATTGCGTAATGCACTGCACGTGCACTTTGGAACGCAGCGCAAAACAGCGACTGATAAAAATTTATCTTGTTTTTCAGCAACGCGCCAGTCTCTGCAAACAGAGTGCACACTCGTCGGAAAATACGCGTGCGTATAAAAACGCATGTTTTATGGCTTTGTTATCGCCTTGCGCATAACGAGTTTTCCGCCGCTTGCGATTTTTCAGCGCCGCGCTGCACGCTGTATACTTTAACGGAGACGTAAAAATAGTTTTGCAGCCGGTGTGGTGAACACTAATTGAAAATGTGCATACGCAAGTAACAAACATTAAAAAATAATACCAAACAAAGGTTGATTTTTGTATAAGGGTTGACGCACTGTCAAGGATCCAAAATTATGACAGAACTGAATTAAAGATGTTCATCAAGAGGAGAGAAGAACGTAACAAGTTCTAGTAACAAATTCTATTGAAATCTTTAATGGAGTCCTTGTTCTTTTTCCTGTAGCTTGCAACCTAATATCCTGTTTTTCGCAAAGTTTCAAGTTTTGCTGATTTATCCAAGCGGGGCGAATGAACCAAAAGCGAATGAGGATATTTCAGCGCCGCGTCGTGTCGAAAGAAAGAATATATATATATAAGCGGCACTAGCAAATGCGCCTTGCGGCCGGTCAAGGACCTTAAACGAAATTGTAATCCTTCATCGGCCGCCCTTGGACAGCACAGCTAACGGCCTTGGCCGCAACACGGTATGGATGTATGTAACTTTTCCGGGCGCTATTTCCAAATTTTATTGTCATAGAGGCTCCTTGAATTCACATCGATTAGTAATACACAAGATTCGTCCTTGCAACTCCTGTTGGCTTAAAGGGCGTTGACCTGGGGTGCGCATTGCGCCGCATACACTAGCTATAGGTTATCACAACGTGTGCAAATGTGAAATGCGCACGATGATTGAGGACGCGCGAGAGTAGCAGCAGCAGGATAATGAGCCGAGAGCGTCCAATCTTGATGCAAGTTAGAAATTGTTCATTAATATACATTGTGTGAAAATTTCGTCACAAGTCGCCCACTTGCACTCATTCAGCACGGGCAAACTGGGACTTTACTGGGAGCATTAGCCTGGCGTAAGGACAACTCCTACACGCGTTGCCTGTCAAGGTCGGCCGATGCGATAATGTGTGGCCGTTGCCGCCTCGCTGGCAGTATGTATGTTAGAATGAGATATTCTAGTCATTAACCGCGAGGAGTAGAGTTATGCAACATCGCGTACTGTGAAAGGAATATTGTCGCCATCTTTACACGCAGTACTGTAATTTATTAAGGAGTTCGTGATTTGGAAATCACAAGAGGAAAAGCAAAAAATAGTTGAGAAGTCGTATTAATTTATAAAAATATCAACAAAACGATCAGAAATTCCAACTATTTGGAAACGAATTATGTTGCCGAAATTTGAGATCATCTTCCTGTCTAGAACATTAACTAGAGATAATACTAATCAATTCTAACCCTAAAACACCAATAAAACCTTAACTTCTTCTATGACACAACCGCATGGACCCTTAATCTATCCAAGATGAGTTCCCCAAAGCAAAACACCCATTTGTATAACGACTGTCACACACATTCCCCGTCAGGGCAAAGCCCCCGCTATCAAAACCAACTTAGGGCAGCAGCATTACAGGTAGTTGCTTGGTTAAGCGTTTTGTTTCACCGCCAACGCCCAAATCCGTAAATTATTACATCATCTGTAATATGCCATCGACAGACCAGTTGCCAATACCTTCATCTTCGACAAAGCAAAATATTACGTTGCATACGCATAATTCTATAACTCCAGGCATATGCTCGAAGCGTAACCCCAACAATGTGAAGACTAAAAAGTGTTAGATGCGAGAATATAGAGCCGGAGTATTCCCAAAGCATGGGCTGTTTAATAATCACAATAATGCGTTCATAATTAAACAAACATTATAATGGGATTCGTTAATTGATTAAGGCAATGACAGTGTTTGATGGTTAGTTTCAGAGTTCCCGGTGCGAACAATGAAAAAGAACAACTCTATTAATTAACTCTTTCCAGCTACTCACATAAATAGCAAGAGTCCAATTTATCGCCCTAAGAAAATAAACCAAAAACACTTAAAATGCGCCTTTTTAAGAACATGCCAAGATTATCTACTTCTCGTTGCGTAATCGACTTTCTAACTTCATCTAAGACTCTAACCTACTCTTAAAACATATTACACGCAGCCGCACCTATAATTACACGCATTAAAACTCCAATCAAACTTATTCACCTCCCTCCATGTTGTAATTTCAGCGCCCGCACGAAAAAGGCAACATACCCGCGCACTTCAACTAATCCCATAAATTACTTTATTAAACCACCTTCGTCGCCATTATTATAATATCGTTTTGTTGCGTTTGATAAGTGCGACGGCTATCACCGAAAAATACGACACAAACTAATGAACGATCAAATTCAGTTAGTCAAATTGGATTTTCCGTTCCCACTGCTGTTATTATTTTATACAATCCACGTACGTGATGCATCGTGATAAGCAAGGTTATCTCAGCGAAAAGTAGTAGAAAAACTTTTGCCGCCAAGAATCCGTCTTTGGGGCAAAAATAATAAATCCTTACCTTATAAGCGGCCTTTACATAATCTATCCACGCTGGAATAGAAAATCGACTCTCCGCATGCAAACCGAATCTATCTTTGCGCCGCTGTCTTGCCTGCGGCTGAAACAAAAAACGAAAATTATAATGTGCGTTGTTCGAGATTTAAGACTAGTAGAGATTTTAAGGTTTTGAGTGGCTGTAATCATGATAGAGAAGTGTTGAGAAGAAATAGGTAAAAGCATTAGAAACGTAAAACTTTTCTTTGTGGTCAAAATATCAAACAAGAGAGGGTTTTCGTCGGAGATTTAAATATAATTTCAATTGCCCCTCAAAAAAATATGCAGTTTCTGAATAAATTATTTCCGAATAAAAATAATTAAACCACAACTACTTAGATGTTTATCAAGATCAAATCCAAGAATTGCTTGGCAGAAAAAAGTTGAAGATGATGCCATAATGCATCCTGACATTGCTGTTATCCAGCCAAGACCCCATTTTCGTGATATTCGCTAACACAGCCACCTTGGCTGTCACCTTACGTCTTGCTCCCTCAAAAGCTTCTCCTTCTGCTGGAAATGCCCCCAAGCAGATAGCAAAAGTATACACGCATCAGCAGAAATTAATTAATACGCCTGCAAACTAGCTGTGTGAACAAGAATTGAACGTAAACTAAAACTAAAAGTGCGATTCTGCTGCGTTGTTAGTGTGATTGCTGATGCGAATGAAAATGAGCGAGAATGTTGTCTGTAAAAGCAGCTTTTCTACCACAAAGAGGAAATATATTAGTTGCTTAGTTTCCGAGACGGTAGCATTAAATTCCAAAAATGCTTAATTAGAGTCTTCATTATCGTCAAATAATTAGCACATTGCGAAAGCATGCTAAAAGATGTCTTTATTAAAGTTTAAACAATTTCACCCGGGCGTATAGAAAAGAAACTTCGAAGTAGCCAAAAGCAGCGTGAGAAGAGATCCGAAAGAAAAGCTAGACGCTTTCCCGGTCCGCGTTATTACTTTAATTAAATTCGCCCATGGAAAGAAAGTCTGCGTTCGCTCATCGCACACCGGAGTATTTTTTCACTCACGACACTCTCAGCATCTCGCGCGGAAAGACTAATTAAAAACGCCTAAACATCATAAGAAAATAATAATAATCGCGCGGAGCAAAAAAAGCGCGTCTTAAGTCGACGTTAATTAAGAATGGATATTGCGTTGACGCGCTCATCATCCGATGCGTGACGTCTCGTCGCGAATCAGTTTTAATATTAAATTTTCCCGGCCGACGGTGGCAATGTAATAATTGCATATTTGAGTAGCAACGTGACAACAGAGCGCTACGGCGCCGGACGAAAGATGTTCGCTGAGGGAGGTGTCGCGACAAAGGGGGGCGGCAGTGCGTGTCAAGATCATGTACATGTAAGCACTACTGCACCATATGCAGATGCTGCGTGTTGCCGGGGCGGATGCCAACTTTTATAATTAAAGCGGCGGGGGAGGTCTTATTGAAATTAAAATAATTTACGCGTTGGCGTGGAAGCAGTACAAATATGAGTGAGACGTGACGGTCCTATCAGAAAAGTTTCACGAAGCCAAAAGTCGTCATCGGGAGTTGGCGAAAGTTATGCTTAAATTGGTTTACACTAAAAATAAGCGACAGAATAAAAAATACCATTTGGAAGTAGAAACCCGCATTATGAAGAGAAAACCCTGAATGTAATCCATTGGAAAAACACATTTTCAAACACAATATGTTAAATATACATTGAACAGTTTACAACCCACGGCGAGAACGACGCCAACCGTGTACACTGCGCGAGGTGCAAAAGCAAACTGCAAAGTGAGTCACTGCATTCCGGCTTGCAGCGAAGCGGGTTAAGATATGGCAATGCAAACAAGGTCGTGCCAAGTGCATTGCTGTGTCGCAAGAATACCAACGAATGTAATAAATAAATGATGTTCTATATATAGTTCTAGTAAATTAAATTTCTAAACTAATTCTTCTAAATTGCATTTCGATACCCCCAAAAAGTGCACACCTCCAATAAAGGAATGTGAAATATTCCAACTGCTTCTATTGCTAACTCATTGTGTAAACCCACCTGAGTAGAAAGTGTGTGTGAGGGCAGCACAATGCAGATCCACATTAGAGAAATGAACTCAAACTACTTTCTCGCACCCAATTTTTCAATTTTAGTAATATTAAATACTTTATTGCAATAGTTTTTGTCTTGCTGATTACCTCAAATTGATGCTAATTCAATGAAATTTTTTGTTGTTCAGCAAAATTAGATTAGTTTAGTAGTTTCTTGTTTGCTGGATGTCAGAACATCCCTCATCCCTCACTACAACTCTATGAAGTAAAAATAGATGGGCAATATATTTCCATTAATTTGTTCATGTAAATTAGAAAATTTGCTGCACAAACACCGATGGTGCAAGGCCGCCACCGGTGGATCGTGCTGAAGAGAGAAAGTACCACAGGCCTTGGCCTCGTGCCGGGCGGAGAAGCGTCGGCGGCGACGAGTCGTCGCGCAGACACCTTGCATTCGCTTTCCTGCCCCCCGGCGGCAACACGTCTCCCGCCTCCCCACTCCGCCTCGCCGCCCACCAGGTTGGTTGGCATCAGCACAGAGTCGATGTCTACGCCGGTCCGTCAGCGTTGCCAGGAAATATCAGCCGCCCCCGCCACTCATAACTAGATCTAATACGGCGTCTGAACATGGCACTCGATCTACCTGATGCCTGCGTGACGCTCGCAAGTCACTTAATTCGTGCCTCATAACATTGCCACTTACGTGTAAGGCAGCGGGAGCGGCGCACGTCCTTCATGGAAACATAGCACACACGCGCGCACATTAAAAATTAAGCCAAATAATTGCAAAATCGCTTCAGTGATGGAACATCTGAACAAAGAGCAGAAAGCGAAATAACTAATACGCCATATTTATACGGTATCTTCATCACAGAGTAACTGTAGCAAAACCTAGTTGAAACCACCTTAAACATACAAAACGCGCAACAAGCAGAGTTGAACACCACTCACGTCTCAAATAAACAAACTCCCCAGCTAATTAGAGAGCGCGTTATTTGCTCGAGTTCCAACGAAAACTATTTCCATATTTTCACTGCAGCAATACGTGGAATGTTTACCATAAATCATCCGAGCAACAAATATTTGAGTTATAGGCGCGAACAGTGATCGCACCCTTGCGGAAGAACGCCTGCTATTTCATGCTTAAATTCACACACTGTGTTTACACTACCAGTACCATTGCCGCCCTTGGAGGAAATAAAAACGTGCTGAAAACTGAGTAAAAAAGTATTTGCATTACGATGAAAACCTGTCCAATAACAACATTTCATCAAAAGTAATAAAACGCAATAATTATGTATCAAAAACACTAGTTTTTTTTTTAAAACAAGGCGTAAAGTTAAAATTTTTTACCCTAACCTGGGACACTCTTTAATTTGTTCCAGCGCCGGAGACTTTTCACTGAAGCGCGTGTATCGCTTTGTTTCTGAAGGGTTTCCCCCGTTTAAGCGCGCACACTGTCGCCGCCGCCCGTCATGCTTTCGCACGCATAAATAGGTTTTGTTTCTTTTTCGCAGTCAACGTCTGCACTTTCCATGTATTTTCTTCTATGCTTTCGCACACAATTTTTATAAACATCATATTTTGCAATGTACAACGCGTCGTGAGCTATTATGCAGCTGCACACAAAGGAAAGAATGAATGCCCTCAACCCTGCATCGTGAAAGTATCCCAAACGTTAAAAAGTCCGCGCGCAGCGAAAGGAAATGAAAACGGAGAAGCGAAAAAAAGCAAACGCAGCGGTATTACAAAAACATAAAATGTTGGAACAAATTGAGTTTTTATATTTTTTATTCTAGAAAATGAAGTCTAGAAATGACTTATGCAATTGATTCTCAATCTACTCGTATGTACTTCTTAAACCAAAACAACCATTGCTTCTTGAACTGTAACGCCTTTCCTTAGAGTTCAACTAAAACCTAATTGACATCCTCCCACATTCTTTGACCACCATCCACCTGTCTATCTAAGGTAAATATCACTTTTCTCTTAGTAATCTTTAATAATTCACTAAATCCTCTAAAACCCCAATGGTCGAGAGGGCATCGTACTGGTTATGAGCGCGTTTATGACCCTTCACTAGAAAGTATAGTTTTCCAACGCCATTTGTACGAACGCAATTTTCACTCTCAGCCTGCAAGCGCACGCATAGCATATAACGGCATTTATTAGAGAACGTTGATTAAACCTACTTATTGATCGTGCAGCAAGCGCACGGGCACCAGGGCTACAGGCTCCACAATGCTCTTTGTTCGCCGTCGCATCACATGACGTCGTTGCTGGGTGGCTGCCAAATCAGGTGCATTTTCAGTTTCCACCATTTGCTCCCGTTCGTCCCCAGCAGGAGCCCGCCATCGTACATCACCGCCGCGCGACGCATTCAAATACGCGTTCGGAGTTACCAAGGGGAGTTGGATGCGAATTGATTTTCTGCAACGCAACCCTTTTTGCCAATACATACAGTGGAAACTCCAGTCGGCAATATTTAAGACAAATAATACAGTTTTCAAATTGGTTGACATTTTCGCTAATGACAAATAAAACAAGTCGTTTTATTCGAGGCATTTAATCAAATCTCCTTTACATCATTCCAACCTTTTTAATACCTGCGCAGTAATCTTTAACCTGATATAAGCAGATTAACGCAATGCTAATACATTCAAAATCCGTACCCTTCTGCAAATTCCTTTCTGGGTCGTTTTTCACCTTTACAAATTGCGACGCTCCCAATACTTGTTACTCCTCGCTTTATTACTTTGACCTCACGCGAAAATACGAAAGAAAAATCTTCACATTTCTTTAACCCTAAATTGTAACAAGACTTTCAAAAATGTGAACAAAAATCAGTCTTTTATTCGCCCTGATTCAACGAGACGATAGGCTTTGCTCTAATCCCAAACGCATAAAAAAGCACCCAATTCGATAATGCCGGTGGACAAATGAAATTTGCATGGCCTGAACGCAGGATTCTGCGGTCCGATGAAGGCAACAATAGAAATCAAACCCTTTTCGCTGTATACACGCACGCACAATACAAGCTCAGGAGCGCTCACATCCCTCATGCACTGAAACCTTTAAAACCTGAAAGCACTGCACACACATACGCGCTTTATCAATTTAGTTCCATTTAGTGATGCTCCGCACTCCCCCAAAAACTCTCCACATATATAATCTATGCATCAATGCGATAGGTATCGAGCCATGGCCTAAAATTATACGAGAGCGGTTACGACAACGGCGGCCGTTTGAATAAATGATCCTATTTATTTATTTAAAGTGAAGTGCCTTATACACCAACACCATCACACTGTGAGTCAGTGTTACATTAGTCGCATCTTTATTCGTAAAACTTTGGCGGAGATGCTATTCGAATCTTTTCGTGGCGAAATGTCCGCATTGCGCGACTCATATTACTCTAAATGGCGACATACATAGTGGAGGTCCTGAAGAGAGAGTCGTATAGTTTCCACTAGATCTCCCAAAATGGCGAGCGTTCGCTCAGCCAGCCGGAGGGAAGAGACGCATAGGAGAGCAAACGATACACCATAGGGCACCGCATTTCGTATCGCGATTCCTTTCCGCTAGAAAAGCGGCGTGAATGCTCTGAAAACGCGGATGAAACAAGAGGAAAATGGAAGACGACGATTTGAATTACTCAGCGAGTAACAACATGGATTACACTTGACGTTTGCAGAAAGCGGAATCACGCCGTCTTTTCGTTCAATGCACATAAGTCAATTGGGGAATAGAAACTCCGTGCACCTAGGATACGTAAGAAACCGTAATGCCTTTTTGCGGCAAGCGAACGTAGAAGATGCGGAGTGTATAATAGGAAATAGTCAACAGAAATGAATAGAGAGATGATGACAACAAGAGAGAACTACAAATAGGAAAAGTGGAGACATAAATGAAGACTTTGTTGATGGAAACTCTAGATTGGGATCTTGTACAAGGTCAATTCATATACAAGATTCAAGAATGACCATTCCAAATGTAATTAGCAGTGTAAAAATAACCCCTCCAAATTGTGTGCAGCTTCTTCTTGTGCTGTGGCCTTTAAAAATGAAGGCAGTGACCTAATACCAGAAGGGTGCCGGGTTGCCATAACATGTCCCCGCACGACGCCTAACTAGGTCGTTTTCACGTCTTTTTCTATGCGCACTATTTCTAATTCAACAACCCACCAGCGGACATGTAATTTATGTCCATACATTTACCTATTCATTTAGTGGGCTTGTTGGAAAAAACTAGTTTGGAAATTGTAGCCAAACTCAACTAATAATATGCCGTAATCAGTATCCATTTCAAACGCGATAAAGTTCCACGCTGTTCAAAGCATAATAAATTTATAACGGCCGAGTAGAAAGCGAATATATATATATATATATATATAGATGCCACCCCATTCGGTACACGTACCTCCGGCGCAACAAAGTGAATTATATCCCAAACATCCTGCAGTTTCACAAGAAGAAAATAGTCGGTATGTGTATCGCAAAATCGGCATCAGTAGTTAATACTCTTGTGATGGGCCTAGGTGGTGGCGGTAGCGGGGTAAACATATGAACTTTGAATCGGCACTTCCTGCGCGGATAATAAAGATAAATCCCACTTGATATATGCGTGCAAGATGTAATTATGTCGCGGCTCGTATCTCTTCGATAAACGTTCAGTTTTACGCCGGTGATTAAGACAATTTATTGATCGGCACACGTATGAACACGAGGAACGGCAGGCGCTCACAAAGGACGCACAATGCTCTTTGTTCGCTGGAGCAAGTGCATTTGCGCACCGGATAATATAATAATGAGCAGCGTACCGAGCGACGACAAACGCACTTTGTGTGCGCTGCCGTTTCCTTACCTTCGCATCTTCGGGACGCGTTCCAATTCCACTTCAATGTGTGTTTGTCGTTGCCTTTGTGTTAATTCACTCTGAGTGGCAGTAAAGCATTTGACAATGGTCCTCAAATTAAAACATTAAAAAATTATCTCTTTTTCCGTAAAGTGATTCTGAATTAAACAAGAAAATCAATAAAATGCATTCAACTATATGAGACTCTTAGGAGCCTAAATTTAAACATCAATTCGTGTAACGCTAGAGTGGCAAACTCCTGCTGCACCCTTTTCGCTGCTCTTGCGTCGATTGCACCATCGCATCACGACTGCACTTGCCGTCTCTGTCTTCAGCTCGCACGTGTGCGTCCTCACAATGGAAAGTGAAAGCCTCGTCCTACTTCCATCATGCTTGCGCCCTGCAACCCTGCTCTATTTCCTGCGCGCCGTGTGCGTGCACTGTCGCTGCGTCGCACCGACACGTGCAGACGGAGGCGGCAGTAAAGCGCAGCTCTCTCTCGGCGCGCTTGCACACGCGGCGATATCGACTTTCGCATAAAGTACGCACGCATAAAACGCACACAACGCGAGCCTCGCTCAGTACTTGCGCCCGGCCCTTAAAACGTCGCGATTATTGCACTATTAAAAACACCCCGAGTTGTGCGGGCCGTACTAAAGCGGCGTCCTGCAGTAAAGTCGTTTGCGTTTTCCCATTCGGATTCATATCGATTAAGCAATAAACAAATATCGCCTTTGTTTTTACTACTTCGTCTCTACGAGTCTTCAACTCGCTGCTAATTATGACTCCCTCATCTTTTTGTTTTCATTTTATGATCGCATGCTTTTTATGCGTTCCAATTTAAAGTTTTTAGGGTTTTACGCTGAAAAGCTGCGAGAATTGCATGCAACACAATGACTCCGCGCAATAAACACAAAGGGAGCGCTCACCTGTTTGATGTCCTTTGAGTAGTTTCCGGTCAACCTCAAAACGCCGCGTCCTTAGATTACGCAGTTACCAACTAGAATACCCTTCTTGTTTCATGCCCATCGATAGTTTAAGTATTTATGCACCGTGCAACACGAATAAAAAAACGTACGTAAATAAAGTTGGAAAACGAAAGAAATGTTCAGGTACTCAATGTTGTACTCTCGGGTGACAAACAACGTGTCGCTGATCCTTGCATATCACATGTATCACAATACACTCCCAAACACAATTGTCCTCGCGATGGTAGGTTATTGTTACTTTGTTTTTGCGTAGTGGACGCGCGTGTCGTACATAATCGATTCCTAGTTTTCGTCCTTTTTCGTTCCTTTGCACCACTTCTAGGTTGTCACGATGCAGTTCGATTGCAGTTGCGCTCTATGCTCCGACGCGGAAGTGTCATACGCGTGGCGATTGATTTATGATATTTACCAATCGCTCCTGCTCGCCGGTGTTGAAAATTTCTTTGAGATTTCGGATGCGGCGGCACGGGTTGTTTGTCGCTGCACGGTGGATTGCAACTACCGGCAACACAAGGTAACTGAAGGGCTGCTTTGCTAGCGCGCACACCAGAGGGCTTTCCGCCTTCGGTGCCGGCGCATTCGAGGCGAAGGATAGGGAAGCAGAACGTGAAGGACGAGAGTTGCGCGCACTGCAGAGCGCAGCTAGGATGTTATCAAACTAGGGAACGAGCTTTCAAACCGGTTTGGCACAAGTGGCACACGCAATGCACTCGAAAAAAGCACCCTAAATCTGATATTTAGGTCAGAAAAACCTGTATTAAACAATAAGAGTCCCTTATTCACTAGTTTAAAAGAGAGAAAAAATGTATGAAATACTAAACAGTTACTAGGAAATAAATAAAAGTATTCCTTCAATTTATATATGAAATATTTCCATTTTCTCTACGTATAACTTCTGAAGTAAATTCAATTAAACTTTTAAAGCTTCCAACTAATATTGTCAGCGCCATCTAGAAACATATTACAGCAGCAAATGACAATTTCATTTCAAGTGAAAGGCAGTCTTTTCACTTGGGTGGAAGACTCACAGACAACTGAAAATGACAAACCCAATCTAGAACACAACGTAAGTGGAGTCAAATGCGTATCATCATCACCTAAAGAACGCCGACAATACAGCTCGCTTTTTGCGCATTCCCTAATAAGTGATAACAATTGGTGTCTCTCAAAATTGTGCAACAATGTTCGTAAATCCCATCCACCAGTCCATAACAATACAAATAACAATAAAGTGTTGCTAACTTGAACCTTGTCACACAACCAAATAACAGTTTTGTTTGCTATCAAGCTGTCATTTGTATTTTGTCGACTTTTTCGGATCTACAAATAAATAAATTGAGTCATCAAGTGAATATTATAATTCTCCACAATGGAAGCTCTACCTCGATTACCTATGGTCAGTTTTGAGCTCCTATCTACTTCAGAGAAAGTACAATTTGCTCAAAAACTCAAACTGGTAAGCTTGAATTGAATTTCCTTCATGGAGATGTCATATGACTTTTGTGATTGCAGTATATTACCAGTTTCTACCAAGAAGATCCAGAGAGCTACAATAATGAAATTCAAACACTTGAGGGACTTCGAGCTCAGGCTGTTTGGCCATCAATTGATATCAACAGTTGTCAACTGATGAAGAAGTATTTCTGTCAACTGCATTACTTGAAGTCAAGATTCCCAATGGAAGATGGACAGATTGCTGCTATTGACTTTTCATGGTATGTAAGCTTCAATATTGAATTCTATTGAATGAATTTTGATAGTTATTTTATCTTATACCAATGATGTGTAGTAGTTGAATGTACTATTTGTTATAGGAAAGATGAGTACACAAAAATGTCATGCACTATGTCTGATATCAACCTTGAGCTGATGTGTATGTTGATTAACATTGGCTGTATTCACTCTAAACTTGGTGCTGAGGACACAAGAACCACTCCAGAGGGAATGAAAATGTCATGCACTCATTTCCAATGTGCTGCATGGGCTTTCAGAACCGTTCGTGAAACGTATGGACAGTTAGTTGGATTAGTAATGATATCATCTGAACAGATTAGAGCAATGCAAGTAATGTGCCTGGCCCAAGCACAAGAATGTATCTTAGAGAAATCATTATTGGACAACCGTAAACCCACCATTATTGCTAAAATTGCGATCCAGCTGTGGGATTACTATAAAAATGCTAGTATTGCATTTCAATCAACCACAAACGGTGACGATTGTTTCGTTTTGGAACACTTCCCTAATCACAAGTATCTCGCGCAGTATTTACAATTCAAAATTGATTACCACCGATGTATTGCGCTTTTATACCAAGGACAACAAGCGGAAGAACAGCAAAAGATGGGAGAACGAGTTGCATTCTATCAAGCCGCAGTTGACATGTTAGAAGAAGCCGTAAAACACTTTTCAAAAATGTCTGCATCGTCACAAAACCTATTCAAAGACACCATCGCGTTTACTTTAGACGTTGTCAAAGGAAAGCACAAAGCCGCTGTTAATGAAAATGAATTTATTTATCACGAAGACGTCCCACAACTGGCGTCGTTGCAGGAAATTAAAGGAGCATCGCTTGTGAATGGAATATCATTCAATATTCACGATCCTGAAGTCGCTGGCAGAGATATTTTTGGACGGTTAGTACCAATGGAGGCTCACGAAGCATCCTCTTTATACAGCGAGAAGAAAGCTCAATTGCTCCGAACGATTGGAGAGAAAATCGAAAAGAAAGACATGGAACTCTGTGATTTTCTTAATTCAATGCAGCTTGAAACGTTGGCATTTGTCAAATCACCAAAGGGACTTCCGCAAGAACTGATTGATCGTGCTGCTGCAATGGTAGCGCGGCCTAATGCGACAAAAGAATTAGTTGATGTAATGGGAAAATTATCAAATTCTTATCAAGAAGTGGAAGCAATGCTGCAGGAAATCCAAGAAATGTTGAAAAACGAAGAGGAAGCTGAGAAGAAGTATCAAAAAGTGATGGGAAAACGTCCTCCTGGTATAATAGCCACCGATCTAGCACGGGAGAGCTCTAAATACATAGAAGCTCACAGCAAAGCATCAGAATCCAATATGAATCTTCATAAAGCAATGACAACACACGCCGCTAATATTAAACTCTTAGCTCAACCTATAAGTCAGCTTGTGCAAATTGTTCCTGCTTTAAATCTCCCAGATGCTAACGTTGACGAGAAAATACTAGAATCTATTGGAAATTTAGTGGCAAAAGTTGATGAGATGAAAACTCAACGAATGATGCTGTGGAATCAACTTAGAGATTCAATTCACAATGATGATATAACAGGTGCTATTGTGACCAAGGAAGCGGATCAGTCTCTAGATAATGTTTTCCAACAAGCTTTGGATAAACACAATAAAATAACTGCAGTTATTGATCAGAATTTAGCAGCTCAAGATAATATTTGTAAGGCGTTGGTTGAAATGTACGCAAAATTCACTCCAACTAGGAAATATCTTCAGGATTTGTACCATAAAAGGAATACAACTCTCGCTGCACTCATTAGTTCCCATGATACATATGATGATCTGATTTTGAAGGCTAATAAAGGCATTGAGTTTTACTCTAAGCTGGAGAGTAATGTTTCTAAGCTTCATGGCAGAATTAAAAGTGCCTGTAACGTACAACAAGAGGAACGTGATCAGATGTTGGTTAAAAATGGTCATTCTGCTCAACACGTCAAGGAAGAGCCTGTTTCACAAGAACCACCACCTCCAGTTGAGATGAACAATGCTTCAAATTTAGGAATGCCGTCGAATATTAGCCCTATCAATATCCACCACAATGCTTTGGACAATGTCAACAACATTAATGTACCTCCGGCGCAAGCATCAAAGCCCAAATTGAAAGATTATTTGGACTCCAGAAAGGAACAGAAGCAAGAAGGGATAAAAAATGATGTTTACACTCCTAATTTACAATATCCTACAGCTGCTATATATCCCAATGCTGGAATTGGCCACGGCATGGGCCGTACAAACCCACTGTGGGCCAACGAATATAATTCCGAGTACATCCCGCAGAATACTGGATACTCAGCTCAGTATAACACCTCAATCAGTAATAGTACTTACAATGGTGGCGGCTACACACAGGTCAATTACTCGGACAAGACCATCAACAAAGATTTAATCAACAAAATGAACGCGCTTAAAATGAGCCCCAACAACACTGGTACGAATCCGGCTGCAAACTACGATAGCGTCAATTCGCAGGCGTACGGCGCGTACAATAATTACCATCCGCCTCCGGCAGCAGGCGCATATACTGCGGTGGTAGGCGCGACGTCCATGCCGGCAATGTCGACCTCGCAAAGCACGCCGGCAGCGGCACAACAGGGTGTTAATTATGCCCAACGACCGGAACAGTACACGCCCGACGCAAGCAACGGCCCGAATTATTCGGCTTATAGCAATTACTCCACGAACACGGCGCCTGGCCTCACGACTGATATCACGGCGAGCGGCACAAACTACAAACAGTACGCGGATCAGCCCACAAATTATTACCAGCAACAGGGGCATGCTGCTGATCTCAACCAACAACCACCAGCGACAGGTAATTACTACAACTATAGTCAAACAGTGCGCCAGCAGCAATCGCAACCGGGCACCTCTGATAATACCAATCAGTACTCATCACAATATCAATACTACGAGCCGAATGGCAGTAATCAATCCTACGCGGAAAATGCATACACAGCTTATCCACATAGTAATTACGCGAGTAACTACAATTCTTCTGTAAGTATGGTCAGTAGTATTACTGCTGGCAGTGCAGGAAACTATGCGCAATATCCTTATACTGTTCCGGCGAACACAAATGTCGCTGGTTCGAAGCCTTATGCCCCAAATGCGGACTATTCATATGCGAGCAGTGGTGTTCATCAGCCGCCTGCTTTAAGTACAGCTACGCCGCCGCCTCCGGCAAATCTCGCGCCTTCCTACAATCAAAACTTGCCGAGTTTGCCATACGCGTCGAATTCCACACCGCCGCCGGCGCAACTTACCCCTCATGCTACTCCCACACCCACACCACCTCCTTCTAACAATCCTATGCCCAACCCCTACGGGAATTACTATCCCTACGCTTCATCAGTGCCGGACAATACGACCTTCAGCGAGAATCAAAGTTTGCCGTACATGAATCCCGGAAGCGGTCTTCATAATCAGACCTACAACAGTTCGAGATATCAATATCCAGCTAGTGTAGCTGTTGTAGATGGCGCAGCACCGGGGAAGACACCGTCTATTGATGTTAATTACATGTATCCTGCCTCAGCTAGTACGACAGATTACAGCTACAATGCGCACGGATATAACTACAACACTTCTTACCAGAACACAAATGGCGTTTATAATTATTCCGCGAATGCTTATCAAACGCCTGCTGCATCCGCCGCTCCTACGTATCAATTTCAAGCAGCCCCCACTGTCGTGGTCAGTACGGCGCAGATTGGGCCAACTGTTTCCAAGCCAGCGAGCAGTATTGACCTCTTGGCAGGACTGGACTTTTCTATCAATCAAGCGCCGCTCATTCCACAAGTTTCCAAACAGGAGCATAGAGTGGAAATGCCAAAACAAAGTATTGCTCCAGTTTCAACGAAGTCTACTGTTTCTGAAGGGTGTAATACAACTCCCATTGTTGTCAGAAAGAAAGAAAAGGTTCTTCTGAAAGGCGAACCGCTCAAAAACCCGGAAACTGTAAAGCAATTTCTTCAAGAAGTTGAAAAGTTTGAAAAATACGTAGCTGACTTGGCTATGAAAGAAGGGAATGCTCCCAGTAATCTAGATCAACGTTGGAAAGAGCTGCAAGATAGTCAGGAGAATATGGACCCTGCTAGAAAAAGTATTTCAGTCGCAAGGTGTTATCCGATAAAGAATCGAAGCCCTGATATTTTACCCTATGACTTCAGTCGTGTTGCGCTCGCAAACATGAAGGACGATTATATAAACGCGTCGCACGTGAGCGTAGGTCCTTATTGCATGGACTTTGTGCTCACGCAATTACCCTTGGCACACACGGTGCAAGAGTTCTGGAACCTGGTCTGGGAGCAGAAGATCGAAACCATCGTTTGTTTACTGGCTGATAACGAGGTAGGTGAAGAAATGAAGAAACTCACGCAAACAAGCGTTAACTGAGTTACGTTCTTATTTTCTTTAGATAAACGAGGGGTGTTATTGGCCCTCGGAGCCTGGCACGGACCTGAATGTCACGCGGCGCGTGATCCTAGCGCATTGCTCCGCCAACGACCATTGGACTGAACGCAAGCTGACGATTTCCGACGAGAAGGAGAGCCGATTAATAAATATATTTCAGTACACTGCGTGGCCTGGAAGGTAATTGAATTTTCTTCGTTTAGAATATACATGTGTGCATAAATGCTTTCACATTTCAGCCTGTTTCCAACTAATGCAGCGCCATATATCGACTTTCTGCAGTTGGTGGTGAAAAGCTATGAAAAGCAGAAATGCATAGCTAATCCTGTGCTGGTACATTGTATGACCGGTGTTGGCAGGACGGGTATTTGCACAGCACTGCTGGCTGCTTTAATGGAGTTTGCCGCGGTAGCTTGCCCACTTCCTGACATTCCTGCAATAGCTTCCAAAATTTCCTGCGCCAGGAAGAACGCAATGCGAGACCGGGAGCATGTCAAGTTCGTATACACGACTTTGTTGCAGCATTTACAAAACGTTCGGAAGGGTGAGTAGTGTCGCGGAGAATAGGTTTACGGTGTGGGTAGGTCTTACATTACTTAATGAATGAAATCCGTCTGTTTGCTTTGCTTGCAGGATACATTAAGTGTGATAATGATAAGGCGGATGAGGTGGTAAAGAATAGAACAGCGTCGGCAACAGCGGTGGTGGATCCCTTGAGCGAGTTGGACCCGCTGTGGGCAACGCGGCGGTCGTAAATTTTATACCAGACATGATGTATTATATACTCTATAAAGTGCTTTATATTCCGTAGTACTATATACGCCAAGTGCGTTTTTATTAATTTTCTGAATGAGATTGAAGTGCATGTTGCGCGCGAAGCGAGCTGCAGCAAAGTAATGGCGAGCAGAAAGTCTATATTTATATATATTGAATAATGAACTAAAATAAATCAATTATTGTATCTAAACTTTCAGGAAAATGTCTATTCAAATAAATAATTGAATCGAGTTTGTATTTTATTTTATGCCGGCCATCCCGTAATAATAATCTCCCATTTGGTAATACCGTTGATAAATCCGCTTGTAAAGCAGTAATCTGATGAAAACAGCGCCCAAAATCATGCTTAGCGTCCGCAGAGTGGAATATCAAATGACTTAAAGGCATAAATCAGCAATAATTGGTACGCCGTCGGTAATTACAGGCGGAAAGCCCGATGTCGACAAAGTGAGCTTTTGTCTTGCCATGCGAAACAATTATGAAACCCAGCAGGATATAGAATGGCTTGCATTCCGCACAGCCAGAGTAAATATGTCAGGAATACAATGGGCAATAAGTAATTTCAGCTGTTTTTGCCATTGGCCCATAAAAGCGGATCGACAAAGTACTTCCAGGATGCTGGGCAATATCCATGGAAACATCAAGTGTCGGAGGCAGACAGCAATTTGGTGTTTTTTCAGCTCTGGTAATTTGCAACAACATAAATATGAGAATATTTTTACGCTATGCAACTAGTTAACAATCATCTTGTACATCCCATAAATAAAGCTAAGCACTTGGTGTTTATGTTTTCGATCACACCGGACTTCATCTAAAATGTAAATCCCCATACATACTGAAGGCTTATCAAAGTTTGAAGAGGCGCACGCGCCGGGCAGTAGCATAATGAATGTAAATTAAACGCATTAACATCGCGCTATGCAAATGGACCAACCAGGCGTGATAAAGTCGTGCGGTCATCATTGTTTTCATGGGTTCGATTGTTTCGTTTACAGGCCTTTATAGTTCGCACATAGTGGCCGAGTGATGCCATGTCCGCACATTGCATCATGATGCGACGCCTCAGGAATTGCAGGTATTACGTGCATAGATTCAACTCAAGTATAGAGCAGACATCAGAGAATAGAGCAGAGAGAATGCATCACAAATTGGCCGGAATATACCAGACAGACCAATGCCACACACCGAGTGAGTTCGGAGCAAAGCATCGAGTCACACACGCTTTGCAACTATGGTAATTAGAACCGTAAAATGCGGGTGATGTCATCGATAGGCGCCAGCAATACAACAAAAATAGTTTTGGCGAGCTAATTTATGTCTGCAAAATTCACAGTCAGTTTTGAAACGGTGGCTATGGCTTAAAAATATTTGCATAAAGTAGGGCCATGAAAATAATAAAAACAAAAACGTCATGTTTTAGGAGTATGACTTTTGTAATGTCCTGCTCCAGATTTGAAAAACTTTATGGGAGGTCCCCTCAATTGTAAACCTGTCTGCCTCAATTAACATTGTAAGGTCTCAAGCATCTTAAGCGGTTTAAACTTCTTTAAGCTCCTTAAATGGTGTACATTTATAATCCTCCTCACGTTTATGGCCTTATTCATTCATTTTCATATTCAAATTAATTGTTTCCATTGCGGTACTTGCATGGCAAGATGAAAGAAAACAGTAGTGGGTCAAACTCGCACGGCAGTTGTGATTTAATCAAGATTGATGATGGATGGAGTACAAGTTGAAATTTAGTAGAGTACAATTACGAATAACATTGCGAATAACATTTACGTACTAAGTTGTTAACAAGCAAAAATAGATATAACTGTCATTTCTAAAATTAGCTATTGTTCAATGTTAATCAGGCAAATAATTAAATGTCATTAAAAACTGTTTAGACATGATTAATTTGTTTCGGTTTTTCATTGATAAATTCGAAAGAAAAATTAATTTAAAAGTCATGATTATACAACATTCCCTGCCATTTTTGGTTATTGTACATTGCATCTGCATTTTATAGATAAATTATGCTTAATGTATTGAAGTAATAAAACTGATTCGCGAATATATTGCAATACTTTGAGTTTAAATAGCACTAAATAAATCTTGGTAAATTCCAAATGTGTAGTTATTTTATCCTACTTTATTGCATCCTGAATATAGAAATGACGACATAGAATATTTTCAGTTCAGTTAGCCGGCATGATTTGTCATTAAAATATGATGTAAATTTCACAATTTCCACAACTTCTAGCAGCTCTAAGATGCCTGTCATGACGCACTCATCAGTACTAAATTAGTGTCACATCTGGTGGAATAATTCATGGTTATTAGAAATTCATTTGAGTTTTTTTCTGATTTGAACGATGACAGAAACCCTTAAAAGGATAACTTCTAATTTGAGTTCTTTAACCAAAAACAATTATTTCACTTTCGCCACGTGTGCTTGAGGAAATGAGGAAAACTTGTTTCATTTTAACAATTGCTCTGGACTTATTTATGTTTCGTGAGCATAAAATATAAAAACTCTTTTTCAATTAGATAATTGCCTCTAATGTTTTATTTAATTAACGATTTATCATCACGCGATGTTCCAATTCATGCCTTCAATAAGAAAAGAGATACTGGAAAATGCCTCAAAATCTTTTCACTCAAAAAACGTCGCTCATTCATTCCGCACAAAAGATTGCATTTCTAAATCACCAGCCGAAACTAAAGCAACTTATCTCTTCTCTATACAAAGAACCCACACGACGCGTAGAATCGTCCCATGTTTTTAACATTGAAAACGTAGGGATAGCGGGAAACATCCAGTAAAAGAATGCCTCATTTCACGTCTCTTAAAGACGTAACACGCTCGTAATATGCTTTGCAAGCGCAGCCCAAAGATCTCAACGACTTAAACAGACACAAAACACACCGATGCCGAGCGTGTTAGTTGCGCGCACATACACTCGGGAAATATCTGGCTATCCGCTTTTCACGAAATCGCACGTAATCGCCGACCAACTTTACTCGCAGTCTAGTACCCGCTTACAGCTTGTTGCTTCCGTCTTCCTGCGAGTTCAGCCGGTTCAAGCAAAAGGCCAGAAGACGAGGCACACAATGCGATGCGATGCGAGATAAATATTTTTGGGTGCTTGAAATCGCAATGCAATAAAATACAATAAATAAACGCATTGAATTGCGCGAGAACAAGCGACAGACATTATAGGGAATGTCATGAAGCGTTAGCACATATCTCTATACATCTGCCTTAAAGATCGATGGAGACAACGTGCTTTTGTGTTCAATTCAATGCGAGAGAAAGATATGCATTGTGGCCATTTACATCAAATAAAGCTCAATAAATGAATAAATAATAAATGGAAGAGATTTCTATTCAATTTAATTGAAAAATAGGCTGCATATTGGCGAACAAAACTATTCCAAATTGATGGCCAAATAAATTCCATATTGGATTTTTGAATAATATTACAAATGCGGGAATTTCCAAATCATTTGTTATTCCCACTGCCTTATATTCCGCATTCAAAAAACACATAAAACTGTCATCAACCTGCGCACCACAACCACAAAAGTTACTGACGGTTATTTTTGCAATTTCCGCTCGAAAGTTTCGCTTTGATTGCCTTTGGGAACAACACATTGTAAGTATATTTTCATTTGTACACACCAATTTAGTCTTGATAATCCTATTAAAGTGATTTATTTGTGTTTATCTTGATTTTATGTGAAAAAAATTTCGTGTAGAAATTTTAAAAACTTCTGCGGTAAGATAATTAATATTAATGTTGGGGACACATTAGATAGTCCAGTGTGTGATAACAAAAAAGCCTTCAACACTTGAATAGAATCATAAATGTTTATGTTTTGGTACCTACTGCCTAAAATGCAAAGAAAAACTGTTTTCTAGGATAATATTTTAAAACATTACGAATTTATTAAGCACTTAAATTCCCATAAAATTCGCTTTTTAGTTTGATATTTTTTGGCTACCACGTCGAAAATAAAAGCCGAAAACTACGCTCTACTTTCGCATTTTTTACCATTTTTATGTTAGCAATTTGAGAGATATGCCCCCGTGATAATTCGCCTTTTTTTCAATGGGACGCGATTTCAGTTTGGACGGCCTGCGCACCTTCGACACAGGAGAGGAGGCAATAAATCGTCCTGTGCTTACTTGTTTCTCACAACCAGAGACCAAAGAGACGAAACGTACGCGTTGTAATACGCATGAAATTTCATGCATGATGTCAACTACGCGAATAACTTTATTCAACCGGAGCTTCAAGTCAACGGGTTCAATTGCCGAAACTCACATCTTCATGCACTTAAATGAGAAATATACTACATGCTTATAATCTAGATTTATACATTCTATGAATGTAATAAAGAATGCGTCCGTAAATGTCAAATAAATGCCACATTTTTCAACTAAAACTCACTGAATTTTAATTCAATGCAGGAAGTTAATGAATTAATAGGCAAATGACTGTGTGGAGAGCTACTGTATGATTTACAACACTCAATCAAATTAGAGAGGACAAATTGTTGGATATTTGTTCACTTTGATAATTTTATGAAGGGAAAATAAACGTGAATAATTCAATCATTAAAGGTCAATTAGAAACTTAATTAATTACCGTTATTACTTAACTTCTCACCTGTTAATTGAAATATTTCGCTAGTTGCCTTGAAATGTTGAAAGTTGGGAAAATGTGGGCAGTAAATATTGAAAAGCAAGTTTTCTGCTCGATTGGAGATAATTATAATAATCCAAAGTTGGTTGATGCATATTTTATTCTAAGTGACACTTAACAATGTTCCATTTACTACACTTCAATTTCCTTTAATTTACTTTGCTATTTAACTGAGAGTATTTCGTAATATTAAATTTCTTTGGAGAAATATCTTCGGGAATGAGGTATAACCGAAACTATTGTCCTTTAATTTATATCTCCTGTAGTTTTGTGATAAAAATGTCATAAAGCAAGAGCTTTGAAAAAAGAATTAGAAGACATTTATATCACATGTTTTATGGATCCCTGATTTAGGAGGATGTTAAGCACAAATCGGAAGTAAACTATCCTACACTCTTTTAATCAGAAAACTGAAACTTCTCAACAAATTCCTTGCTTTATCAAGAAGAAAAGCTTGATAACGGTGATATAATCTAAACAGAAACAAAATAGATATTGTCATGCTTGTAACTGTAAATCAACTAACATTTATACCAGGTGATAATCAAAACTGGTAAGCCTTGAATGAACTCAATTGCAATATGAAATATGCAGCACCCAGTGTGCTGGCACACTGGCACAAATTGTATCCAATTTCGTGAAACATGTGATGTGCGCTCTTGTTTAGAAGCCGTGTTTATTCAAATGATAATTCCAGATGAGTTTATGCGCGTGCGGCGGCGAATTCTAAGCATGTAGCATACAAATATCTCACTGCAACATTGCCACATTGCTGCACACAGTGCAGGCACAATGTAAGCGGCGTTTTATTTATTGCGTGCCGCCCGAAGGTGGACCTGGAAAACACTAATGTTGGCATAATATGCTCTACAACCGCCCACCGAAGGCAGAAAGCGACTCGCGTGTCGCAAATGCATATTTTGATATGTGATGCAGAATATATTTATATACAGACACGGACTTGAAATATTCGCCATCAGAATCAAAGCAAACTCATTTTGATAGACGTAAAAATGTTTGAAAAAAAATGGAAAAGATGATTGAATAGTTTGATGGTTTTAGGCTAGAATTTGCTAGACATATGTTACTTCTGCAACTTCTTTTGTCTAATGCAGAACACTTTGTACCTCAAGAATACAATGCAAATATGTACGTGTGAGACATTCCTCTTTCATTAAACTGCACTTGCTAATTGTTACTTGTCGCGGTATATTCTACTTGTTTTTCTCGCTTTTGTTTCCAAAACAGTAAATTCAATCTATTACTAGACCACTCAATGTAATACAAATTGAATTGCATTAAAATTTATTCACTTTATTTCAATAATTATTAATTCAATAATAATTAATATTCAATGCGTATCGAAGAGGGACTAGTCCCAAATTCGTCTCAAACTTTGTTGGCATCCATCCGCGCACTCATCGGTGCAAAGCAGCTCGTAATTCAAATTACAGGTTGCTATTTTTTTTTGCTTGCCCAGCACACACATGCGAATCCGGTAGAGTTAAAAAGCTTTTCAGTTTGAAGTTGTTTGTCGAGTATTTAGCTTTGGCATCAATAGCAAGGAGTAGATGTGAATAAACTTACCAAGTGTTCCATTCCAGCATCCATGCCGCCATCCATCGAACTGCTGCAAAAACTGAAAGAAAAATTTCGAAATTAATAAAAATACAGATAGCATTGATCAAATTAACAAAGAGTCGAAACTTTTTAAGGTTGGTAAAAGGAGTAAAACTGAGCGCAAAGCTAAGTATCAAAGTGCAGCTGGCAAAACAGCAAAAACTAGGGAATTTATTTAAAACTTTAAACAAACATTTGCGCACCAGCGATTAAGCTAACTGAGGAAGAGAAGACACTAACAAAATTTCTCGCCTCGGCGCCGACAGAATTGAACTTTTAATAAAAAAACATTAATTTTAATTTGTGCAATATGTGTTGATACATTATGCATGCACAAACAAGACTTTCACGGGCCAGGATGTTTTCACCCAAGAAAGATAAAGAAGTTTTGCGAGCATAACTAATATAACCTATTAATATATACGGAGTGTTCAAAAAAATAATAAGCTCCAACATTGCAGCAATTTCCATCTTTGGGAAACCACTAAATTGCCTTTACACTCTAAAAAATGTTGAGGATGGTATAACCATCTCTATTAAATTACAATTTAAAATTAATTAAATTAAATAAAAATTAAATTCACCTTCTGAATGAAACATCACAACAGTAGAAAGCAATTTCCGTAAACAAATTGCGCTTGGATTTAGCTAGCTGGAAGGCTAAGAAGTGAAGCTCACAATAGGAAGCTGAAGATGCTTCCTGGGAAGTGCTCCTTCCCGCCGTACACAACGCACCGCATCGGTAGTAAGTGTTGCACAAAGTGCACAACGTGTGCCGGTGGAAGTTGCCGACGACGACATAACGGCCTTAACAACACACCATTCTGCGTATTATAACCTCTTGATGCTTCGTGTGCAGCACTTATAATTCACATCCCGGCCATCTAGACGATCTATAACATTTTAGCCAGGATCTATCTCATGCGAACTAATATCAAACAAGATAACAAAATCGAACGGCGCTTAAGAGCATTCTTCTAAAAGGAAAAGTATCCTGGGAATATATAGTGCCATTTTAGAGTAAAAGAAAGAAAATTGATTCACTTACAGTGAATATCCATTGAGCAGAGCATTAATTCGTTGGTTTATATTGCAGTGCTAAGATTAATACTAGTAATTTGTAAACATTTTATATGCCAAGAGAAAATCAAACAACAGCCCCAACATATGCCCCGAGCACTTGAATACTAATGTGCAATATGCGTTTTCCACCATGCAATTAGAACATGTCAGGCTCTTCCTTTATCTTCCTAACTCTGAAACTGTGTCCCCAGACTTCCTACCAGCTAGATGCCAGCAGCAAAATGTCTTTGGCTATTTGAGTATTCTTAGTCCTAATGTCTTGGATTCGTGCGCTAAGTTTGAACTCAAGAGAGTACTGAGAGGACATGCTAGAAACAGATGGGCATTACACCAAGTTGAAATGATTTCTGGTGTTTGAATATGACCCAAACTTCTGATAGTAATTATTAAGTAGCCATACTTGTCATGTTGTCCTTTTCAATAGTTCGTTCAATTTATTTCTCAACACAATGAGTCCTAGACACTTCCTAAGGCGTCCTGCATTATATATTTCACATTTAGGACCTTTACAAGTTCCTGGTAAGGACTTCTATTGTTGCGTCCAAGCATAGTTTAGTTGTAGACTAATGGTCCACACTTGCTTTTCACTCCATTTCTGCGCACAATTCAGTTTCAATAGTTCAACTCTTTGCTCCGAGCCCTTGTTAGGTTCCACAATTTCTTCCTGCCTCCTTTACTTCTCCCCCATCCCCCATCCCCCATCCAACAAGCAAGCAACACCTTTCCTAAGCTTCCGAACGAAACTTAATGAATGAATGCTTTGGCAATGTCACGACACTACCTACAATCCTATACATTGTTTTGGTGTCGCACACCAGCCACGTTATGAAACCTGTCAGTGTGGTTGGGAGTTGCGCTCGCGCAGGAGTCTCAACCGCCGCACGCTGCCAGCCAGTGTGCTGCGATAACGGTTGCCGGCAGGACGCATAAGCACTTTGACCGCTCTCCGTACAACGTGCGCTTCAGGATATTTCCGACTTTCCCGCAGTCGCGAAGTTTTTTTCCAACTTCCGATTCGTTAGGCTAGTGTTGGTTTCAAACAGCAACAGAACTAAGCGACTTGATTAAGTTTGATCAGCTTCGGGGATTGTTAGCAATTAAAAGTTCTACAACCTATTCCCAACCGGAGCGAAACGAGACGAACATAATTGGGATTTGAAGCGATACAGAAAACATGTGAGTTTAACCATTAAAATTTATCACATTAAACTGTATAATTGATTTGCAAAAAAAAATCACCAAATTGAAAACATGTGAGCTTAATTAGAATATATTAAGTCGTTGACTTAGTAACTCCAAACAGCTTTTGTTCTCTCACTTACCAGGATGGGACGCGTGCACTTTTTACATATTGTGCTTTTGGAGTGATTTCTTACCGCCCGTCGTTGCTCCCATTGAGCTATTTTATAAATATCATTTTTTTAAATGCAAATTCCCCATTTTATCGGCCACCGCGCACTCCTTCGAGCGCAGGAAGGAAGAAAGGATGCGGAGTATGCACGGGGTAAATTTAATTTCCTGACTGCGCCTATCAAAAAGCGACACACTACTCCAAAGAAATATTATATTAAAACACTCTATCTTTGTTAATAAAACAAATACGATGATGAAGATAGTATGCTTTGAAAAATCATCACGCCAGTATCACAGCTTTCCACCTTGTGTAAATAGTTGCAATGTAATGCAAACTTAGTGGGTGTTATCACAAATTACATATAATCACACGAATTACACATTCGCAAGAATTTGCATAGATAATTGTCTGTCGTAATGAAGCAGTTAAAAATTCTCGTCACGTCCGCTTTTCATTTCACGCGCAGATGAGGCAAATCAAGTGAATGATCGCAATCTGCACTCGATGGTGACATTTTTCAACCTCACGCTAGGTTGCCGAAGTCAAAAATCCGTTTGAGTGGCATCCTCACCCAATGTATGACGTCGTTATTTCGCTGCGCGAATCATTAATTCAATTCACACAGCCATCAAGCGTGATTTATTATTGAACCGCGCAACGGCATGGTGATCCGGTCACAAGCCCGAAAATTGCATGCGCTCAGGTTTATTGGGAAAATTTCCGAAACAACAGCACGTATGCAAATACTCAAGAGAAATTTAAAATATCGTGCTGAGGAGATGCTTGGGTTCATCTCTTTGCATTCGTTGCCAAAATATGTTCACTATTTGAAGATGGGTTTAAAAGGTAATTTAAAAAACTATTAAAAACGAATTTTATGATGCAGTTTTCTCGGTAAATTTATTAAACGAGCGTGAAATTTGTTCGCACCATACTGCAGTCTGCACTAATGAATATAAAATTCACGCATAAATCAGTACCGTCTGCGTCCACCTCCGGATTAAATGTGTAGGCATAATTGCCTCATAGGCTGAGCCAAGCGTCCGGCCGGGGTGCCACAATAAAGCGAATGATTAAAGGAATTACTCGAACAAAATACCTATTTTGTTCGGTGCATTCCTGTTTATACCACAACCATATCTATAACAAGCATTCGCGGCATGATTCCAGAATTTCCAGCTTTAGCCTTACGACCCCGGAAGGGTTTCAGTAGCAAGGGTGCGGAAAATATGCTGCACTGAGAGGAAGCGGTCTTTCTGAGTAATTTCAAACGCGTTTATCTTTTCGGCGCCGATAAACACTGGTGTAATATAATTTAGTGTTTGTAATATCTGCGATAAAGTATGATTATTGTAATGTGGTAAGATAATTTCTTACATTTTATACATTTCACATTCACATCAACTGAATTTGATCCTCCAACAAAAAGCGCACAAAGGAAAACAAAGCGCAAAACGCAGTCTGAAATACTATAGGAACAGACATGCTTGAAATTTCCCAGCATTGCCTTTTTCCATCAACGTGGAAAACGGACAGCACTGCAGGGAGCGCTTTTCGATGCGAAAATAATGAGCAGGCCAGATGGGCACTGTATCGTGCACTGCAATCCTTCTGGCATCACTCACACATCGTGCACTGTGCAATGTGCACTGACGCAGTTGCAGCAGCGAGGCAGATTTTCAAATTAAAATGACACTCTCAACAGACGTACAATGAATAATATGGAAATGAGCAAGTAACTGACTGCGCGCCATGAACGAAGATCGACGAGATTAGGCTGTGTCTTTCTGCGAAGTAAAAATGCTGAGAGGCGCGTAAGGTGACGAGAGTAATACCTGGTAGCCAGCCAATAGTTGTAATACTCTGTTACACGACTGTATCAAGTCGTCAAGTTAAAAGCTTGTAAAGTGGTGCAAGCAAAGCTAAAAATGTGTCAAACTGTCGGGATACTAGAGGTAACTGATAGCTCTAGGAATGCATATCATTTGAATGAAAACTATGATGATAAGCCAAGCCTCATTCTCAGCTTGCTGATACAATGCTTAATAATGATTCGTCACGTCAACAAGTATTTAGCCAACTGTAAGATATGCAAGTTTAACGTCATCATTATCATAACTTTGTCTTTTTACTACAGCATAAAAATCTACATTAAAAGTAGCAGTAAATTGTAGACTTGAGTTTGTCTTTAATAATCCAGGTTATTATGATGATATTATTGTTGCTCCACCGCATTGATCTAAGCCACGATAGCTATAATATTCTTAAATTAATCGTCTCATTACAGTCGTAGGTAACCATAAAAGAAATGCGGTATTCATTATTAAACGAACGAATGAAATCATTTCCGCCATAATCCGAACGAGCCATGCCAACAATAATAAAACAAAAGTCGTCAAAATACGCACGAAATGGCTGCAAACAAAAATATTTATAACGACGTAACACACACCATGCCGAAATATGCAATCAGTTTGAAAAGTCGGAAATTAGGAAATAAAAATAAGCAGAAACAAACCGAGAATATACCTATCAAATCTATTCGATAATATCAGATATTTAATGTTGATGTTCAAGTTATATCATGCTAAATAGTGTGCGACAGATTTCATTTGCATTTTAATACCAGTTCGACGACATGTGATTCACGTTCAAGATAATTTCCATTCTTATCTTTATGATATGCTACGGTCCGCTGATGAAAAACTAAGGATAACACAAACATATCAGCCAACAAACTAAAGTCATTCGCAAACTAGTTAATCATTCTTATATTTTAATTAAAATCCTGTTTGCAGTGAAATTTTTCACCTTTTCACCCAACACTTTTTAATTTCTCACAACTCTACTTATAATCAATTAGATCAGGGGTCGGCAACCTACGGCTCGCCAAAGCACCAACATAATTAAAGAAAAAAACAACAAACTTATAGCATGAGCATGTTATTACTGCTGACAAAAATGTGCGGGAGAGATTACAAATTATTGTTTTCTTTGTTTTTCCCATCTATTTTGCCGATTCATTTCTCACGCCGCACCTTGAGGCACAAGGGTCTATTGTTCAATTAATCAATATTGAAATAAATTAGTGTTATGTTAATTTTATCTAATCGAATAATGTTCTTTTCATAGATCGGGCGTATTAGTTTTATAAATTGTCAATCCCTTGTCATAGCAATACTACAGAAGGGGACACTAAAACCAAACAAAATTCAATATGTAGCCCGCACAATTTTTTTTTTAAATGGCCCGCCGTTCCAAAAAGTTTGCCGATCCCTGAATTAGATAATCAGGCAAATAATAATATCCACCCTACGCGCTCTTAACTGCGTTATGAAACTCCGCACACTATAAGGAAGCAAGTTATTTCCACCAACAGTGTACCCACATTGTGCACATTGTTCTCATGTTTTTGCAACAAATCGACCTTATTCCTAGGTTAATTACAACAATATGTTGCGCGACGATAAATCACAACGAGACCGTGCCGAGGCGCCCCCCGAAACGAGCAATTTGTTTCGTCGTTGTGCCTCGTTGTTCTCTTTTTACGGTTACCCTGGATTCTGTTATTCCTGTGCGGCCAGCGTGCAGTTGTTTCGCAATTTCTTTACTGCAGGTACTTACTGCAGAAAGGTGACTGCGTTCCGGCACATTTAAGACCAGACTTTTATTCCTTCCTTTTTGCTTTTAGTACATGTCTGGCTTTAAGTGAAGAGAGTTAAGGAAAGTTGAAAGAAAACCTAGAAATTCACTTAAGAGATCACTTGATGAAAGTTAATTAAAACAGGTTGATTAATGGAAACCTGATGCGCATGAAGTGAATGAAAATGTGGTGTGAATTATGGAAGTGAAATTGATGGGAATTCGGAAAACGTTTGACTTTCAAAGCGCGGTTTTAGATGCTGCGTACTATAACTATGATCGGCTCAAATCGAGATTATTTAGTTCACTAAACATGAATCATATTTCTAGAAAGTCTAAAGTTAACTTCAGTGTGGGGTCGATTTCCGAGGTCTGCACTACGCAGCAACAATTCTCTCTCTGCCACACTTGAACAATTACGGTCGCGCTGCCGGGTAAGAGAGAGTGAAAAGCCGCCACGTCCCTGTATAATAACTACCCGCCGTTATTGAAACTATCTTTCGCAAATGACAAATATTTTATCTAATTTTAGTGTTACGAGAACAAATGTGCTTTCAACTTTAAATTGCAAGAAATTCCAATTTATGTTGATCAATGAATTGATAGCACGACTATAAAATCGCTATAAATATACTTTATCGTTTTTACTACAAATTCAAAATGGGCATAAATCGTGCCCAGGCCATGGTGGAATCAAAGGAGTAGTAAAGAAGAAGTAAAACTGACCAACATGAGTTTGAATTGTGTTTTAGCAATCTGTTCCATAATAGAACTGGCAGATACCAATAATAACACTTGACAATAGTAACTGCAGTAGTTTTACGATCAATATACACTTCATGTCTGGAGTAATTCGCAACTCAACGAAATTCAATAATATTTACGCCCGAGTTGAAATCATTGTTTATGACAGGGGTCGGCAAATCTACGACTCGCGGGCCGTACACGGCCCCCAACAACCTTTTGTCCGGCCCGCCAAAGCATCCACATAATTTAGGAAAATACAACAAACTAATAGCGTGAACGTGCCGTTACTGCTGAGAAAAAATGTGTTTTGTCGGTTTATTTCTTTCGCTGTATCTTAGGGCACAAGGGTATTGTTCTATTAAACATGTTCAGTTCATGTGTCGGGCGTATTATTTTTATAAATTGTTAATCCTTTGTCTTAGCCATGCTACAACAGGGTACACTAAACCAAACAAAGTTCATAATTGCTCAAAACATCTATATATATTTCTTATATATCTTTTGGTTGCAAATTAACGAAATTTGCCCGAAAATTAAAAAAACGCTAAATTCCTTATCTGAATTGTATAATTTTTGTTCTCTGGTCATATTGTTATTCTATTATTATAAAAAATACGTTTTCCTATATTTATTTTTATCAATACACAAAAAATTCAATGTGCGGTCTGCGTAGATTTTTTTGATTTAAAAATGGCCTGCCGCTCGAAAAAGGTTGCCGAGCCCTGGTTTATGGCATCAAATTGTGGTTACCTTAACAAGGAAAATAGATTAGGCAAATTTCGCAAGAAAGTGTAGTTTGTAAAATGTTTATAAACTTGTGGTTTGCTGGTTTATGATGGCTTTAATTATTCCTGGATTTTACGCATGGAACGAATTTATTTATTGTTTGCATTGTTTTATCATTGCATGGTTGTAGATCGTGGAATCAATGACGTAACAAGCAAAAATTGCGGCGAATTTAGCAGGAAGTAACTGATATGTATCAACATTCAGCATGTTTTATGCAAATGAAAGAGAATTTACAAGGTGTTCCAAAGAAAATAGCATTCATAATGTTGAAAATTACTTGGAGCACATCTCTCTTGTTAGTTTTAAAATAGTTTCAACTTGTTGCGTGGGAGCGTGAATCACCTGAATTCTATATTCGACAATAAATTCTCTGATTTAGCTACCTGTTCATTAACCTGTTACTTTAAGTAACATTTTTCTTCATTACCCTTCATTTCGCTTTGTGTTTTATTTCAATGTTACGGACACCGAACCAAGGTTTACTTAATTTCTTTAATCCAATTACACAATCCCAACTTCAAACAAACCCGATCATTATTCCAACCCAGTAGTAATAACCTAATCCTTACATAATAAGCAATTGACCAACGCTGTGCGATCCTATTAAAACGCGAGTATATGTCGCGTTAATTAAACACTGTGTTTAATACCCATCCCGAAATTAACGAACACAAATACGCACTATTCAGTTTATTTATAAATACATTTTATGCAATATTTTATGACTAATTTTATTATTCTTGGTTTCATTAATTCGTTCTATTTATGATATTTTATGCTATTTAATGCCAGCAAATTCGCTTCCGTTGATTGAGACTCTGTCGCAACGTGCACTCGGTATTCCCATAAGAGCTGGCTAATGTCAGTGTCAATATCATCGTACAATAAAACAAAACGTAATTAGTGCAAATGTCAATTTACACATCAGTGCGATGAGCGCAAGAGATGCGATCGTATGCGTTCATAAACGAAGTGAGTAATTGTCATAACTCGAGCTGGCTTGACAATGTGGTGGGATTAAATACGTGCATAAATAAACATTTCATTAAGGGTTGAAAATTGACATGTAATGTGTGTATGTCTATGTGTATGGTTGGTTGACTACACCCGAGTCGTTTGTGCGTTTATTACTTTGTTTCTAATATCATAAATTAATTTATTTCAACTTGAAAACTTGATTTTGCGTTAGGAATTTTTTTATTCGTATGCCATTTATTATTGAGTTGGAAATAGTCCAAGCTAAACCTAGTTTAATTACAAATTGATTTTTTTTCAACACTACAATATATGCTAATTAATTAACTATTTCATAAGAAATACTCTCATTCCACTCGAATAAATTAATAACTACTTGTTAATTGGCACCACGCATCCGCACTTTGCAATCGCAATGAAAATCCATGAAATTCTCGAATTAAATTCGAATCGCTCAAACTATCTGTCGAAACCTGCGCCGCTGGAATTCCGCGGTCGCTTTGCATTCAGCAAGTCGACCATGTCCTGCGAGCCCTATCCCTGACGGCTTGGAGAAATTTCCACGGACCACAGCCCTACACCAAGCTCGACCGAGGTGCGCGTGACGAGTTTGACTAATGACAAGCCGATCGGGGACCCGCCGCCGTTACCTATGTTCTCGCCGGATGCCAAGGCAGTGCAACAGTATCCCAGTGGCCTCGACGTTTTCACTTGATGCGCTTTGCGCGGAGGGTAAATTTCCCGCAGGATTATCAATCACCGAAGCCCGGCGGACATGCGAATGCTGTTCGCAGCAAACACGCGGTGTTCAATTTTCTCGGCGTAATTAGAATTAAAATGCACGCTGGAGACAATTTTGATCAACGCAGCACAGAGAGGCAGTAACATAAAATTTGCTAAATTGCTTATTTACTCAGATTTGCTGATCTAATCCAACACAATGTTCTCTGGCATAAAACATCTTCTGCGATGTTAATTAATTTGCACAGCCTTACGACTATGACGTTGCCACAAGCAAATGCAATCAAATTTTTACGATCTGTATTAGCATAATAATGTCATTTCCAATTAAATATGTGCATTAATACTATGGTTCACCTGGCATGGTGGTTCAGCTGTTTACTCAATCAATTCTCAACCTGATACTCGCGACAATCGATTCTAATAAATTTACATGTAGCTGAACCACTTACGCCATTTAATAATGTAGTTATTGAGTGGAATCGAACCATATAGACCGAAATAAACGCCCCTGGCCGTTGCATGTATTCTTAATTTATAAATCGAAATTAAATAATCCGGAAGTAGAACGCTGCGTCCGGCTGCAGTTACAAATCAGGATTATAAATTAATAATCCTGATCATTCCATGTGTCAAGTGTTGCTCGCATCGAATTTCCCCTTGCGAAATTCTTTGTTGGCCGTAATTGACTTAAGTTAATATTTTACGAAATAACTGTCAGTGAAATACGTGGCAATTTTTTTATAAAATGTCTCGACGTCTTTTTGTGATGCAAAGTGTCTTTTTCGGGTATAAATCAAGCTTTACTGCTTTTCTTGGTGAATTGTGAAGGTACGAACTTTATGCGCTTGCCGCAGGGCACTTTATCACGAATAGAAAAGTCGTAATGTGTTTTATTTCCAAGTCCACAAATTGCTCAGATATTCATATAAATACTAGGAATCGAGTTTCCTCTGGTATTGATGAGTAACCAACATGTAACAATTTAGTTCCATTGATTTCATGACCTATATGAATGTTTTTGCTAATAATTTGGAGTTGGATGAGTTGTGAGAATCAAAGATCGCCTCTGACATAGTTTTGCGCTTTACGGTTGCTGCTGCTGGCAATCCTTTGAAAGCTAACATGCAACATGCGAAAAATCAGGTTGCATCACAGCTGCAACTGCAACCAATATGTGTAGTTAGCGTTTAACGACAAGCAACATTTGTTAAGTCGCGGTTAGCGGCCTTTTCGGCGACCGCGATCCAACGCAGTTTGAGAGCTGCGCTAACTCGCCTGAACTACAAGAAAAACAAGTCGCTTGTAATTTATAAATAAAATACGATATGCACGACTTGCAGCTATGTCGACGACATGCGTCGCAGTAAGTTAAACAAACTTTATTGTCATTTCAACATGGTGCAATTAGTAGTTTTTCTGCGTCACTATCGTAAAAAATTGAAAAAATGCACTCAAAAAGCAGAAGTCTATAATGTATGTTCATGGATATCTAAAAGGGTTTATTAGTGTTGCATTTGTAATGAAATACCGTTAGCTTCGTTTAGTCTAACAACGTAAAATGATTGTGCGCTGAAAGCAATGGCATTGCCATTTCGATAAATATTTGCTGGATGCCATCATCACAGACTATTGCTTACTATGAGAGTAAACCAAGTCTTACTAGTATATTAGTTTACTGGCTGGACAATGAAACTACTTCTGTGATGCTAATTCTCGCGAGAAAAAAAACTTGTTCAAATACACAAGCACTTAGAAGATACACGTCTGCTTATGTCATGGATTACGTGCGAAAATTCGACACTCTACAAAATCAACAAACAACCTCATCCTACATCTTGTGAGTTGTGGCGTTTCCGTTCGCTCGTCAACCTGCAATGCATCGAAAAATCCACCCAGGCAAACAAAGTCAGGCACCACTAACATTGAAAAGCGTTATTTCGTGGCGGCATCCAAATTGAAAATGTATCCCAAGTCGGTTACGCGTCGCGGAAGCAACGCATAAATAAGACACGTATCACGTGACATTTCGACCACAATTGCGACACTGACGAATCGATTTATATAAACGAATAAAATTGATATCTACCCTAGTGCGGCCGGGCTGGCGATGAGGAGGGCGTATGTGTTGACTGGATCGAACAGGGCGCCTCTGGAACAGAAGAGGATTAAGGTTACAAAAATATTTGCTTGGCTTGGAGGAAAACAAGTCGCGAGATAGACAAACTATAGATAATGCACAAAATGTAGACGGTGCAGATGCGGTATGATTTATTGATGTGCTTCAATGCGTTTCCTCCATCTAATTCAATTTCAGCAACTTCCAGGTAATACAAAGAAAACAGAAATAACCTTAAAATGGTCGAGGAGCTGTGGAATAATCGGAAGAAACTTACTTGCTTACCATCTAGATATAATGTTATTGTTGTTGATTTAAATATCATGATTGTGTTTTTTCCTCCATAACTTTAAGAGACAGGTAGAAGAGATTAATCACCTTTTTTTCAACAAGTCGAAATTTAATACCAAGAAGATTACTAAAAATTATCTTCTACATTGGGACCCGAATATTAAGAAGGATTATCCAGTGATTAATTACTTTCCGCTCTCAGGATACCAGTTGTAGGAGTTACGACTAGTTGAGAAGAGAGAAGAGAAGTCTTCGGTAATTGTAACTTGCGAACTTAAAATATTTCAATACATTAATTAATCTCCATTTGGGTACAAAACTTGACTAACCCAACTGGATTTAACAATTCACAAATTTTTTTCTATGTTTTTGGACTTGCTTACTTTTCGGGTTATGCTGATGAAAGGTATTTTAGCAAGTAAGTTTGAAGTTCACTTTTCCACTGTTTGGTCAAAATTACATTCTTGCCAAGTTGGCAATGTCTCTTTGCTTTCGCGCGGGTCGTAATTGTGCTGCGTTATTATTTATGATATACCCACGCCGGCGCTGGCTCAGTTTTAACTTGAAACCAACTTTTCGCAAGAACCAGACATGAGCGGTTGCCGCCGAGAGCAAAGTGCATCGATGGCAGAATTTTCCTAAAGTGCCACATAAAAGTGAGACAATACGTGCATAATGGAAGTGCACACGCTGGCATTTCCTGCACATAGAATGCAAATATAGTGCACAATGGGCTCGAACGAGACAAACGGGTGCATTATGTGTTACACAATGTACTTGACTTGAATTAACACTTCATTTACTCAGGAGTAAAAGAGTTGCTTCATGCCGGAAAACACTTGGTATTATGTGGCATAGGACTGTATAAAACCCTCTTCATAATCCTCTCATCCCGCATAAACCAAATTTTACTTCCGTGTGATGGCTGCAAGCATCTTGACACGTTCGCGTCGATGTGCATTAATGGTGAGCACCGGCAGCGCGAACGCAAGAGTTGCAGTGGGAGGAAGAGAAAAACCGCTGGGTGCGCAGACCTCGGAACGCTGCGGAACGTCCCGAAAGTATTAATTTTCATTGTAATTTGTTTAATTCGAAAAAAAGGAAACCCATTGCAAATATATGCAACCAACCTTTCGGGACATGTCCATTAAAAATGTGCTAATTGGCAATTAGTATAAAACTAAATGCCGATCCAGAACCGAACTTGACATCATACTAAACAGCATCATCAACACGCCAAAGGCGAGGCTAATGGAGATAAGTTCATTTTCGAAGCTTTAACGAAATTATCTCATGATTGCAATTGCTGCAAGATGCATCTTCTGCACCAGTCGCTTCTGGCACTTGTGTGTATCTTTACATGCGTCTGCTTATAATTTACTCTCTAGTTACTCTGATACACCAAGAACTCAAGAAATAATATCCAGGGATATTATAAAGAAGATTTCGCTTAAAGTGCTCCTTTTCTAATCTTACTCTGGAGTGAGTTACGAGCACGTTTGAAAATGATTTGATTCCTTCGTGGAAGCATCTTGTTGCTTTTTGGCCGATACTGAATTAGTTCGTAAACACCTCGCTCCTTCTTCGTTGCACATCGTTTAAACATTTATGGCGTTGGTGGTTGAGTCCTTCGGGTATTACTATGCATAAAGCACGGATGCAAAACAAGCCAAAGACTCTCTCAAGGAGCCAAATAAACTTTGTGAGATGATCTCTGAAAGTGGTTGTGCTGCGGTAAACTTCGCACCATCACAATAAATCATTTATTAGTGGGTAAAATATCCGCACTAAAGAGTTTTTAACTAGATTAGATGTGTTTCAAATTTGTATATTTCCACCACAATAAACCGTAATAAAGTGATTAAAAATGTTGTCTTGATATTAATTTTCTTTAATCAAAATCAATTTTAACGTCGGGAAACAAAGGAGATTTCCATATTTCAGTCCTTGAATTTTTTTTATTAACCTGATTAATATTAAGACCTGATTTATGCAAATTCCCTGAATAAATAAAACGCAGGCGCCGTTGTTGTTGAGGCCGAAATAATAAAAAAAAAAAAAACGATGAAGAACCGTGGCTCGTTAAAAGAAGACCAGCTTTGCGCACGCTGAACGTACCAAATGTAATAATTAATTTAGATTGTTCTCGGGACTCTCTTTAATCAATTAAAATTGGGCGGTCGCTGGCAGCTTTCACCGCTGCGAGTGCACACTCGTTGTGCAGCGTTGTGCATCCTCGTCAGCTGACTGAGGCGGTAATTAATGCGGCCTGAATGTGAGGAATCTCTGTTCTAAATTGCATCGCCGATGGCGACATCGTGTGCGTTTTGTGATGCTTCTTTTGCTCGTGCACCATTTGTGCGTCCCTAATTTGCCCAGCACCATCACAAATCAGGGACTGATATCTCTTGCGAATTGCATTGCAAGCAACAAAGCAAAAGCTAGAAGGAATTAAATTAAAAATCATGAGAAGGTTTGACTTGGCGCCTTTTCGTGCTTATGGCTGAACAAATTGTTTGAAGACAAAACAGTTGAAAACACTTAAATTTGTTAAAAGCGGCTTTTATGGTTGAATGCATGAAAATGCAAATTTGTTTGTTTAGATTTTAAGCACGCAGATTTTTTTCCGCTCGTGGCCATCAAGTTTGTGATTCTGGGAAAGTTAAGAGTAAATCGGGCAGTAAGGCAACACGTGCATGCAGGCGTTTGTCACGCACAGCAACGATTTCGCAAAATTCAAGGCGCTCCCAGGAATTTATGAAAATTGAACGCTTTCTTCGGAAATTCACTCCCCGATGTATAGGCACATCTCCTCAACAGTCAACTACACTACATGAGTTTCAATCCATGCCGTAATGCGAAAAAGAAAACAATTTTAATCTCCTGATGTAAAATTGGATGCCTAGCACAAATTTGAAACTATTTTATATCTCATCTCAACAAGTGTATTTATCTAAATAGCTTCACTTAATGAAATTATTTTTGTTTCAGACTCTGAAAATGAGCTTAAAGAAAATAAACAATTGAACAACGTAGAGTTGCATTATCCCATCGCGTTTCAGGATTACAGAGGACATCGTGAGGGCTCACGAAATATAAAATAAAGTTCGCCGGAAATAAGGACACGCGATGAGGAGGTTCGCATTTGTGCTCATCACGATCGCGCTGATCCTGGTCGCAAGTAAGTCCGCCGAAAAGTGGCAGCACTTTGCGCAGCTCTCCGCCGGCTTTCCACGGACTTTTCAGTACGCTCGGGCACTTCTTGGCTTGGCTCTAGAACGGTTAAAGTAAACACGACGCGGCAGAGCGGAGCGGAAAGCGCGCAATGGGTTTCGCACACCTTTCCGGCACTAATTAAATTTACCTTGCTTTCTATTTGGGGATGAAAACTTTCAATAAACAGTTGGGGACAGAAGATGTTGTAAAGTTCAAAATTTATAACTGGAAATAATTAAAGCAGAAAGTTAATGAGTGTATTAAATAAATTTCTCATTTCTAAGAAAAGAAAACTTAAAAGTAGGAAACACACATTAACACTATTGTCTCACATTGTCTATGTAATTTCGAGGAAATATAGGTTCAATAACAGATGGTCCCAAAATTATTATTATTATTATTATTGCCATTAACTCGTTGTCCGAGTTAAATATTATAAGATCCAACGCTTATTTTCTATTATTAGTCAATTTATATAGATCCAACTCGAGTATATTCCAACACTTTATGGCTTGTTGCTGCGTGCAAATTACTTCCTCGATTGCAGTTCAAATAAAACAATACAGTCACAGATCTTTTCTTAGCACAAATGTCATTCTAGACCTTGCAGACCCAGTTCTAGCATTAGGTCAGATTAATGCAAGTTTTATTTCTGATATTAGCATACCATGACATCATTGTCAATCAGAATTTTACGTGTCGCCTGTCATGAATTGTTTAAGCTCTGCATTGTTTATACAAATTATTTACACGCCATGGGCGCATTGTGAAATCTTCTGTTGAAAAATTCGAATTTTAATTACTTGCTGATAGCCAATGGAGAACAAAGAAGAGAAAATTGAAAATCAAGTGTTGGACGGTATACACCTTCTGCTAACGACAGCAAGGACTAATTATAATAAGAGAGAGAGGGCGAGATGCGTTTTTTATCAGCATCGACATTTATTGCGGGTCGATTGCCGAGCAGTGTCAGCCAATAATTAGGCTTTATGTGCATGGAAATTAAACTTCGACTCTGTGACTCGTAAATTGTCATTTTCGTTGTCAGTTAATATAGTTAATTAACGTGGATTCATTCAAATTTTATACACACATCATACCAATTTAGTTATTTGATTAGTGCACTTGCTTGCAAGTCAGAGAGTCGCAGGTTCAATCTCCGCTATCTCAGTTCTTGGCAGCATTGGTAGTTTAAAACCAAGCTGGGGGCCTGCATCCTGCCGAACAGAAAAGCGGTGCAGCTACTGAGCGGCCAGTAGTGGGACGTTAAGTACGGCACCGGTCTGTGACCGATGTGGTTGCAATACAAAAGGGTTGAGATTGATGATGATTATTAAATATTGGCACTGAGTAGTGATCTTTGTTTTTTGTAGGATGTACTGCACTGAAAAGCGTTGGATATCATCACGACAAGAAGGCCACACAGAAAAGCTATGTGTGCCCACCAAAATTCATGCGTCTAAGCTACAAATGCTACTACTTTAGCAACACAACTGCAACGTGGCAGGAAGCTTATTGGAAATGTCGAGACATGAAGAGTAATATCGCCACCATTAAAAATGGCAACCAAGATAAAATTGTGCGCCGAACTTTGGATCACGACTCACTTGGTAACAACATAACTCTGAATTATTTATATTCCCCTTTTTTGTTGAGTCACCGCTTGAGTCAAAGCCAAATACTGGCGCAGATTAAATTGTACTTGTAAATATGTGCGAGATGATTCGGATAATAGATATTGATGCCCTTGCCTGAAGGTCTGGCTTAATAGAAATTAAATGCTCTTTGGCACCGGTTGTGTTTGATTGCAGTGCCGTATGAACGCTGGATTGGAGGTCGCTACGACTGGGGAACCATGTCATGGAAGTGGGCTGCGTCCGGACGTGAAATACAATTTCAAGGGTTCGAAGATGGGTTTCCGAAGCAGAAGGAGGCATTTGACTGGCATTGCACAATTCTAGATCCGAAGAAACACTACCGGTAGGAACAACATTCATTCGCCTTTACAATATTATCTAATCATATAGATTTTTAGCTGGAGTTCTCGCAGATGCACCGAATCTAAGCACTTTGTCTGCCAAACCAAGCTTCGTAAAGTCGACAACCACGAAAAACGCAAATTACAACGCCAATACCAAAACAAACTCAATGATGTTCCAGTACCAGACATAATCCCTAACGAGATACTCTCCAACACCATCAACCCATCTTTCTCCTCTGACAATAACACTCTGGACAACAATGCCGCCGCATACGGCCCGCGAGAATACCACCTGCGCAAGAAGAACAAGAAAGACACTTCACTCCACACCCAACGTGATGTCATCTCTTCGAAACGCCTTCGGAATCGCGAGAACCGCGTGCGGAAGAACAAACATCGAGCGCATGAGAGGAACGCGCGCAAGGAAATCGATGGCAAGAAGAAGAAAATCAACTACATGACTTACTACGAAGCAAGCAGCGATTCGCTCAATCCACGAATTGCAGTCGAGGACTTTAGATACTCAAAATAAGATGCTTTGCAACGAACATTGAGGATGGATTACAATATCAAAATTAATATCACACGAAGCACGTTCAACGAGTAAGGATTTTTAAGCAGATTATTTATGAAGGATCATAATTTATAATCGAAGACATACTAGACCCACAGGAAGTTAGATGATAGGTGTGGTGATAACGCCGAGTTCCACGAGACAACTTCATGAAAAGTTCGATTTAACGACTGGAAATCATTTCGCGTAGTTACTGTTTAATTGCCAGGAATTAATTCTTCTTGGCAAGGCTCCTCTCTTCGTTGGAAGCTCAAAGCTTGTCAAGTAGCTAGAAATCGTTAAAGGCGCATGTGCCGCTGGAATTTAATTTCAACTATATTAGACTGAGTAGTAAACGTTTTATACGCTTAAGTTTAATGTTGTTTAATAAGAATTGCGTGTGTTCCGATCCTAACGTCTGCACGTCTTGATGCTTTAATTACTTACTCTTCTATGGCGTTGTTTCTTTGAATTTTGCTAAATTTCATTTCGTTGCACAAGTTTCGCTTGATTCGGGACAAGATTATGCTGTTTACCCATTAATATATTTATCTATCACTGAGTACTCAGTCTAAGACTATGTATAAAGTGATTTCATGACTTGTATGCTCCCAAAATGCGTATCAAACTGTTTTTATAGCAATTACTTTGCATCTTGAGCAATAAACTTGGAAACTAAATTATGCACTGTAAGTCACTAAGAAAGGTAAACCTAGGCTGTTTCAAGTATTAATTAATTAAGACACATAGCAACATCAAGTAATCAGTATATATCAATGTAACAAATCAATTACCATTAATTGTATTTTATGTTAGAGTTTACTGTGGACGCTACGCCCACTTAATCAGTTTAATCAATCATCATTAACGGGATTGACGCTGAGTGTACTTTGTTCAATAACTTGTAATTAGTTTAAGCTAATTATAAATATGTAGCATTCAATTGTCTGTAATAAGTGTAATTGTTTGATTGTTGCATTATGTAAATACCGGCACGTTCAACACGGCGAGCGAATGATGGCTTTTGTAAATACGATTCGTACCGATTTCTTTGTAATTTGCTAAACTCTGATTGTTTAAAGCTTGGATATTGATTGTACAAGCTTCTAATATGATATATTTTCTTATTCATTCGTTTTATTTGTATTTATAAGGTAATATTTGTTGAGAATAAAGCGACTCACCTACAGTAATCGTATTTGGTTGACTTTCACTTCTCCCGTTTAATTAATTCAACTGGCTGCAGAAACAAATAACAGTTACTTTTTGTTGAGGTTAAAATTTGAAGCGTTGACGTCGATTGACTATCAGTGCTTTTATACCAACGTGGCCAGTTATAGAACTAACGGAATGATAACAAAACATTCAATTACTAGCCAGTTGTACTTTAATTCTAGTGGTATTTGATTTCATATAAATATAATACATGTTGTATAGTTTATTAATCAAATTGGTATAAAATATTTCTAATTGCTTTTATACTGTTGTCAGTTGAATTCAAATCAAGAAAACAGCAGCGCCACTGTACGTGAACAGGTTAAATCAACACTACACAATTAGAATTCAAAATATTCAGAATTTGTTTACCTAAAAACTATATAACTAAAGTATTATAAAGAATTCAATATTGCTAGGTTTCCATGTTTCCATTACACATACCTCGATAAATCATTTTATATCCCCAGTTAGTTTATTCGCTCATGCAGTTATTAATTAATAAGGAGAACTTACTTATTAAAGTGCATAAACAATGCTATATCGCTCATATATTATGAGCGTTAATAAGTTAGCACTTAGTTCGTAATCAGTGGTTAAACAGTTGAAGAGTGAGGTCTAATTAAAATACAAAACAGTAATTAATCACTCAATGGACAGAAGCCACGGACTTATGACCTTTGACCATTTTATA